>CM053791.1:488356249-488818749 GCA_028749045.1 Cupressus sempervirens | reverse complement strand
GGTTCCTACATGTCTTTGTTGTGCCTCTGGGATTAGATGTCAATTTTGTGTTTGGAACCTTTGAGTTAGTAAAATTTTAGGATTCCTTGACTTATAGAGATTTATGCTATGTGTTATTGGATAGCTTGTTTGGGACTTGATATTATCTCCTCAGCACAATGGGAGTGGACCACTTAGGTACCACGCAGTCGAGTGGTAGTGTTTTTCCACTCTTATCATTTGAGATTTATTGAGACATCATGGTTGATGTGTCCTTCATGATGGTGGATATGTATCCTTTCATTGATGATTAGCATATGTTAGATGATGTTATCTTATGCTTTTATTTGCATGTTAGATTACTTTCTACATATGATATAGTATATGTTAGGAGTGACATTCCTACTATGTTAATACCAATGATCTCTTCGGTGATTTTGGAATGTTACACACGAAGGGATGGCTAGGGCCCACGATGGTCTAATGATGCTATTAATGCTTGGGAGGAACCATGCACTTAGTTTATTATGTTTGATCTTTATGATGGATGTATTTCTTCTATGATCATGTATTATGTGTATCATGTGATTATCTTTACTTTCATGTATCATGGATCAGAATAGGATGATGTATCTTATTTCACATATGTATATTCTTTTAAGCTTTTCATACCCTATGACATGTACAGTGGATGATTAAGCATTTGGAAATGTAATGTATAAACATTGGACTTATCATTATTATTTCATGTGGTTGTTGTATTAGATGGATTCATTAATGTTAGTTGACTTAGATGTAATTCAATGTTAAGGGATCTTTAAAGAATGTAACCAGTTGTGTATGTTATGATTACTTTTTGATGGACATTGCTATTGCTTCTGTTATGGTGTATAAGTTATGTGAGGTATTTTCTTTCATATGTAAAAAAATAAAATAATTTTTTTTACCAAATTTAGTGAAATTCTAGGTTAATTCTTTGGATCCCTTGGCGGGGCATTACATTTGGTATCAGAGCCCAAGTTTCTACATTGGGAGCTCTGGGTATATTTTGGAACAACTAAAACTTTGAACTATTAAGTGTATCTTTTCAAACTTGAAACTATGTGAACTGAAATAGAACTTGAACTGTTACTTGTATATTTTTCGTACTTCAACACTTAGTTTCAAAACTGGAAAATCTTACTTAAACCTAAACATAGAATTGAACTTATTCTATTGCAAACATGTGCCTTTGATTGTAATAGTACTCTGTACTGCTGTGGGATGATATCTGGGACTAGGTCTTCTGTTAGAGGCCATGGTAATGGTCGTGGTAGAGCTATCAGTGTCCATGAGTCTTCCCATGAGGGATCAGCTCATGAAGAGAGTAGAGGAGAGCACACTAGTAGGCAGTAGGAAGAGAGCTATAGATAGGACCAAGCTGAGTCTGAAGAGGTTGGTTTGAGACAGATGATGTAGACTATTCTAGAACGTCTACCTCCTCTTCAAGAACAACCCAAAGCACACCAGAAAGAACAAGAGCATAGACCCAGATCTAGGAGTCCTCAAAAGGATCATTAGAGATCCATTGTGTCCACTCAGATGAAGGATCTTTCAAGATCTGAGGTCAAGCCTTTCAATGGGCAAGGTTCTGGTTATGTGGCCAAGCAGTGGCTTATTTCCCTCGACAGGATTTTCGCCATGCAAGATTTTGATAGCAATGTTAAGGCAAGATTTGCGATCAATAATTTGGAGAATTTTGGGGCCACTTGGTGGATGATTGAGGAGAAGAAGCTAGGAATCGATATGAGCAGTGTTACGTGGGAACTATTCTTGGAAAGTTTCCATGAACGATTCCTACCAAAGGAATGGAAACAACAAAGGGCAGATGAATTTTATAATCTCAAACAATACACTATGTCAGTGACTGAGTATGAGTGTAAGTTTTATGAGCTCATGTCTTTTTTTAGGATTTAGTGAAAATTTAGCTCAGTTGACACAACACTTTATTAGGGGTTTGAACAACTGTATAATTGGAGGTGTCAAGGTATTTGAGCCAAAAACCCTCAAGGATGCGATATGTCGAGCTATCCTTGTTGAGCAAAGTGTCAACCTTGGTCAAGGAGGTTTTGTAGGAGTGTTAGCAGCATCAAGATCTAAAGGCAACTATAATTCAGGTAGTAACAAGAAGTCTTCTTTCTCTAAGGGGAAACAGTATCAGCAACAGTCTTAGCAGACATAGCAATAGAAGGGATCAAATTCTCAGGCTCAAGGTGGTGGCAAAGGTTCTAATTCCAAGAACAATCACAATGCTCAATGCAATAAACAAAATTAGCCCAATCAGCCAGCTTAGAGTAGCCAATGTTTTGTTAGCAGGAACAATCGTTAGCAATCAAATGTACCACCTATGGGTAGAGGATCTAGCAGAAATATAGAATGTTTTTCATGTGGTCAGATTGGACATTATGCAGCTCAGTGTCAACAACGAGCACCTCAATTTTTAGGACCTAGGCCTACAATTTCAGAGCCTACAGTGGGTGATGTAGGTAGAGCCCATAGAGTATTTACAATAGTAGATCACTGTCAGGTAGATCATCAAGGAACAGTATTTGAGACCATAGGTACTATTTGAGGTGTATCTCTTTTAGTATTGTTTGATTCAGGAGCTACAAATTCATTTATTTCACCATCTATAGTTTCGAAGTGTAAGCTGGATGCGATGAAACAAGATCATGGTTGGCAAGTGGAACTAGCCTCAGACATTAAGTTCTCCATAGATTCTGTAGTTCATAAGTGTGGGTTTATCTTAGGAAGCTTTGATACTATAGTGGATCTTTGAGTCATACCCCTTGGTTCCTATGATGTGGTTTTAGGCATGGACTAGCTTGGATCTCATAGAGCCAGTATAGATTTCAGGAAGAAGATTATTATGTGCCAAGATGACCAAGGGAATGATGTGCAGATAGTTGGGATACCAAGGCCTATATCTCTGCAGATGATTTTTGCTATGCAATTGAAGTGAAGTTTCTGTAAGGGATATCAGATATTTTTTGTTATGGTAAATGATCTTGATGAGGAAGATCCTATGAGAAAAACTTTAGATCACTCGATTTTACAGGAGTATGCAGATATCTTTCCAAGTGAGGTTCCAGGCATGCTTCCGAAGAGGGACATTGATTTTAGTATTGATCTAATTCTTGGAGCGAAGCCTATCTCTAAAGCTCCTTATAGCATTACTACACAGGAATTGGGTGAGCTATGTCTTCAGCTTGAGGAACTTCTAACCAAAGGGAGCATTCAACCTAGTGTATCACCATGGGGAGCTCTAGTGCTCTTTGTGAAGAAGAAAGACAGATCTTTGCGCCTTTGTATTGATTACAGACAGTTGAATAAGGTGACTATTAAGAACAGGTATCATTTGCCTAGGATTGATGACTTATTTGATCATATCAAGGGAGCTACAGTATTCTCCAAGATTGACCTTAAGTCAGGATACCACCAACTTCGCATTAAGGAAGCTGATATTCACAAGACCGCTTTTTGAATGCACTATGGGCATTATGAGTTCATAGTGGTACCTTTTGGCTTGACTAATGCTACATCAGTTTTCATGAGTTTGATGAATGGTGTGTTTCGATCTTATCTAGATAGGTTTTTACTTTTGTTTCTTGATGACATATTGATATATTCTAAGACTCAAAAGGAGCATGAGGAACACCTGCGGTTGGTATTACAGTGTTTGAGAGATAATTAGCTTTATGCCAATGCAGCTGAGTGCGAATTCTTCAAATTGAAGATTCAGTATTTAGGGCATGTCATTTCAGGTGATGGTATTTCAATGGATCCTACAAAGGTTTAGGTGATAATAGATTGGCCTACATCGACTAATATGTCTAAGATTCGTAGTTTCATGGGTTTAGCTTGATATTATTGCAAATTTGTCCAAAATTTCTCTAGGATAGCACATCCTATCACTTCTCTTCAGAGGAAAGGAAAGAAGTTCATATGGACAGAGAAATGTGAGGAAGCTTTCCAGAAGATCAAGGGGCTTTTGACCAGTGCACCAATTTTAGTCATACCTAATCTAGAAGGAGATTTCATGGTGTGTACAGATGCTTCTCTTGAAGGGATAGGGGCAGTGTTGATACAAAATGGATGAGTGATTGCATATGAATCATGCAAGGTCAAGGATCATGAGTTAAAATATCCTATGCATGATCTTGAGTTAGCAACAGTAGTTCATGCTTTGACAAAGTGGAGACATTTCTTGTTGGGGCACAGATTCGAGCTACATAGCGATCATCATAGTCTTTAGTACATTTTCACCTAGCCTAATTTGAATGCTTGCCAAAGGCGATGGATGGAATTTCTTTGCGAGTATGATTTTGAGGTTAAGTACATTCAGGGTAAGGAGAATGTGGTGGCAGATGCTTTGAGTTGCAAGAGACATGTGGTATCATCTATGACTCTTACTGTGGATTTGAGGAGTCAAATTCTTTAGGCACTTCCTACAGATTCTTGGTATCAGGAGGTGTGCAGAGAGATGGATTCAGGAAGACCTTTGGAAGGTAAGTTTGCAAGTTACGTTTGAGAATCATATGGTCTTTTGAGATATTTGGGGAGGATTTATGTGCCATTACTAGATGAGCTTCGCACCTTGATTCTAGTAGAAGCCCATCATACACCTTACTTAGCACATCCAGGTGTCAAGAAGATGCATGCTAATTTGAGACATTTGTTCTTTTGGTCTGGGATGAAGTGAGATATTGCTGATTTTGTGGCTAGGTTCCTTGAGTGTTAGAGAGTTAAGGCAGAACACTAGCAGTCGGCTAGATTTTTGCAGCCAAATCTCATTCCTTCTTGGAAGTGGGATATCATCTCCATGGACTTCATTGTAGGATTACCTATGACTGTTCGACATCATGATGCTATCATGGTCACCATAGATCGGTTGACTAAGGTGGCACATTTCTCATTGATCAGGTCTTCCTACACAGTAGCTTATGTAGCTAATGTCTTCATGCATGACATTGTGAGATTACATGGTATTCCCTAAAAGATCATTTCTGACAGGGATTCTATATTCACATCCGCATTCTGGACATTGTTGCAGCATGAGCTAGGAGCACAATTAAACCTCAGTTTGGAATATCATCCAGAGACTAATGGTCAGACAAAGAGGGTGAATCAAATTTTGGAGGATATGCTACAGATGTATGTGATGGATAGGCAGATGCATTGGGAGGATTATCTCTACCTAGTGGAGTTTGCATACAACAACAAGTATCATAGTTCTATTAGCATGGCACCATTTCAGGCATTATATGGATGTCCTTGTCGTACACTCTTGAGTTGGGATAGTCTTGAGGATCACATCCTATTGGGTCCTAAGATGCTTCATGATATGGAGCAACAGGTAGTGCGTATCTGTGAGCACTTGACTATGATACAGGATAGGCAAAAGAAGTATGCTGATGCTCATAGGACTGATAATCAGTTTGCTGTGGGTGATAAGGTTTTCTTGAGAGTGCGTCTGCGAAAGAGTTCAATCTAATATGGAAAGGGTTCTAAGCTAGCACCTCGCTTTGTGGGACCATTCAAGATTCTAGAGAGGATTGGCCTGGTTGGTTACCGCCTTGCTCTACCGCCCAACCTAGCTCGCATTCATGATGTTTTCCATGTTTCAGTGCTTCGGCAGTATATTCTTGATATTGTACATGTTCTTGATTGGAATGCATTTCAGGTAGAGGATGGGCAGCTAGCTTTGGAGCCAGTTCATATTCTAGAGCAGTGGGAGTTGACCCTCAGGGGTCAAACCATCAAGCAGGTAAGGGTCCAATGGGACCCTACTGATGATTCTTCAGCTACTTGGGAGGATGCAGCTAGATTACGAGAGTTATATCCCTACCTATTTGTAGGCTTCCAGGAGTAAGCCTAATCCAAGGAGGGGTGTATGTAGTGCCTACCCTCGTTCACATCTTTTTTGGACACTATTGTTGTTATTATTAGACTATAATAGACTAGTTTTATGTTGATGGATTAGTGGTATTTTTTGGAGACTATCAGATATTATGTTATGGATTTAGTGGTTACATGATGAGATCATTTAGACTTTACATTTCATGTATGCATGATGATCATTATATTGCTTTCAGTTATTGTTGATGATTAGTTAGATGGTTTATTATCTCATGTGTTTTATTATGGACACTTACCCCATACTTGCATGTGTATGGTGTGCATGTTTTCATATTGTATGGCATTTTTGATATGGTTAAGGAAGGGAGTCATAGTCACCTACTTAGTCGGGATCTACATGATGCACCACTTCCTGCCATTGCCTGTTTAGCTTAGCATTATATATATTGTATGTATATGCATAGTTTTTTTGTAGGTTGCAGGTACCAAGTATCAACTTCCCTGAATTGCTAGGATGAGCGTACCCTATTATACTATCTCAATGATAAGAGAAGGGAGATAAATTCTCAAGTCCAAATCCCAAACCCTTAAACCAATTGTCCTAGTGAGGTAGGACAAGTATCTAGATATTTTACCCACCGAATGTGTCAGATGACATATTTCATGATTTTTAACCCTTTAGACTGATTTTGTGTGAAATGCTCTATGATGGGTTTTTATATTTTATCTTGGAGGTCTATGGTGAATTTTCTATTAATTAAGTCTTAATAAATGAATTTAATTAATAAATTAATTATTTGAGAAGATTAATATAAAATATCATGGTCTTTGATATTTTGATTATAAATAATTAAATATGAATTAATTGAGGAAAAAGGATTAAATAAAAAAATTAGAAATTAAAATTAATAATAATTATAAATAATAATAAAGTTAATAAATAAATAATAATAATAATAAAAGTTATAAAAATTAAAATGAAAGTTATAAAAATTTAAATAGAAATTATATAAAAAGTAAATTGGAGTTATAAGCTTGCCTAGGAGTTAACGCACCTTTCTATTTCTCTTATGTCAACAACACGGAAGTTAGTGCATCAATTAAGCACATGGTGTCTACAACCTTATGATTCATCTAGAAGGTTGGAAAAGACACATGCTTAGTTTGTGACACCTTCTAGCTATTTCTAGAGGCATTCTAGATGTTTCTTGAGAACTCTTTATATTCAAGCATTCCTAGAAGCTTAAAAATAACGTTTGGAGAGCATTTGGAGCATTGGAGGACTTGGGAATTCTGAAGAAGGGAGGAGCTTGCTCTACGGGTTTTCTGAGGAAGAGCGAATTAGCATCAGAATCCGAGTAGATTCTTGTAATTTTACTTATGCTATTTCCGCATCTTGCATTCCCTGTCTTCTTCGTGTCTTCCATATGTCTTCTGAGGATTTTCCTATTTTAATTGTATGCATTCTCAATATGGGTAGTTAAAATTTATTTTGAGAATCTTTTATGCATAAATCAGAAAAGAACATAGGGCTAGGGTTTAAATTCATAGCCAAATCCACTAGATTAATATTTGGATAAATTTGAGATTTAAGTTTATAGGAAAATTCTAAAAATTAGAATTTTTAAATAAACTGTTTATATTTTCAAATTTTCATACACATATACATATATATAATTATATATATGTATACACACACACACACATATATACATATATATACCTTTATATATATATATATATATACATACATATGTATATATACATACATATGTATATATACATACATATGTATATATACATATATATATTTAGTCATTTAAAAATTGAATATCATACCATTGATCGATTACGTTTTAAAAATGTTAAACTTTGTTATAATCAAAATCGCATATAATAACCGGCGAGGTGAAATCACTTATGCGATTTAAAAAAAAGTAATATGCATAAAATGGGTGGGGGGGATGAGACCCGACCCCCGTGCCCACTGTGGTCATAGTGTACCAGCTATCACAAGTACTGCGATGGTAGGGGTACACAGTACTCGCTAATGTCACAAGCCCTGCGACCGCAGGGTCTTGCGTATCGCCGACGGCATATAATTATATATATGCATTATAATAGTCGTTTCATATGAAATCGATTTTCATTGTTATTAAATTTTCATATGTTATATTGTATCAATCGAAATTATTAATTCAATTTTATAAAATGTAATAATAATTATTTATATATTTATATATGTATGTATATATATATATTTAAATATAAATATATATATATATATATATATATATATATATATATATATATATATGTATATATGTATATATGTATATATGTAATATGTAAATATGTTATTAATAAATTTGAATTATTAATTGATAAATGATTTATATCAAAGGTTCATTTTTATGGTGAACTCTTATATAATTTTCAACTATTAAGATTTAATTTAATTGTTTTAAATTATTAAATAAAGAATATGAAATTTAATTGATAGTTTGGTGGGGGACGTTTTCAAACAAATCTTATAATTTGAAAATGGATTTTAGAGCTATTATGGAAAACTTTTATTCATCCAAAACAGTACATGGAGAAACATACAAAATGTTCCTCCATTCATTCTCCAAACTTGGAAACATAAACTGAGACCTCTACATTCAAATTCAAGTATGTAAATTTAGCAAAACCAAAACATGTGTTTACATTATGTATTCCTTATGCTATTGTTTTGGGTTTTCGGTTGACTAGTGTTGACCAGTTATTGGATGTCTACCAGAGGCTTGGGAGATTATGTGATTGTGATGTCATGATGATGTTTTAAACTTGATCTTTATAAAACTAACCATGGTTATGTGATGGAATGCTCTATGTAATGTTTGTAAATTACTGATTGTTATGGTTGAGATTCTTATGTATGAGACACTTGACTTAACCATTTTTGGTTCTTCGATCAGTTATCCTTGGTTATTTTTCTAGTTGCCATGATGGGACTGAAATGTGGATTTATTCTTGATGATGTCATGTTGTGACATGTTTTGACTCAATCATTTTGGAGTCATCGATCAATATGATTGAGATATATTTTGGTTATTGAGAACCAATGTATACTTTTGATTATCAGTGATACTTCAGTTGCCAATAGAGAGCTGTTGTGATTATGATTTTCTATGGATGTTTGTTCATGGATATTTGATGCTTTTATGCATATTTGATGATTTTTATTATGGATTATCTTTTTTGATTTTGAGATTTATGATTCCATGAGCTTAGGGTAGGATATCTGCATGTAGTGTCGGGAAGTTGCTTGCAATGGGGGCCAGGGCCCTAAGAGGCTGCTAGGGTAACTCATTGTAAGTTGGATTAATAAGTGAAAACATTCACACCTAATACTAACTGAATGAACCTAAAAAGATAAGTGTTTTGGTTCTCGCCCATGCCTTGAGTTCTTGTATAGACTAGGATGGGAGTAGAGAGAATGCATGGTTGCAACCTTGCATTCCATAGAATGCCTCATCAGTATGAGAGGATACTAGTAGCCACATGAGATCAGTATGGACTTGTGGAGTTTAGCTAATTGCCAGGGTAACTTGTATGTGATAAATGTGATGACACTTTCCCACTTGCATAGTAGGTTCCTACATGTCTTTGTGTGCCTCTAGGATTAGATGTCAATTTTGTGTTTGGAACCTTTGAGTTAGTAAACTTTTAGGATTCCTGGACTTATAGAGATTTATGCTATGTGTTATTGGATAGCCTATTTGGGACTTGAGATTATCTCCTCAACACGGTGGGAGTGGATCACTTAGGTACCACGCGGTCGGATGGTAGTGTTTTTCCACTCTTATCATTTGAGATTTATTGAGACATCATGGTTGATGCATCATTCATGATGGTGGATATGTATGCTTTCATTGATGGTTAGCATATGTTAGATGATGTTATCTTATGCTTTTATTTGCATGTTAGATTACTTTTTGCATATGATATAGTATATGTTAGGAGGGACATTACTACTATGTTAATACCGATGATCTCTTTGATGATTTTGAAATGTTACACACAGAGGGATGGCTTGAGCCCACGATGGTCTAATGATGCTATTAACAGTTGGGAGGAACCGTGAACTTAGTTTATTATGTTTGATCTTTATGATGGATGTATATCTTCTATGATCATGTATCATGTGCATCATGTGATTATCTTTACTTTGATGTATCATGGATTAGAATAGGATGATGTATCTTATTTCACATATGTATATTCTTTTAAGCTTTTCATACCCTATGAGATGTATAGTGGATGATTGAGCATTTGGAAATGTAATGTATAAACATTGGACTTATCATTATTATTTCATGTGGTTGTTGTATTAGATGGATTCAATAATGTTAGTTGACTTAGATGTAATTCAACATTAAAGGATCTTTAAAGAATGTAACCAGTTGTGTATGTTATGATTACTTTTTGATGGAAATTGCTATTGCTTCCATTATGGTGTATAAGTTATGTGAGGTATTTTCTTTCATATTTAAAAAAAAAATTTTTTTTTACCAAACTTAGTGAAATTCTAGGTTAATTCTTTGGATCCCTTGGCAGGGCATTACATTCTTCAAACTGCCTAAAACCTATTGAGCTCTATGCCTAAACACTCTATTTATACTAGCCAAAATGGCTTACAAATTATTCTAGAATATGGAGAAGCCACAAGTCAGCTCTCAAAAAATATTAAATGAAAATAAATAGAAATTAAATACACAAGTTGGCCTACATTAGCAATTAACTATCCTAAAATTAATGTTCGAGAAAAATCATGATATCTCCTCACTTTAATTGAGATAGAACTTGTACTTTGAATTATGGGTATATATCTATGTCCTCTACAATTCCTTAAGTGTGCAAGGTCTAATTGATTAAGGAAAAGTGCGCATCCATTTTGAAAAATAAGCACAAAAAACTATCGCATAGAACTGGTAGAAATCAATGTTTCGAGAGAATTGCCATATCTCTCAAACCATAAGGAATTAGGACTTGCACTCTAGAAAATAGATAATACTCTAGGCCCTTTTGAATTCCTAAAGTGAACATCCCTTCATTCATTCTATAAAATTAGTTACATGATCTGTAACAAGAACCCATAAACTAGAAAACTCAGTTTCAGCAATAAGATAAAAACTAAAAGCATGCAGGATAGTAGTGCAACCTAAGATTCTCCTAAATCAACCAAAAATCCCAGCATCTGATGAATATCCAAACACCACTACCAAAATTACATTCTCAAATAGAAGAAAAAAATCCAAAGATGACAATAGAACATGAAATCTTAGATTTGTTGAAACATGGAAAAAGGAATCCTAAAGGGTCCTAGAAACACCAAATTGCATTCTCTAGAAAAGCAATGGAGATGCCCCCTATTTTTTGTGTGAGAAAACACAATAAAAAATTTTACATGAGGAAGTACAATATGCCATGCAAGAAACTATCTGTTTTTCCAAAGAACTGCCTAGCCCAAAAGGCAAAACCCACTGCAATAGCCAAGGTTTGCATGAGGAAATATGAGGAAGCACATGAAGAAATAAAAACTTGGGCATTAGGAAAGGCCAAGTCTCACATAGGAAAGTGTAATATCTCATGTGAGGGTTCACAAAAAAAAAAAAAAAAACTCAAGACAATAAGATAGGGAAAACAATTCTTCCACATGGGGAGCACTGGATCCACAAAACATAGTAACTAAAAGATGAAAACTACATCTAGAACCATCTAAAACATAGTAATAAAGGAAATGTATTGAAAGCAACATCACAATGAACAAACAAAAAAAAATACATATGAGGTTCCTCCCATCCATAATAGCATTATGAAACCTTGAAAGTCCTAGCCATCCCCCATGTGTAACATCCCAAACTACCAACTAGAGAGTCAAAGTTGTCTTATGAGGGCATCACTACTAAAGTGTAACAACATCATAAGAAAAAGGAAATCTAACATGAAAACAAGTAAAGCAATAGATATTCCAACTAAAAAAAAATACATCTAAACATATGCTAAACATCATAATACAAGATTGTGTCAATTAAACTAACATCATCTAAAAATTATATCCAAGCATTCCATTGAAAGCATAAATTGCAAGGAAACATACTCTAGATAAATTTAAATACCAAGTGAACATCAATCATTGGTTGCACTAGAATAATAGACCATCTCTATACACTAGTCCCTAGTAGTAGATAGGTAGGTACATCTCCCAACAATGTGAAACCCATAGGTCCACTCCTGCCACACTGATGGAGATAATGATCCAACCACAAATACACATAAAGAAAACATCCATGGCTAACACTCACACTAGATAGTAAAGAGGACTACAAGCAAGATCATGAGACAATGCAAGTGGACCAAGTCTTAGTTAGATACTCTATGGGTCACTATATAGGGGATCACTAGAGGGTAAGTAACTTGGCATCAAGTAGCCCAAGCTAGTGGTGACTGTAGACACCTAAAAATCTTTAGAAAATAAAGTATTTTTATTTTCTGAAAAAGTCCTGATGACATATTCATTTATTAATTAATTAATTAATTAATTAATTAATTAATTTTTATGCCATTAAATCCCTTTATCTTAATTAAAAATATTTAATTAAGGAATCCCTCCCAAAAATGTTTAAATCTTATTTAAACATTATTTCCTTATTTATTAATTATTTAATTAATAAATTGACCAAAAAACCCAAAATAAATAAAAAATTTATTTTTTGCCCAAAACTTGGCCAATTTTCTTATGACCAATAACCTCTTCCAAAATCTTCTAATCCTTCTTTAATTTCGATTAAAGGCTAATCCTAATCCCCTCCTAACCTTGTCACATTCCCTAAACATGGGTTAAGACTTACTAACGCAAGCCAAAGTTAACAAATATCTCCTCCTTCACCCACCCTCATTAAATGCCATCCACTTGCCTATCCCTAAGCTAATCCTAAACCATCCTAATCCATCCTCTAATCATTTGCACAAGCCTAAACAAGCTTAAAACCTTCCTAATCAATTCCAAGTCAAAATTGCTCTCATCACCCTCAAAATATCTCAACCATAAAACTTTATGAAGTCCACTAGGTCATAAATGACTCTTACAAGCCCTTTTATTGCTCTTACAAGTCATTATGAGGGTCTTTATGAAGATTTTATCCCTTGAGCCTCTTTTGTTGACTCATCCTTCCCCTTTCCTCCATCCTCTCAGCATGTGACATGTGTCACTCCTTGATTGGCTATAAAGAAGCACAATCCATGTGCTCTCCTCTCATGCAATCTGAGCCCTCCATGAGCTTTTTCCCATCCTTGCGTCTTAGCCCTCAATCCCTCAAGCCTCTTGCCTATAAATTGGATCCTTCCCCTTTGCAAAATAACACAATCCATGAAGTAAAGTTATAATGCTATTTTGAGAGCCAAATCCATACTAAAGCCATCTATCCACACCAAAAATCCACAATCATCCATTGAAGCCTTTGGAAGCATATTGAGCATACATCCTATCCATTTAGATAAAGCCACTCAAAAAGAGAGCTTCTCATTGAGAGAGCCCATTAATGGCTCATATTTTCAATTGAGAGCTCATCTTAGTCTATCTTGAAGTTTATCAATTTTGTTTAGTTTGTAGAAGCTTTATTTAAATTTGGTTTCTATTAGCATACTAACATTGCTCATATATAGTGACAACTCTACTTCCCTAGGAATTAGCACAATCATGTGTCCTTAGACTTAACAGGGTGCTCACATAATAAGTGTCCTCAAATTGAATTAGGTCCTCACTCAAAATTGTATTATCCTTCATTTATTACCTAGTTAATTTATTTTCTTATCACTTAATTAAAAAACTTCTTCACGCCAACCCTTTGGGCACATTAATCACCATGCTATGAGAGAGAAGCCCCCTCTATGCTACCCTACATACCCATGCTCATCACATGATGAGTGCCTAAAGGCATGCATATTCTCAACCCAACCTCACATGAATATGCTCTCCATAATACAACTTGGGAGTTTGGACCTCATCACCTAAAAAATGCATGCACATGTGCTCATGTGTGGTGCACCACCATTATGAATATCATAACACAAGGGCTGGATGAGAACACAAGAAAAAAAATAACACTCAACCAAATACTATCTCAAGAGGATAGATGTGGCATGAATCCCAATGCAACATAAAAGTGCAACAATGGTCTAAGTTCATCCTATAGATGATCTAGTTCCATGAACAACATCATGCCAAGAAAACTTGAGAAAATTGGGTGGCACACAAATTGAGGTAAAAACTCAAAAACTCAAAACACTTTGAAAATAAAACCCATTTGGTATTTGGGCACAAAAGCCATGAAAATCCAATAAAATTCAAGTTTGGTAATTGTATAGAAAAATTTCCAGCATAACAGTGTGAAACCCCAAACCCTCATCTAGAAAATAGGGAAAATGTTTATACCTAACCAAACAAGCAGAACTAGTAATTAGAAATGGAGGGCAAAACTAGTTCTAAGCCTCCTTACACACAACTACCAGAAAAAAGAATTAAAAATAGAGCTAAAATACAAAAATGGGAGAGCCCTACATGACAGCCAAAGGGGTTAAAATAGAAATCAGCTAGATAAAATAATTATCTTGCATAAGTTGTTGAAAGTCATAGAAAAGTAAGGTCTCCCTATGTGAGATTTAACAAGATAGATCTTGTGAATATTTCAGACCCATAGCTCTCACAACAAATAGAAACACAGTCCTCCAGAAGAAGATTTTGGAAAAAACTCTCAAAAGTCTAATTTTCAAAAGTGAGAAGTGAGGAATTAATCTCCTCTTTGGATACTTATTCAATTTTCAAGTGAATAATCAATTAGGGAAAATAACCAGGTAACCAAGTTAAAGTCCTCATCAACCCAAATGAAAATAGACTATTCCAAGTAATTGGAATTCATCTATCAAAAAGTTGCCAGAAATTAAAATCATTTTAAATAAAGCCCAAAATTGCAAAATCATAGAGAATTCCTTAACAACTTTCAAGATAATGTGAATCTCTAAATCTAAATGCATAGGCATGTTCATAGGTCTTGTCACATAATACAAATTAGTCTAGATTTAATCAAAACATTCGAAGGTTTAATTTAAATACGTTAAAAGATATGTCGACCATACAAAAATGACATTGGTAAAATATAAATAGCTAAATCACTAACTCCATGTGCAACTACTAGGGATATATTTCCTGCACACTAAAACACATGATTAAGTGAAATTGCATATAATAAAATAGCTGAGGCAATAAATACATTAATTACCTAAATTGACCATTTATTCAATTATAGTAAAATAATACATTCACATCACTCACATTCACATAAAGCATAACAACACAAAATTGAAGTAAATTACCATAGCATTTAATCCATATCTAACATAATCATAGATATGTTCAAATACCAGATAACTAGATATCATCATAAAACACACTGTCATCTCAAAATGGCATCATCATGCAAATATGATCAACTAAACAACATAGTAATCTAACTTCTATGATACTGGAAATCAAAGTATAACATCTAACCCTTAGGTCATCTTGAATGTAACATAATGTGAGTAATAAGTATCTCTTTGGTAAAAATATAAGAAGGTACAAATTGCAAACATTAGAGGCACTACATCTACCCCCACTAGGCATAGGCTTAATATTGGAAGCAAACAAAAAGATAGGGGCACAATCCTCTCAATCATGCAACATCATCTAGAAAATGGGTCACATCAAGAATATAGTCTCTCAAAATAGAAATGTGAAAAATATCATGGATGCACGATTGGATAGGTGGCCATGCTAGTTGATTAGCAATAGGACCAATCCTCTTGAGGATCTCAAATGGTTTGACAAAACATTATGCCAACCTAGATTCTTTCCAATAAAGGATGGGGCTCTTCCTTGGATGCACTCTTAAAAACACCCTTTCACCAATGGAAAAGTGATAATCCAACCTATGGGCATCTATATACTTCTTCTACTTATCCTAAGCAATAACCAAATGCTCTCTAATGAAAAAACAACCTCCTACTCCATATCCTAAAGCATCTCTATATGTAGAAGTACTTGGTAATCCCAACTCAAAGGGGTAGGACATGGTCTACCATACAAGGCCTGAAAAGGTGACACACCAAGAGAACTATAATATAAATTTTTATATGAAAACTTAACAAGGTATAAATAATCCTCCCACTTCACCTGACTTTCCATCACATACATTTAAAGAATATCTTCCAAAACCTAGTTCACTCTCTTGGTCAAACCATCAGTCTCTAGGTGATAAGCCAAACTAAAATTGAGTTGTTGACCTAAAGCATGTTGGAGAGATGGCCATAGTGCTAAAGTAAACACTAGATTTCTATCCAAAATAATCTGATAAGTGATCCCATGCAATCAAACAATATCCTCCAAGAAAACATGCACTACAGAAGAAGCCATGTAGGATTTTCTTATGCATAAAAGGGTGTTACCTTGGACAACTTGTCCACCTTTACCATAATATAGTCATGTCATTGTGATGACATAGGACACCCTATGATAAAATCAATAGATATCGTATCCCATTTCCACTCGAGAATGGTATGTGGCTACAAAAGACCTATCAGATGCAAATGTTATGCCTTCACTCTCTAGAACTCAATGCATCTAGCAAAAAATAGAAACATCATGCCTCTTCTTGCCTAAAAGTACAAATATTTAAGTTCAGCATGCATGTTCATGATGCCAGTATGGATATAATAGGGTGCATGATGTGCTTATAATAAAACCAAGGTACACAGATCACAAACATTGGTAAATATATCTACCCCAAGTGTCACAATAGTCCATCAAACTCAAGCAAGAAACCTTAAAACCTCCCCTCAAGGTTATGTCTAGACTTGATCTCTACTCTCACCTCTTGATACCATGTGTCACTAGGAAAAGCCTCAAAGATGTGGCCTAGCAAATACACTACCAATGACAAAATTTATATCTCATGTCACCTCCTACTCAAGGCATCCAAGATGACATTTTATTTCCCTTTAATGTAGTGCACATCAAAGTCATCTTCACATAGGAACTCCATCTAGGTACATTGTCATGCATTCAGGTTTGGTTGAGTAAAGATATACTACAAGCTTGTATGATCACTATGCAACTCAAACCTATGTCCTATAAGGAAATACCTCCAACAAAAAAGAGCATGCACTACAACTGCATGTTCTAACTCATGAGTAGGGTACTTGAGCTCATGGTCCTTGAGTTTTCTAGACTCATAATTAATCACTTGACCATCTTGCATCAACACCACACCCACACCTTCCAATGAAGCATTTGTACAAACCATAAAAGCACCTATAAGATTAGGAACTACAAGGATTGGTGCACTAGTCAAACACTCCTTAAGAGCATTAAATGCTACCACACACTAGTTTTGGCAAACATACTTCTTCCCTTTTCACTAAAGAGAAGTGATGGGATGAGCTACACATGAGAAATCCTTCATGAAGCAAGGGTAATAACTTTCCAATCCCATGAAACTATGAACCTCAAAAATATTAGTGGCTATTGGCCAATCCATGATAGCTCGTATTTTTTCTTGATCCACTGTAATACCATCACCAGTGATGATATGCCCCAAATACTTCACCTTCAACTAGAAGAATCTATATTTACCCAAGTTTTAATACAAACGATGGTCTCTCAAGCATTACAATACATAGCGTAAATGGACCTCATGCTCTTCAATAGTATTAGATTAGATCAATATGTCATCAAAGAATACAATGATACACCAAACAAGATATGTGAAAAATACTCCATTTGTCAAACTCATGAACAATAATGGCACATTGGTTAACCCAAAAGGTACAACCATGAACTCATAATTCCCATATCATGCACAAAAAGTTGTATGATGAATGCCAGCCTCTTGGATATGAAGCTAGTGGTATCCTAACTTAAGATCAATCTTTGACACCACTCACTCTCCCTTTATTATATCAAACAAGTCATCTATCATTGGAAAAGGGCACTGGTTCTTCACTATCACCTTATTCAACTACCAGTAGTCAATTAATAAATGCAATGATCCTTCTTTCTTCTTCATAGAGATGACTTGTGCATGTCATGTGGATACACTAGGATGAATATGGCCAATATGGCCCTTGGCCAAAAATTCCTCCAACAATAATATGAGCTCACTCACCTCTTGAGTAGTCATGCCATAAGGAGAAAATGAAATCAACTTTGGTCTTGGTGTGAGATCAATCCAAAAATTAATGTCATGCTATGGTGACATACTTGGAATCTTATTAGGAAATAAGTCTGCATACTCATGAAGGAGTGGGTTATCATCTAGTGTCACTATAGAACTCTTAACCTCCTCAAGATCACTAGCTAAGACTACAAACATCTAACATCCCTTTCACATACTCCACTTCAACTAGTTAGCTAAGATCATTCAAAGTGAGATTGGTCTCTAGACCCCTAAAAGTTCCACCTACCCACCCATTTCATCAACACACTAAACTAACTTATGGAAGAAATCTATATTCTCTTGATGGGCTACTAACCAATCCATTGCCAACACAATATCATATAATTCTAGCGATAGGATGCAAAGATCCACTGTGGTGGTGAAGGTACCCAAGTTCAAACTACAACCAATGACCAAGGAGTCTATAGTTACTTTGTATCTTATGGTTAACTCAACCTACCACCTATCAACTTGACATGCTACCACTAGCCCACATTGTTGAATGAGAGATGGTTAAATAAAATAATTTGAAGCACCTAAGTCAAATAATACTAAAGATGGAATACCATGCAATGTACCTATAGCCTCGACTATGGTATATTGGTGCTCAACTTGATAGTTGTCAACCACTACAAATATTTGATGGTTTTGACCAACATCTCCCATAGTAGGCTCTAATCTAGCTACACCTCTACTAGGTCATATAGATGGTTTAATAGGACATTTTCATTCTTTATTGTTAGGAATAAGGTGTCTCAACCTTGGATAATTCTTATTCTTTTTTTTTATAAATGTATTTTTTTCAAATAATGTAATTAAGTGTGAGTGTACATTTCTAGTTGGCATGTTGATGTGTCACTCCACTTGTATGTGTCAATATCTTAAATTGTGTGTAAGGAGATCATGACTGAAACAGTTATAAAAGATTCTTATGATGCGTAAGAGCTATCTTTTGAATATTTGATGATGGATAGACATGTGGAAATTGATCATTGAGTACTATATAGTCAAGTCTCCATCTAGTGTGTGGGGTGAATTTTTTTTGGGTTTCTACTTTTTTGGAGAATGCTAAAACCCTGATATAGTTCTTCTTTGGAAGTTTCCCTAAAATGGAAAGTGCATGATATAAGAGACTTTAGGGTTGTAGATAGGAGAGTAAAAAAAGTGTATTGTTGGTTGCTATTGGATTTATCTTCTATATCTTGAAAGAACTTGCATTGAAAGTGTGTTGTAACCTTTATGTTAAAGATAATACATTGTGCAGGTTTTGGAGGGGTGGAGTTTTTTTACCAAAAGGTTTTTCCCCACTAGCATATCTTTATGTTTGTGTTTTCCTTGTCTATCTATTTTTTTTATTCATGGTTGACTACAATATTGTTATTTACATAATATCGAATCTAAAATTGTAAGGATTTAAATAGAATTTTCACAATACTTTCCTTAAAGGATTAGTGTAGGAAGGTTTTTCCACACTTGAGTCTCCTTACACTTATGGCCAAACTGGCCACAAGAGAAGTGTTAGCCTAGAAAGTTGGAATTGTTCTCATGACCACCCTAGGTAGCACTAGAATAAGGTGCATTACCCTTGTTAGAGTTTTTTTGGTTACTTTGAGAAGGGTGATTCTATTGAGGCTTCTAACCATGGTTTTGGTGATCTCCCTTCTTCCCTAAGGTATCTGAATTCTCTCAACCTTTAGATCAATTCTCGTTTTGATTCCTATGACATTGACCACCATAAGAGGGTGATAATTGGGTTTGGCCCTTTCCTAAGGATTGAGTAAACTGTGCATCCTATCCTAAATTTTGTGCATTGTGGTTCTAAGAACCTAATTTAGCATTAAAACCCCTAGCCAAATTACTCTCTATAATTTGTTCCTTCTTTGCAACAAGAATAAGTGTCCTAGGTTGGTGCATGTGAACCTCTCCAATAAGGGAGTCCTTTAGACCCTGGCTATAATGTTGAGTAAGGAATACCTATTTTGATGTGGAGCCTATCAGACTTAGAAGTTTATTTGATGTGGTTTCCCTCTAGATTATTTCCATGGGGGTTTCCCTCTAAAAATGACCTTATACTGTAAAAGGCATTGACTACTATTGTTCTATTATTCTAGCCCTAATTTTGTAAGTGACAAAAAGCTTGTATAAAAAGACTTACGATTAGGGATTTTCATAATGTGTGATGCAAAAATTGGTTCTTGTGACATTATTGAGCTATAAGGGATATCAGATTGTAATCAAGTTGTAGCCACTGGATCATAATAATATTGGACTTGTTGTTGGTGGATGTAGCCCAGGGATTGGGTGAAGCATGTTAAATCTTGGTGTCTTATGTTCTCTTATATGTGAGCTTCTATTTTTTGATATTGGTTATATTTGCATGTAATTGTTATTTCTATCCAAGGTTAATCCTAACAAGTGGTATCAAAGCTAGATAGTCATTATTATTTTTTCAGCCAGACCCTCATCATTTTATTTTTTAGCAATCCTCTATAGGAAGGTCTTGTAGTTGAGTGGGAGTCTCATGGTTGAGTGGGAGTTATGGAAAACAAGGGTAAGCTAAAGATGGAAAAGTTTAATGGGGAGAACTTTTAATTATGGAAGATACAAATGGAATACTATCTTTATTAGAAGGATTTATGGAAGTCATTGGAAGGAAAATCCAAGAAACAAGGAACTATGACATATGAGGATTGAGAGATTTTAGAGAGAAAGATACTTGGAAGAATTCGATTATGGTTGGCACCATCAGGGACATTTAACATTACAAAAGTGAAGATGATGGAAGAGTTGACAGAATCCCTAGTGAAATTGTATGAAAAGCCCCTCGCTTCAAATAAGCTATTTCTCATGAAGTGTTTATTTAATATGAAAATGGTAGAAGGTGGATTTTTTGTCGATCATTTAAATGAGTTTAATACTATTACTAGTCAGTTATATTCTATTGGTATTAACTTTTATAAAGAAATTAGGGCTCTCTTAAGTTTGTGTTATTTTCCCAAAAGCTAGAATGGCCTAGTAATGGCTATGAGTAATTCTATTTTTGGATCTAATACTCTAAAATTTGATGATGTGATCGGTGTTATTTTGAGTGAGGAAAATTGTAGGAAATCCTTAGGTGGATCTACATTAGGAAGTGCTTTGAATGCACAACAAAGAGGTAGAATGATTGAGAGAGGAAATAATTTCAAAAATTGTGGGAAATCAAGAGGAAAGTCAAAAGGGAAGAGGTCTCAATCTAGAGGATTGAGAGATTTTTGGTACTATGATAAAATAGGGCATCAGAAGAAATATTGTTGGACTTGAAAGAAAAATGAAGGAGATAAACTTGAAGGGAACACGGAGAAAAATGTAGTAAGTAACAAATCTAAAGAAGATGCTTTTCTTTTGTCTTTAGAAAGTGTTGATGATTCATGGGTTTTATATTCTGGTGCTTCATTTCATGCTACACCTCATAGAGGTTATTTTATTGATTATGTTTAAGGGGATTTTGGGCTTGTTTATTTGGGGGATAATGAACCCTATTAGATTGTTGGGAAAGGAAAAGTTAATAGTAAGTTACAAAATGGGGATCATTGGCAACTACATGAGGTAAGACATGTTCCAAGGCTGAGTAGGAATTTAACTTCAGTGGGGAAACTCGGTGATGAGCATTGTGTAGTTACTTTGAAGGATAAAAATTAGAAGGTTTCAAAAGGTTCCCTTGTAGTAGAAAAAGGTGTGAAAGTAGGCGCCTTATATCTTTGTACAAGTTATAGTGTTCCTTCTACTTTGATTATTTCAGAGAAAAATGAATGGTTAGGAACAGTTGATGCAATTGAGTAGGGAGAAAAAATAATTGTTGTAAATTTTGATCCAACGTTGTGGCACAACAGACTTGGGAACATGAATGAGAAAGGTATGAAAGTATTTCATTCAAAGGAATTTTTACCAAGTCTAAAATGTGTCAATATGGATTTCTATGAATGTTGTGTGTATGAAAAACAAAAGAGAGTGAGTTTTGTGAAGACTAGGAAGGAAAAGAGAAGGGAGAGATTAGAGCTTATGCATATAGATGTATAGGGGCTGGCTTAGGTATCTTTCCTTGGTGGCTCTCATTATTATGTTACATTTATTGATGATGCAACTAGAAAAGTATGGGTTTATTTCCTTAAACAAAAAATTGATGTATTTCAAACTTTTAAGAAATGGCAATGCTTGGTTAAAAATGAGACTTGAAAGAAATTAAAATGTCTTAAATCTAATAATGGTGGTGAGTATTGTAGTCATGAATTTGAAGATTATTGCTCCGCTAATGGTATTCATAGAGAAACAAATATTCCAAGGACTCCACAAGAAAATGGAGTAGCTAAATGCATGAACAAGACTATAATGGAGTGTGTAAGGAGCATGAAGTTGCATGCAGGGTTACCCCTAAACATGTGGGTGGAGGCTATAAATACTACTATATATTTGACTAATAGAGGTCCACAAATCCTTTAGGTTGTGTTATTCTAGAGGAAGCATGGAGTAGGAAGAAGGTGACTTATTCTTTTCTCAAAACCTTCAGTTGTGAAGCATTTTCTCATATAGATGCTAAAAATAGAACCAAGATGGAAGCTAAGTCAAAGAAATGTATATTTGTTAGATATGGAATTCTTAAATTTGGATATAGGCTTTGGTATTTTGAAAATCATAAAATTGTAAGAAGAAGGGATGTCATATTCAATGAGAAAGTGTTGTGCAAAGATCTGTTGCAACAATATGAGAAGAAAGAAGATGATTATGTAGTGCTGGATGATACTCCAAAAACTAATGTTCCAACAATTCTTCATGATGTGCAACAACCGAAAAAATAAATACTACACACCCTAGTGAATGTTAGGTGGTCAACAAGGATAAGCAAACCTCCAAAAAGATTTTCTCCTTCCTTGTACTCTATTTCACTTATTGATGCTGGTGAACTTGAATGTTATGGTGAAGCTATGTAGGTGGATACAAAGAATTAGTAGGAGTCTGCAATGAAAGAAGAAATGAACTCTTTACTCAAAAATAAAACATGGAATTTTTGCAAGTTGCCTGCAGGTAAAAAGGCTTTACAGAAAAATGGGTTTATAGGTTAAAAAAGAGAGGATGGAGGTAAGAAATGATTTAAAGCCAGGTTAGTTATAAAAGCATTTGAATAGAAAAAAGGAATCAATTTTGATGAGATATTCTCTCCTATTGTTAAAATGACTTCTATTTGCACTATTTTAAGTATTATGGCTACTGAAGATTTACATTTGGAGTAGCTTGATGAAAAAATAGCCTTCCTTCATGGTAATTTGGATGAAAAGATATATATGGTATAGCCATAGGGATTTGAGGTCAAAGGTAAGGAGAACCTAGTGTGTAGATGGAAGAAAAGTTTATATGGCTTAAAGCAAGCATCTCAGAAATGGTATCTAAAATTTGATAGTTTTATGCATGAGCATGGATATAGAAAGCATCATTAATATCATTGTGTTTATTTTAAGAGGTTGGATGATGAAAACTAAATTATTTTATGTTTATATGTTGATGACATGCTTGTAGCTAGGTCTAACATGGATCATATTAAGGGGCTGAAATGCTAGTTAGCACATGCATTTTCTATGAAGGATTTGGGGGCAGAAAAAAAATCCTTGGTATAAAGATTTGAAGAGATAGAAAGAACAATAAATTGACATTATCCCAAGATGATTATATTGAGAAAGTGTTGTACCGTTTCTGTATGAAGAATGTTAAAGTTGTCAGCACACCTTTACTTAGTCATTTCAGGTTGACTAAGGAGATGTGTCCCAAGACACAAGAAGAGGAGTACAAGATGTCTAAGGTACCCTATGCTTTAGTATAGGAAGCTCAATGTATACTATGGTATGTACTAGGCCAGATATTGAACATCTAGTGGGAGTTGTTAGTAGGTATATGAGTCATCTAGGAATTGAGCATTGAAATATAGTTAAATGGATTCCCAGATATTTGAGAGGAACATCCAGTAAGGGTTTACACTTTGGGGGCTCTACTAGTATTTTATAGGGCTATGTTGACTTAGATTTGGTAGGGGATATTGATACCAGGTGGAGTACTACAGGTTATGTATTTACTATTGAGACAACAGTGAGATAGTTTTCTAGGTTACAACAAGTTAATGCTTTATCCACTATAGAGGCAGAGTATGTTGCTACTATAGAGATAGACAAGGAGATGTTATGGATTTAGTTCTTCATGGAAGAATTGGGGCACCCACAAAGGGACAATTATTTTTTCATAGATAGCTAGAGTGTTATTCATCTTGCAAAGAATTCAGCTTTGCATTTATTTTGTATTGTAAAAGGCATCGACTACTATTGTTCTATTATTCTAGCCCTAATTTTGTAAGTCGTAAAAATCTTGTATAAAAGGCTTAGGGTTAGGGATTTTCATAATGTGTGATGCAAAAATTGGTACTTGTATTGGTATTGAGTTCTAAGGGATTACAAATTTTAATTAGGTTGTAATCATTGGATCATAATGATATTGGACTTACTATCGGTGGATGTAGCCTAGGGATTGTGTGAACCACATTAAATCTTGGTGTCTTTTGTTGTCTTATGTGTGATCTACTATTTTTTGATATTGGTTATATTTGCATGTAACTATTATTTCTATCTAAGGTTAATCTAATAGTACCTCATCATGATTGTAGCATGAGTACTACCTAAGCTCAAAAAATATGATCTTGTAGTGGTCTAATGACATGTTCCCTTATCTAATCTCATGGAACTCATCGGAACAAACCTCTTTAAACTAAGGAGATAGGAATCTCCCAGGTGAGATATTTGATGCTAATCTTGAGCTTCTAGCCCTCTATATTCCACCAAATTAATGTATGGTCCCTTAGTTGCATAATTACTCAATGGACTTTAGATTGATTGCATATGGGTACATGGTAAAACAATGCTCCATGTCCAATAACCAAGTCTCTACCCTAAGGCAACCTCCCTTGCTATCATATAATGGTGGTTTGGACTACTAAAGGGTCTTCATAATGTCCAAATAGATAGAATCCTCATCATCATGGTTCCTACCACTCGATGGTGCCTTTAGCCACTCAGTGATGTATGGGAACATTCATGCTCCTCCTCTCTATGCTCAGCCATGTGGGAATCTCTATGATAAGATACCTCTTCCTAACCATGGTCACATTGGTTCTCCTCTACATGACCCAACTGAGAAATAATCTCTTGTAGTACCAACATCAATGCCCCAATAGGACCATGATTGTTTTTATCCTATTCTCCCCCACCAACCTAACATTGTTTCTATTGGTGTTCCTCTTCATTAACAACTCATTAGTTACCACTCTAACTACCAAGTCTATGTACATGAGGCATCTATGGAGCAACAAGTTATGGTCATAATCACACTTCAAAAACATAAGAGTAATGAGCATAAACTAAAATGAGATATAAAAATAATAAACATAAGAAAAAAATACATGTACTAAAACAAAACATAGTAGAAGCATAACACAAAGATCTCAATAGTGCAACATGGGCTTTGATACTAGATGCAATGCCCCACCCAAAGGTCATTGGAACAAGGATAGATAAAAGACAAGATATATATATTTTATAACAAGTATGGGTGCACACAAAAATCAACATACAAGGACCAATTAACCAACAATCCTGACATCCAATGAATCTCTAAATGCTACTACCAAACTAACACGCTAAAAAAAAAGACAAAATTCAAAGATGAAAATAGAAAATGAAATCTTGAATCTATCAAAGCATGAAAAAAAACCAATCCTAAAGGGTACTAGAAACATCAAATTATATTCTCTAGAAAAAACCAAAGATGCCCCCTATTTTTTGTGCAAGAAAACATAATAGACAGTGTTGTACGAGGAAGTACAACATGCCACATGAGAAACTACCCTTTTATGCAAAGAATTTCCTAGCCCAATAGACAAAACCCACTGCACTAATGCCAAGGCTTGTGCAAGGAAGTACCAAAAAGTATACAAAGAAATGCAAGCTTGGGTGCAAGGAAATGCCAAGTCTCACATAGGAAAGTGTACAATCTCATGCAAGAGAGAGTAAAATTTCATGTGAGGGTTCACAACAATAAGAAAGAAAAATGCAAGACAATAAGATAGGGAGAATAGTTCCTCCATATTAGGGAGTACTGAATCCAAAAATTGAGACATGACTCAAACACAATAACTAAAAGACAAAAACTACATCTAATCATCTGAAACATAGAAGTAAAGGAAATGCATTGCAAACAACATCACAATGAATGAACATGACAAAACATATGCACACTTGCTCCCATCCATAATAGCATCATGAAACCTCAAAGGTCCTAGCCATCCCTCATGTATAACATCCAAAATTTCCAACTAGACAGTTAGAGTTGTCTTATGAGGGTGTCACTACTAAAGCATAATAACATCATAAGAACAAGAAAATCTAACATGCTAACAAGTAAAGCAATAGATATTCTAACTAATAAAAAAAACATCATTTAAACATGTGCTAAACATCATAATACAAGAATGTGTCAATTAAACCAACATCATCTAAACATGATATCCAAGAATTACAATGAAAGCATAAATCACAAGGAAACATACTTCAAATAAATTGAGATAACAAGTGAACATCAAGAAATGGCCGCACTAGAACAATAGACCATCACTATACACTGATCCCCAGGATTCATATAGGTAGCTACACCTCTGAACCACATGAAACCCATAGGTCCACTCCTATTGTGTTGATGGAGATAATAATCCAACCACAAGTACACATAAAGAAAACATCCATGGCTAACACTCACACTAGATAGTAAAGAGGACTGCAACCAAGATCATGAGAGAATGCAAGTGGAGCAGGTCCTAATTAGATATTCTATGGGTGACTATATAGGGTCTCCCTAAAGGGTAAGTAACCTGGCATCAAGTGGCCCAAGCTAGTGGTGGAAGCTCCACTTCCCTAGGAAGGAGCACAATCCATTGTCCCTAGACTTAACTGGGTGCTCACATAACAAGTGTCCTCAAACTAAATTGGGTGCTCACATAACATTTTATTATCTTTAATTTTTTACCCACTGAATTTATTTAGTTATCACTTAAATAAAAAAAACTTCTTCACACCAACCCTTTAGGCATAGTAATCACCAGGCTGTGAGAGAGAAGCCCCCTCTATGCTACCCTACATACACATGCTCATCACATGATGATTACCCATAGGCATGCATATTCCCAACCCAACCCCAAATGAACATAATCTCTATAATACAACTAGGATTTTGGGCCTTGCAAGTCACCTGACAAATGCATGCACACCTGCTCATGTGTGGTGCACCACCATAACAAAGATCATAACACAAGGGCTAGATGAGAACACAAGTAGAAAATAACACTCAATTAAATACAAGCTTAGGAGGATGAATACAACAAACATCCCAATGCAAAATAAAGGTGCAACAATGGTCTATCTGACATCTGATGGATGATCTAGGTCTATGTCCAAAATCATGCTAAGAAAACCTGAGAAAATTGGGTGGCACACAAATTGAGTTAAAAACCCCAAAACTCAAAAAAATTGAAAATAAAACCCATTTGGTTTGGGGGGAAAAAATCCACAAAAATCCAGTAAAATTTACGTTTGAACATGGTATGCAAAAATGTCTAGCATAATAGTGTGAAACCCTAAACCCTCATCCTAAAAATAGGGAAAACATTCATACTTGTCCAACTAGGTAGAACTAACAATCAGAAATGGAGGGGAACACTAGGTCTCAACCTCCTAACATACAAATATTAGAAACACAAGTCAAAACAAAGTTGAAATACAAAAATAGGAGAGCCCTACTTGACAACCAAAAGGGCTAAAATGGAAATCGGCTAGATAAAATAATTATCCCACAGAAGATGCCAAAAGTCACAGCAATGCAAGGTCTCTTGGAGATGGATCCAACAAGACTGATCTCAGAAAGATCTCACATCCCCAACTCTCACAACAAATAGAAACACAATCCCCCAGAAGAGAATTTTGGAAAAAGCTCTCAAAAGTCTAATTTCCAAAAGTGAGAAGTGAGAAATTAATTTACTCTTTGGATATTAATTCATTTTTCAATTGAATAATTGATTAGAGAAAATAACTAGGTAACCAAGTTAAAACCCCAATCAACCCAAATGAAAAAGGCTATTCCAAGTAATTGGAATTCATCTATGGAAAAACCACAAAAAATTAAAATCAATTTAAATAAAGCCCCAAAACCCAAAATCATAGAAATTTCTTTAACAACTTTCATGATAATGTGAACCTTTAAATGCATACACATGTTCACAAGTCTAGTCACATAATGAAAATTGGTCTAGATTTAATCAAATCACCAAAAAGTTTAATTTAAACACTTTAAAAGATACGTTGACCATATAGGGACAACATTGGTGAAATATGAATAGATGAATCACTAACTCCATGTGCCACTACTAGAGACATAAATCCTACACACTAAAACACATGATCAAGTGTAAATGCATATAATTACATAACCAAAGTAATAAATGCATTAAATACCTAATTTAACCATTTATTAAATTATACTAAAATAATAGATTTACATCACTCATGTTCACATAAAGCATAACAAAACAAGAATGAAGTAAATCACCATAGCATTAAATCCACATCCAACATAATCAGAGATATATCCAAATACCATATAACAAAATATCATCATAAAACATATTGTCATCTCAAAATGGCATCATCATGCAAATATGATCAATTGAACAACATTGTAATCTAACATCTATGATACTGGAAATCAAAGTATAACATTTGACCCTTAGGTTATCTTGAATGTAACATAACATGAGCAATGAATATCTCTTAGATCAAAATATAACAAGATATAAACTACAACCACAAGAGCCACTACACCCCCTTCTCAATATTTCCTATTTTTAATGCTCTTGAATTTTTGTGGGCCCAAAAACTTCTCCAAAAAGAGTACTCAAATATTTCTCTAAAAATTCACTCATGAAACCCAAAAATCTATGTGTGTGTATGTGTGTAGGTGTTAAACTTAGTTAACCCCCTCATTTTGGTTATTTTCATCTCCATGGATAATTATTAGATTTTTTGTGTTTGTATGTAATCCTAATGAATCCTAGAAAATAGATCTAGAAAGTAAAGAGATGTGAAATGCTAAGAATCCAACTCTATGAGTGAAAACCTACCATGTAAGCATGCAAACTATGAAGGAACAAAGAAATGGTCTAAAAATAACTTAGAAATTATGCCAAGCCCCCAAGGCTAAAGCGCTCTATCCACCTTCACAATCCTTTTTGCAACACCATGGTGTTCTTTAATCAATTTTTATATACTTTAATTGAAGAATACATATGATGACCTTATCTTGGAATTAAATGGATGAGATCAAACCCTTTTCTTTACCTTACAATTTATCATTTTCATATTTGGATGTCCATGGGTGATTTAAAATTGCTTTCCTTCATTCCAAATGAGGAGAATGATAATTATTTATTGTAGATTTATGAGATTACCCATGCTGGAGCTGGTTACAATAGGTGTGAAACCATTTAAATTTTTAAATAGAATCATGGCCCACAATCCAAGACTTAAAGAGTATAGATCAACCTATATTGGTATAGGTTGAATTTCTCAAGGTATACCTCGAGAGATTTTTTTTGTAGAAAACCATGAGGTTCTTTAATTACAAAAGGTTCAAGTGTAATTGCTTTAGAGATTGAAAAATTGAGATGGGAATGGAAAACAAAAGCTAGGAAGAGGAGGATGCATAGAAATTATATGCTTCCTTTATCTTTGCATAAGAGTTAAGAAGGGAAATCAAGGAGGATGTGTTAGGTCCTACCCCAATTTCATTTGGGAGAAAGAAAAAGAAGAAGAGAGAGTGTGCTCTAGGAAAAAGTGTATAATGAAAATATATTAAAAAGGAGATAGAAGGACATAAATTAAAGTGATTCCAATATAAGATGGTAAATAAAATTTATACTCATGTGATGATTTATTAAAAACTTACTTAATATTATCAATACACTAGCTCTTTCTCAATCTTTTAATAGTTAGAATATATGCCACTCCTATCAAAATTATCATAGGTTTCAAAGTTTACTCCAAATCTAGATTTTAAATATCCAATTTCTAATTATCCCTCAAATAATCCTCATAGATATATTAATCATTCCAAGGGTTCTTCATGATGTGCCAAAGATTCTTCATTTACCACCTATAATATTTTTGTAGATATCTAGAAAAAATCTCTAATCTCATGGGATCAATTTTAAGGAATCAAATATATATATATTTTTTTTAAAAGGCCTTTCTATATTAGACATATCTCTAATGATAATGTTCAACTATGATATATGTTAAAAACATATGCATATTTGGTTTCAAATATTTGATACTTTTCTCTTAGCTTGTGTAGTTACCTGGTGTTATATATGTGTGATAAATTGTTATAATGTTTATTTCTTTAGTTGATTAAGAGGTGTGTAATTAAATATTATAATAAAATATAGATATCAATTGAATTAATTTATGTGGCTACAAATTTATCTAGATGAAATGAGAATATGATGGCTATATCATTCAAATGACTTCTAAACTTCCAAACTATGAAACACCAGAGGAAATTGTACCAATACTTTTAGTGCCAATTCCTAAACTTCCTATATTCACAAATAATGTGTAGATTTTGACCTCATTAATTGTTTATTTAAGTAAATGGAAAGGTAATCATAGGTAGCTTCCAAGTATGGATGGTTTTTCTCTCTGGCTTATTCCCTTATTTAATTATTGCCCCTCTCCTTTCTTTAAGAGAAGCAATTGCACTACTTGTGCTACAATTCTTCAAAACCTCAATCTTATTAGTGAGAAATTTTGGTCCTTGAAAGATCCCTAAGATTGAGTAGCTCTAGTGCCATGTCATTTTTCGTATTATATGTGTGTTGGATATAAAAACATGAATTTGCACTCTTTCTTTATACATATTTTTAGTACCCCTTCACCTAGGTCCATGATATCCTTTTTTCTTGATAAGGAATAGGTTGATGCCTTTTTTTATTATAATTTTCAATTTATTTTTACAATATTCCTCCATTTAATCTAGTCAATAAAGAAAAAATAGAGGCAAGAATTTTTTTGGTATCGCTCGGGACTTCATCCTATTTATTAATACATGAAGGTATACCATATCTTATTATTATATAATTATATTACAAATATAAATATATTATATTTTAACTATGATAATTATAGTATAATGATAATATAACTGCTAAAAATAATTGTTTAATTGTATATTGTCTTTGATGTTACACATGTCAATTCTTTACCAGTCAGTGTCTATTGAGAGCTCACTCAAGTAACAAAGATAGTTTCCAGTGTTTGCTAAGAATTCTAGAGAAAACCATATTTAGAGATAGTGTCTATTGAGTTCACTCATGAACCAAAGAGAAGTTGGCATGGAACTAGTATTAACCGAGCTCACTTAGTTACCAAAGAAATTCAGTTCAGGATGCATTATTAATCGAGTTCACATGATTAACAAAGGAAGTCTAAAGAAAGTATGAAGAAAGTCTTTTTTGAGTTAGTGTTGACCAAGCTAGGTCAGGTAATGAAGGATTTTCTTAAATCAACATATTTAGTTTGATGAAATTATTTTTTTACTCTAGTTGACTTAAGGGATGAATATTGAATATTTGTAAGTATAGTCAAGCCAAATTGACAAGGAAAAATATATAAGTATAAGGCTAGGTTGTGGGATTCAATATGAGAAGCATGGGATTAAAAGGATAAACCAAGGAATCAAATTGGAAGGATAACATAGTATCCTAATTTGACCGAGTTGTAAAGTTTTATCTAATCTAGGAGGATCAAGTATTCAAGCCAGAATAGAGATTTGAAATCAGAAATACAATTGCATCAAAAATCATGTCATATCATTTTTACTCTCTAATAATTGTAGCAGTGTATCAAATCTCTTAACATATTTAGCTTTACAGTTATTTGCCAAATCCTCTAACAAGGTGGCATTTATAGATTGAAGTATCTAAAGACATCTAACAAGGCCACTCTTAACAAAGTAATTAAATCCTTTAATAAGGTCACACCTAACAATGTATTTTGTAACCTTTAACAGGGTTGGCTCCAAACATGGCTCACTTCAAAAGAGTAAAAAATAGTTACTAGTTGCAACTGGTGATTTTTCCTGATTTGGGTTTCCATGTTAAATCTTGGTGTCACTTGTGTTCATGCTATTTCTTTTATGTGTATGAAAATAAGTTAATTGTGGCTAATTACATTAAACATCTAAAGAAGTAATATTTTAGTGCTTACCGAGTTACAATAATTCTTAGTGTTTGCTGAGTGATTTAGTGCTAACTAAGTTACAATAGTATTTTCAGTTTTAGTAGAGTTTTCTTTGATTTGTATTAACATATAAGGGATTTGGGATTTTTTTTGTAGTAATAGATTCATCCCTCCACTCTCACTTATTCCTCTTGTATTTATAACAATTGGTATTAGAGCTTTTGGTGCTTGCAGAGAAGGTTTCAAGGACATAGGCTAAGATCAAGATGTTTTACAAAAGGAAGATCCCTAAGTTGAATAGAGATAACTTAAAGGCATCAAAGGAACTCATGAGATTGCATCTAGACACCATTGGAGGCTCAGTCCTAAAGTACCTAGACACCAAGTATGTGGCACCCACTAGAACTATGACAGTTGAACAAATCACAAATAAGAAGAATCATAACATTATGATGACTGATATTGCTTCAACTCTCAACCATGCTGAATTTGATGAAGTCAAAGATTGTCATACTACTTGTGAGATGTGGATCAAGCTGAAGGACATCTATGGAGGAGATGATAATGTCAAAAGAGCTAGGGTAGAAGGTCTCAGAGGTCAATTTGATCAAATGAGGGTGAGAGAAGATGAGAATATTGCAAAATCTATTGAAACTATAAAAGCCAGTGTGTGGGCAATTAGAACTTTAGGAGAAAAAATTGAAGATGAGATAGTGGTAAGTAAGGATCTTAGAAAAATTCTTCCTATATATGCAATTAGAGTGTGATTAATTTAAGAGACAAGATGCAATACCAAGAATGATATAACATTGGACATAGTAGTGGGAAGATTGACAAAATTTGAATTAGATAGCTATGATAATTATGTTCCTAACACTAGCAACCTTGAGTTTTCATTTCAAGACAAGCTATCACTCAATAAGAAAGATACAAAATCTAAAAGGAAATCTAATAGTGAGGATGAATATGGTTTTGATGAAGATCTTGAGGTCATTGAAGCATTACTTGCAAGAAGATTTCCCAAGGGCAAAGGAAAATACAAAGGCAAAATTCCTTTGATCATCTTTTCTTGTGAAGAGGTTGGTAACATTGCTACAAGGTGTCCAAAGAGAGAAGGAAAAGAAGAAAATAAGAATGACAAGTACAAGGGAAAGAAGGACTTCAAAAGCTACAAGGACTACAAGGACAAAGGTAGGAAATCTTGTTATGTTGCTAAAGATTCTGAAAGTAGTGAAGAAGAAGATGAAATGTTCTACATTGTTGTTAAGGATGAATGAGATGATGTGAATGATAAGATGGCACTTATCTCACATATTAGTAAGAATGATACATTGATTATTGATAGTGGTTGTTCTCACCATATGACTGCTAACAAATCTAAATTTAAGAACTTAGTATACTATGATGGTGGAAGCGTTAGATTTGGCAATGATGAACCGTGTTATGTGAAAGGTAAAGGTTGTCTTGTACTAGCCAATGATCTTAGATGTGATAATGCTTATTGTGTTCAAGGACTGAAGCATAATATACTTAGTGTGGCTCAATTGAATAACATTGGATTCAAGGTAGAATTCATGAATGGAAAGGCCAATCTACTAGATGGGAAAGAAAATTTGGTTGGAACTGACAAACAAAATAAAGGTTATATATTCTACCAAGATCTTAATGGAAGTTCATGTTTCATTGCTCAAGTAGAAGAAAGATGGTTATGACATATAAGGTGTAATGTCATGTAAATTTTGATAACCTGATAAACATAAGCAATAGAAAAAGGGTTAGAGGCATTCCAAGGTTGAAGAAACCTAACATGGGCATGTGAAAGAATTGTCAAATTGGCAAGATGGGCAAGACAAGTTTTAAAAGCCAAAACTATCATTTTGAAGAAATGCTGGAGCTAGTCCATATTGACCTTTGTGGACCTATCAACATATAAAGTTACATAGGAGATAAGTAATTCATTTAATTTATTGATGATTATTCAAAGATGATAATGCTATTTATTTTAAGGATAAATTAGAAGCTTTTCAAAATTTCAAATGGTATTTGGCTAGAGTGGAGAAAGAAATAGGAAAGAAACTAAAATGTTTGAGATCAAACAGAGGAGGAGAATTCATTTCTAATGAATTCAATGAATCCTACAATGAAAGAGGAATCAAAAGACAAGTGTCTACACCTGGCACACCTCAATAGAATGACATTTCTAAAAGAAGGAATAGAAGAATCATAGATTGTGCAAGGACCCTTATGATAGAAAATAAAGTTTCTATCAAATACTAGAAGGAAGCAATTAGCATTACAATTCATACCTTGAACCAAGTTCAATTGATGAAGGATTCAAATCAAACACCTTTTGAATTATGGTATGGCTATAAACCTAATGCATGTTACTTCAAATTATTTGGTAGTAAATATTATATTTTGAAGGAGTCTAGAAAAGGAAAATTTGATGTGAGAAGAGATGAAAGAATATTTCTAGGATATTCTAATAAGAGAAAAGCTTATAAATGTTTGAATCTATCTACTCATAAAGTTATAGAAAGTGCACATGTGAAGATTGATGAGTTTGCAAAAAAGAGAAAAGAATAAGGTAGTAAAGAACCTGAAGACTACATAAAATTTGTTTACTATGAGCTTGATACTATTCCTAATAGTGTGAATCAACAACCTTCACCAATCGAGTCCCCAAAATATCTAGTTCAACCTAAGTTGTAGCAAGTGCAACCCAAGTCATCAGAACGACCCAAGTAATCAGAAGGACTTGAATTTCAAGAATAGGAAATCAAGTCACAGTTTGACAGACCCAAGTCATAGATAGTGGGACCCAAGCATGAAACAAAAGATCATGGTGAACCTAGTGGTTTCAGAAAGAAGGAGTCCAAACTTGCTAGATATCTTAGAAGGCATCATGCACTCAAGAAAATCATTGGAGATAAGTTAGTTAGTACAATGACAAGGAACAAGTTGAAAGGTACATGTTTTCTTACTAAAGATGAACCTAGATCTATAAAAGATGTATTAGAAAATAAAAGCTGGATTGAAGCTATGAATGAAGAAATTGATCAAATTGAAAGGAATAAGACTTGGACTCTTGTTCCTAGGCCTAGGGATAAATATGTAATGGGCATAAAATGGGTATTGAGAAATAAGTTGAATAGGAATGGAGAAGTTTCAAGAAATAAGGCAAGGCTAGTTTGCAAGGGCTATGCTCAAGAGGAAGGTATTGACTATGGAGAAACTTTTGCTCCTATTGCTAGACTTGAAGGTGCTAGAACACTCCTTGCATATGCAGCACACAAAGGATTTAAAGTGTATCAGATGGATGAAAAATTAACATTTTTTAATGAAATCTTAGAAGATGAAGTCTACATATAGAAACCTGAAATTTTTGTTGATCATAGCAAAAGGGACATGTTTTGCAGACTACACAAAGATTTGTAGGCTCTTAAATAAACCCCAAGAGCATAGTATGAGAGATTGCACAAGTATCTCATAAAAATTTGTTTTCAAAGAAGTAATGATAACAACAACCTATACATCAAAGAAGGACCAAATAATAAGATTGTGTTGGTAGAAATATTTGTGGATGAAACATTATTTACTAGAAATGATGATTTGTGTAAATATTTTTTGGAGGAAATGAATAAGGAATCTAAAATGTCAATGTTTGAAGAGATTAAATTCTTTTTTGGTTTGAAGATTCAATAGAAAAAGGTTGGTATCTATATTACTCAATCAATATACATCAAGGACATACTAAAGAAGTTTGGAGTGGAGGATTCTAGACTAGTTGGAACACCTATGTCTACTAGACATAAGGTTTTCAAATATGATGATTCAAAAGAAGTAGACCAAACTGCATGTAGATCAATGATTGGAAAACTTTAGTATGTGATGCAGACAAGACTTGATATAGCATTAGCAGTTGGAATGATGGCAAGATCCTCTGCTAATCCAAAAGAAAATCATATGATGGAAATCAAAAGAATCATGGGGTATCCAAAGGCTACTAAAGATCGTGGTCTGTGGTATGAGAAAGGAGGAAACTTTGAATTGGAGGCATTTACCAATGTTGATTGGGCAAGAAGCATTAATGATAGGAAGAGCACTAGTGGTGGAGCATGCTTTCTTGGAAAGAGGCTAGTATCTTGGATAAACAAGAAACAAAAGTGTATCTCTCAGTAGAAGCATAATATGTTGTTGCAAAAGTCAATTGTTCAAATATTGTTTGGTTCAAATAATTTTTGATAGGTATGAAGGAAGAGATTAAGGAACTGGTTGTTGTTTTATGTGATAACACCAATGCAATTAACATTTCCAAGAATCCTGTGATGCATATCAAAACCAAGCACATTGAAATTAAGTATCATTTCTTAAGAGAATTGGTGAAATATAAGGAGGTAAGATTGGAATATGTGAATACAAAAGAATAGATAGAAGACATATTCACCAAGCTATTACCTAAGGATGCATTTTTGTATCCAAGAGGTAAGGTAGGGGTAATTCCCCTATCTGAAGCTGACTAATCAAATTCTAGTGATGCATCAACTAAGCACATTGAAGATCAATCAAGTTGATGTAGTATTATAAAGGGCATATTGCATATGAATCAATACATATTGGATTATTCTCTTTATCTAATTTATAATCAAGTATCCATTGCTAAATTCTTAACTTTTTATCAACTCTTACATTCAATTTCACTGAATGCTATCTTTGGCATAAGATGTCAAAGAGAGAAAGTTCTATTATACATCACATAAATTTTATGTCTAAAAGAGGAAGAGTTTATTGTGAAATTTATGTTTTTGCCTAATATGTCAAAGAGGGAGAATGAACTTGAGATGATATCAAAGAGGGAGAGTTTGATATTGTAGTAACTATAATAAGATTAATTAGAAAGTCATTCTAGAGGGAGAGATTGATGTCAAAGGGAATTCTCATGGATGAGAATTAGAATGAAACTAAGGATATTATTCTTACTTTTATTGTGTTCTAAAATTTCATTGTATTATGACATGTTGTGTTGTCATCAATGCCAAATAGGGAGATTATTGAAAAAAAATGTATATTGTCTTTGATGTTACACAAAATTTGAAGTCTTTACCAATCAATGTCTTCCAATATCACTTGGGTGATGAAGGTAGTTTCTAGTGTCTATCAAGCATTCCAGAGTAAACCAAGCTCAAAGATAGTGTCTACTAAGTTCACTCGGGCACCAAAGAGAAGTTGGTATGGAACGAGTATTAACCAAGCTCACTTGGTCAACAAAGGAATTTAGTTCTGGATGTAGTGTTAACCAAGTTCATGTAGTTATAAGAAGAAGTCTGAAGAAAGTCTTTTCTAAGTTAGTGTTGACCAAGTTGAATTGGCTAATGAAGGTTTTTCTTGAATCAACATATTTAGTTTGATGGACTTATTTGTTAAGCCTAGCCAACTTAAGGGATGAATATTGAATATTTTTTAGTGTATTCAAGTTGACTTGACAAGGCAAAATATATAAGTATAAATCCAAGTTGTGGGATTGAATATGAGAACCATGGGATTAAAAAGATAAACCAAGGAAGTGAATTGGAAGGATAGTAGAGTATCCTAATTTGACTGAGCTGCAAAGTTTTATCTAATCAAGGAGGATCAAGTATTCAAGCTAGGACAAAGATCTAAAATCAGCAATCAAGTCATATCATTTTTACTCTCTAATAATTGTAGCAGTGTATCAAATCTCTTAATAGAGTTAGCTTAAGAACTATTTGCCAAATCATCTAACAAGGCAAAATTTCTAGATTGAAGTGTCTAAAGAACTCTAAAAGGGTCACTTCTAATAGGATGATTAAATCCTTTAAAGGGTCACACCTAATAGTGTGATTTGTAACCTTTAATACGGTTGGATCCTAACATAGCTCACTTTAGAAGAGTGAAAAATAGTAACTAGTTGCAATTGGTGATTTTTCGCAAATTGGATTTCCACATTAAATCCTGGTGTCACTTGTGTTCATCCTATTTATTTTATGTGTAAGAAACTAAGTTAATTATGGTTAAAAACATTAAACATCTAAAGAAGTAATATTTCAGTGCTTACTGAGTTACATTAATTCTTAGTGTTTACCAAGTGATTCAGTGCTAACCAATTTACAATAGTATTTTTAGTTTCAATGGAGTTTGGTTTTGACTTGTATTGACATCTAAGTGATTTGTAATTAATGTTAATGGTAACTAATTATCCCCTCCCCTCTCAGTTACTCCTCTTATATTTCCAACAATAACCACACTGTCACAATTATAATATTGTATAATTGAACAATTATTATATTATCAATTTATAATTATATTAGCATAACCTTTATGTTATTTATGTTCTCCTAAAGTAATCCAACCATAGATACAATAAACTTAGTACTAACATGTGATGAGATGGCATGTATAATTCAATGCCAATTCTTAGCCATCTTAGAAAATGTGGCCATAATGTCATGTGTCAACAAAAGTATATCGTGCGATTTAAGATTTGAAGGAATGAGGACACACACTTTAAGAACTTAAGTCTAGGAAGTTGATATTTAGATTATGCCTAAACTACCATAGTCAACAAGCTAGTTTTGCAAATGGAGTCTATCTAGTGACAAATATTTCTCATAGGAAAACCTATATGCACATTACTATCCATGGTTTCTAAAATCACTAAAAAATACCTCAAGCATATTTGTGTATCCCTTTACCATCTTATCTTTTAACTCCAAGAATTAAATTTTAACTCAAATATTTGTGCTTCACATCTCTACGAAATTTATTCCCATCTATTGAACATACTTCAGCATTATGACATGCATTTTCCTTTTCCTCTTTGAGGGGCTTCAACTCATGATAAACTCCATATTTTTTCAAGGAATAGGTAGTGTAATTTCCATAAAGTATTACATGAAAATAAAACTACTACAATATCCATAACAATATTTTGGAAACATTCATATAAATGATATTACACAATACATCATGATGATAATTTCTTATCTTGAAATTTGTCATGCACTATTTATTGACCAAATATTTATGTTTCTTTTGCAAACAAGAAATATAATATGTTTTTGATTCATTCTACTAACTATTTATTTTGAAACAAGGTCATTAATACTAGCTCTATCAATAATTGCATTAAAAACTTTACGTTTACACTTACCTCTTATGTGAAAAAAACTATTCCTTTGAGTTTTTTTCTTTCACTTCATTATTAAATAATCTTCTTGTAACAATAAAGTGTCCCTCTTGTTGGTTTTCTTTGGACTATTAGGTACACTAAACCCAATATCAAGATTCAAAAGATGGAAACAAACCTAAGGATTAGCTAAATCCTATATTCAATATGATTAGTCTCAACTCTGAACCAACTTCAACAAAGTACAAAGTACTCCCACCTCTCTAGGTTCTGTAGGGCCAAGGTGGGTCAACCTCAAGGATATGAATTTAATTGATAATTTGGATTTTCTCTTCAAACACTTGCTTACTAATATTTTTTCCTTCAAACCTATCCCTTATAGTAAATATTGGTTACAATTTCTTCTTAGATTTTCAACAAATTTCTTGATCAAAATAGCTAATTATAACCAAGAGGAAAGCTATTACAAATAAGGGTTGACCAATATTTGATTGATGTGTACATTTTGAAATTATATAAATCATCAACTTGCAACTAAAATTAATTGATCAGTTCCTTATCCATTGTTATATAGAGTGAAAACCAACAATCTTAGACCTATTTAATTGACACAATTAAATTTATCATCAGTGAACTCTGAATCTCATTCTTATCATATCCTCCTTATATGCCCAACACCCTATCACATACTGAAAGAAATTACTTAACTCTTTGAACTAAAAGCAATCAATAAGAGAGATACAATTTATCTAAATTGCATTAAATTGAAAAGAACATTGCTCATTTTAATCCCAAGATCATAGATATGCAAGGAAGGAGACAAAAGTCAGATACATAGATATGTAGAATCTCCTTTTGTATTATAAGTAATAAAAATCTTATTTTATGTGGAAAATGGTGGAGTAGAGTGGGGAGGAATTTTGAAAAGGATTTCGAGTGGGAATAATGCCAAGCTAGGGCAGGGCAACTAGTCTGTGGGTGTCAAGCAAGACAAGGATGAGGGAAAGAAGCATGCAATGGAAGATGGGGACCTATGTACTTTGTATCCACACCTAGGAGGAAATATTATATCTATTTTTTTACCAAGGACATCAAGAGGAGGGGCCCTAGATGGAATAATCTATTTGGAGTCAAACCATCAAGTAAATCCTCTTTCCCTAAGAACATTGATAAATTTGATAAGACTAAGAGGATTTTCTCCTTAGAAGTCCCACTAAAATTATTGACCATAAAATTTTGAGAATGGTTACTACCATAGTGGGAAAATTTATTAGCCCCCAACCAAATATATATTTGGTAAGGACTTTCGCTAGAAACAAATGGGAGTTGAAAGGTTAGGCTGAAGTAATGACTATGGAAAAAGGCTTTATGTCTTTTGAATTCTCTTGCCTAGAATATTACTCCAAGATTCTTTGTGTGGGTAACTAGATGATGGGAAAGTCTACTCTTATACTTCAAAATTGGATTTCCAACTTAGGCCTAAATAATGACTTTCTAACCCAGGCCTCACTCTTGATTAGGTTATCAGAGCTTCCCTTAGAATATTGGCATGAAGATGTTTTTGATGGCATCACCAACTCTTTTGGGTAACTGTTGTCTATTGATCTTGTCATTGCAGCCAAGAAAAGACTCACGTACGCTAGAATCTATGTTGGAGTGGTTGAAGGCTAGGATATGCCTCAAGTGATCAATTTTTAGTCTTGTCAGGGTAGATAGGTGTAGCAGATCGACTATGAGAATGTTCCTTTTTCCTACTTCCATTGCAAAAAGGTAGAACATAAGGCGAAGGCCTCCCAAATATTCAAAGATAAGGAAAATTCTTTTAACACTCATAACAAACAAGCAAAGAACAAGGAAAACCAACACAAATTCTTGAACCAAGTTGATGCACCTAGAAAGGTGTGGAAGGGAAAAGCTATAGAAGGAAAGGCCCTAGTGGGAGAAGCTATTGGAGAAAATAACAAGAGGGAACCCCCACTAGAACATAACACTTTGGAAGGAAACAAGGAAGTTGAGAAGGAGGTACAAAAAAAGGCTTCACTAACAAATAGCAATAGGGTCTTGATACATTTTGAGCCAAGTCCCAAAATCACCTCATAGGAGAATGGAGGGAAGAATGTGGCTAGTAATATAGTGGGTGTAGGGAAGAAGTTCATTGAGGAAATCATAGAGATGGATACCAATGATGCCTCTTATGTTCTAGATTCTCAAGATGGGGCTCTTGTGGAGGTACTAAGACAACCTCTTTTACAGGATTCCAACTTTAGTACAAATAAAGGGGTCCCCTTCAATGGTTAATATATTTTTGGAAAGGGTTTTGGCCACCACTCCTAGTCACCTTTCCTAGTTGGAGGCCCTCTTTGATAGATCAAGGAAGAAAAGGAGGGTCCATGGATATTAGTCAAGCATAAGAGAACGAAAAATAGTATGGACCCTTTGCTAGTCTTTCCTATAGCTACGAGGAGCAAGGTGAAAGTTGATACTAGAAGCAAATCTAGAAAGATAGGTAGGAAGAACAAGAACTAGATAAGAAAGGAAAAACAAGGAGGAATATTCTACATGGGACCCAAAGAATCATCCAAGAATCATGTAGCCAAAATAAAGCATGAAGATCATTTCCTGGAACATTCATGGACTCAATGGAATCCACAAATAGGAAATTGTTAGGAATATGATTAGGGATTATAGGCTAGATTTATTTTTAATTTAGGAAAATAAAATGATGAAGGAGAAAGTTGAAAATATTTCCTTTAGTAAAGGAATGAGGAACATGGCTACTGACTCAGATGGAGCTTTGGGTGGTCTGCTAATAATATGGAAGGAAGCCTTTGAAGCCAACATCATCTTTGATGAAAGTAATATTTTGGTCCTAAATTTTTTTAATCCTAAGGCTTAGGATAGATGGTTTCTTTTGAACATCTAAGCCCCCAATACTAAGAACAGAAGAAGAATTTTTTGGATTTTTTTTTCATTTGGTAGCACTGATGGGTGAATCAAAAGGCATTGTTATGGGGGATTTTAATATCCCTCTCTTGGCTTCTAAGAAGATAAGTGGGTTACCACCTGATGTGGATAGTAGGCAACACTTGGTTGACTTGATTAGGGACTTGGCCTTGGTGGATGTTGATCTTGGGGGATGTAAATTTACCTGGTCCAACAAGAGAATTAGTTAGGAGTGCATCCAAGTGAGATTGGATAGAGCCCTTATAAGTTTGGATTGGATGAGTCAATTTCTGTGTAAGCTTTCATCTTTGGTGTGTCTTGGATCAGACCATTTCCTTATTGAAAAAATCAAAGAGTGGTGGGGTATAGAGGTTGATGGAACAACCATGTACAAGGTAGCCAAGAAAGTTAGACTCATCAAGTTAGAAATTCAAAAATGGAACAAAATGGACTTTGGCATTATTTTTCACGCTAAAGAGAGGTTTGTGGAGGAACTTGCTGAGGTGCAGGAAGAGATCTAGACCTGGGGTTATGATGATATTAAGATGAATTCTAAGAAGGAAATCCTTTCTAATCTTCACAACATAGTAGGGAAGGAGGAAATGTTTTGGAGGTAGTGGTCTAGGTTGGTTTGGCTAAAGGAAGGGGACAAAAACTCTAGATTCTTCCACCTTTACACTATGAAACATAGGGCTGCAAATAGAATTTATGAGATTAAAAAGGGGGAATGACACTATCAGGAAAGATAATGAGATAACAAACTAGGCTATTAGGTACTTCTCTTCAATCCTTACTAAATACTTTAGCTTGGAAGAAGAGGACGAAAATCTTATTATTAACACCATTCCCAGTGTTATTAGTGATGCTTAGAATCGAGCCTTAGTGGCTATCTCAAAGCTTGAATAAATTAAAGAGACAATTTTTTATTTGCCTACTAAGAAGGCCCCTAACCCTAATGGTTTCCCCACCTTTTCCTTTCATATGTATTGGGAAATTATTTGATTTGATCTTGTCAAAGCTATTCAGGAATTTTTTGGCACCAAGAACTTGCTAAAAGAAATCAATGCAACTTTTTTGGTTCTAATCCCTAAAGTCACTGGTGCAGATTCTTTTAGCTCTTTCAGATCAATTAGCCTCTACAATTTTTTTTACAAGACTTTTTCTAAAGTCTTAACTAACAGAGTTATCAAATTACTTTTGAAGATTATTGCACCTCAATAATTGGGTTTTGTCCTTGGTAGACAAATCTAAACTACTTCATTGAGGTTCATGAAGTTATTCATTCCCTTAAAGTTGGAAAATAGGAGGGTTTCCTGCTCAAACTTGATCTGTCTAAGGTCTATGATAGGGTGGATTGGGGGTTTTTGGACATAATTCTTGAATCTTTTGGTTTCAATGCCAGAGTGAATGAGTATTTCTCAATTGGTTTCCACCCCTTCCTTTGTGCTCATGATTAATGGGACCCCTTTTGACTTCTTCAAATCCTCTAGGGGTCTTTGTTAGGATGATCATTTATCCCCTATCCTCTTCATCATTTTTTCTAAAGTTTTGGGTAGGTTCATACATTTCAAAAGGAGTAGAGGGGATTTAGCGAGCCTAAAACCTTCTTCTAGTGCCTTAGTTTTCACTCATCAAAAATTCATGGATGATACCATTTTGGGAGGTGAGGCCTCAGTAAGAGAAGCTAAGATTATGAAAAGCATCCTCAATACTTATTTCAAGGCCTCTGGGCAACTCATCAATTGGGACAAGAGTTTGGTGTTCTTCTTCAACACCCCTTTTGATAGACAGAAGAAAATTGTTGGCATTTTGGGTTGTAATAGTGACACCCTCCCTTCCATTTATTTAGGCCTCCCCTTGGGGTCTAAACCTCCTAATAGATTTTGGGATAATCTCATTTTCAATAGGAAGTTGGTGAGATGGAAAGGCATCACTCTAAGGCTAGAAAAGTGTTGTTGATTAAATCCACCTTCTAGAACTTACCCACTTATGCTCTTACCCTCTTCTATCCCTTCTAAGGTGGCTGATCATTTGGAATCTATTTAGAATAATCTCATGTGGTCAAGCACTAATGAGAACAAGAAACTCCCTCTAGTGGCTTGGGAGAACATCTACAGAATAAAGAAGAAAGGGGGTCTGGGGATTAGAAAGCTTAAATAGTTCAATTGTGCTCTACAAGTGAAATAGATTTGGAGACTCTTCAATACCAATGGTGAATGGAGAAATGTACTAAAGTTAAAGTATTTGGCTAATTTCAATCTCAAATAGTTCATCAGTAGGGATCCTAACCCTAGGGGCTCTAATATTTGGAATTCCCTCTTGAGGATGAAGAGCTTAGCCTTTGGCAAAGCAAAATGGAAACTAGGTAATGGTGAAGATATTTATTTTTGGCATAATGACTAGCTTAGATTTGGACCTCTTTGGGACATAGAGCCTTTTAATAGATGGGCTAATGTTTATATAGACAAATTTGGGAGCAGGGTGAGTGACTACAAGATCCATAATGAAGGGATTGATCTAGCTGAGATGTCCTAGGAGCTCAAGCCATCGATGGACATGGTTAGGCATATTCCTTTTTCACATAAAAAATATTCCATTATCTAGGGGGAGACTATGAATGGTATTCATACTGTGGCCTTTGGCTATGAAATTTTGCAAAACTTTGGCCCAGCCCCTATGTGGGCCAAAGCCTTATACCCGAGGCTCGTCCCAAAAATTAATATCTTCTTTTGGATTATGATCCAAAACCATATTCTTATGGTGGAAAACCTCACCAAGAGAGGAAATGTCATGCCCAATAGATGCATTTTATGCAAAAATCACTGTGAGAGTGTTGAGCATATTTTTATCCATTGTCCTTTCATCAGCATTAGCTAGTCTCTTTTCCTATATTTTTTCAAGATGTCATGGTGCTTCCCATCCAACATTTTGGGGCTCTTTGAATAATGGCACCTTAGGATGTTAGAGAGTGACACTATGGATTTGTGGAACAAGACCTTACCCCATGTGTGTTAGGGGTTTGGAAAGAATGGAACAACAAAATTTGCAAGGATAAGGAAACAAAGGTAGACATTTTTTTCCATAAATGCATTAATGCCTTGATGGAAGACCACACCAAAATCAAAGGCCCTATCCCCTCTTTTGGTACAAAGGGTAGGGACAATAAAAAGAGGGATGTATGCAGATGGAATTTTCCACTTGAGGGATGGCATAAGGCTAATTTTGATAGGAAAGCCAAAGGAAACCTAGGAAAGGTTGGGGTGGGAGGCATCATTAGAAATGCTTTTGGTAAAGGGATTGCTATGGTTGCTGCCCCCCTCGGAATAAAAACTAATCCTTATGTGGAGGCTATTATGGCTCACCATACTATTAAAATAGCAAGAGAAATGGGAGAGAAATATCTCTAGTTGGAAGGAGATTCAAAAAGTATTATTGATTGCCTAAATGAGAAGAATAAGCCAACATGGATGACTATGAATATAATTGATGAATGCATTCAACATCTCAAGACCTTTGAAAAAACCTATGTGGTACATGAGTACAAGGAAGCCAACGAAGTGGTGGATAAGTTGGCTAACTAGGCAGTCAAGTACAATGAAGTGGCTAAGTGAATGAATGGATATAATTTCCTATCAGAAATTAATGAGTTGATCAAAATGGAAAGGATCATAGGTAGATTGAGTATCATAAAAATTCCATTATGATTGTTAATGAGTTATGAGGAGTGGTCAAAAATATAATGTGTATATTTATTATGATTGTTAGTGATTTATGGGGAATGTGTAGAAATGTGATGTAGAAGTACAATAGCACTCGTACTTCTCACATCAACCATATTTATAAACTTACTTCAAGGATTGATTTTGGGTAGAAAATTCATAAGGCGGAGAAAAGGTCCAAGAAAACAAGGAGCACCAAAGTTTTTTTGGATTCAAAGGGCTTCGATACTAGACATAAAGCCTGCATAGAGGAATATATCATGGTAGGGGGAAGACATAGGAGGGAAGTAGAGGAAGAATTCTAGAAGTGGCATAGAAATTCCAAGGTGTGGAACATTATGAAAAAGGGGAAATCATAAATTTCATTAAACAAATCCATGGTTGGAAACCCTCCATTACTAGGACCACAGTAAAGAGTTGGAATGAGGGAATAGTTAAAATGATGGGGTGGATTTCACAGTGACAGATGATGTCATATCCACTATTACTAGCATTCCCATCATGGGAAAGAAATTCTATAGAGATAGAAAAATCTTGGGGCAAGCAATGGTGGAATTCACAAAGGATCAAGAGGAAAAAAAGGCACTGATGAAGAAAGGAACTCATTATCTTCTGATCTCCATCAAGCAACTATGGAGGTTTGTGGTATGGGTTATCATCAAATATATCTCCCTTGACACTAGATTTGACCACCTTTTCACCCACCACTTCATGTTACTCAACCACTTTATGTATGGGGCAAAGATTTCTATCCCCTTCTACCTCCACTCTTCTATGAATGAGAACATTCATGATTATCAAGAGAAGCATACTAGGAATTCGGTGCTCCATGAGGGGCTTTTACTACTAATCTATGAATTCTTTAAGGCTAGGGAAATGGAAAAAAAATAAGAATAGGAAGGAGGGAAAGAAGGGAAGAGGGGATTCTAAAGAGTTTAAAGAAGACTTTTTTTCCTTTTGATACAGACGACAACCTTGAGATGCATACTGACTTAGAGAGGGATGATTCCCCATAGTGCTACTCTAGAAAAAAACATCAAAATGGAAAGGAAGGAGAAAAAGCTTTTCCTAAACCCAAGTAGGGCCTTGACAACTCCTTGGATAGGGACTATAATGAAATGGATGAAGGCATGGCTACAAGGGAAGAAAGCGCATAAGGTGAGGATCTTAGAGAAGTGGAGGGTTTGGAGAGGAATAGGAGCAAGAGAATCATCACCATCAAAATGTTGATTAATAAAGAGGATGATGTCCAGACATCTTGGGGCTGGAAAAGGAAACTCTTCAAGGCCAAGGAGGATAAATAGGGGGTGGAAAAGGAGGGGGTGGAAGGGGACCTCAATCAGAGTGATTGGGAGGTGCAGGAGTAGGGCTACAAGGAATTTGAAACCAACAATTATAGATGCTCGATCACAAGAAAGGATAAGAATGTGGTGTGGCAGAATTTGAATGCAACTTTTGCTAAAATGGGGATCAATCAAGAGTTGATTAGAACTCTGGTCAAATAGAATGAAGAGGGAAAAATCCAAATGGAAGAGTTGATCAACCCTACCCTGGTTATTTTTAGTGACACCACTAAGGAAAACCTAAAATGGATGTCCTCAACAATACCAAAAAACAATGCAGTAGATAGCTTTTGCACCAGCAAGTGGATTTTTCATGAAATCTAAGAGCTCAAATATAGGTTGTGTTGGTGTAAATAAGTATTCTTTTTATTGAGCGCATTAAGTGCTATCCCCACCAATGTGGGACTAAGTGCGTCAACTCCAGCAATCGCTTCCTACTTTCGACTTCATTTCTATGCATAGTAAAGTTTCTTGGCATCCATTTCCATGTTTTTGGTGTTGATCTTCATTTTCTACTTGCACATGCATTTCTTGGTGGCCTTGGTGAAGATTTTGGCATGCAGAGGTATTCCAGCCAGCGCCTTCTCTACTCCCGCATAGCATTTGGAAAATCTGACGTCTACTAGATCTCTGTGACCTTGCATTTCTGGACCCTGAACAACATCAATCTCCCATTTTGCAACATCTCAATCCCAAAATTCGGCATGCACGTGAGCTATTTTCTAACGGTTTGAAGCTTTCACGATGATGTAGAGTTCAAATCGACCATTGTTTTAGATTTTCAGTAGAGGGATATGTTGGAAAATGAAGATGGTGTAACTGAGAGGGGAGGGGTGAATCAGTTACAACAAAAACATTTTCAAAAGTCCCAAAGATGCTTTAAATTTAGTTGCTGCTGCTACAAAAATCATTGTTTAAAACTTGATAGGTGTTTAGTTAATTTATGAAGCATTTACTGAAATAGGCGACTATGCAAAAGAAAGTAATCATTAACATAGTAGACACCAGATTTACGTGGAAACCCAATATGGGAAAAACCACCAGCAACTAGTCACCAATTTTCACTCTTCTGAAGCGAGCCCTATTAGGAGCCAACCCTGTTAAAGGTTACAAAACACACTGTTAGGTGTGACCCTGTTAGAGGATTTAATCACCCTATTAGGAGTGGCCTTGTAAGAGGTCTTTTGAACAATTCAACTGAATTGCCACCTTGTTAAAAGATTTATGAAATGGCTATTAAACCAACTCTGTTAGGAGATTTTGGAATCACTGTTACAATGGTTAGAAAGCAACAATGAATGATCTGAAAATACATGCAACTTATCTTGCTGAATACAGATCTCAGTTTAGCTCCACAAGATCCTTACTGATCAAATATATCTCTGCAGCTCCAAGGTTTCCCTCTGCTCAATTCTGCTTAGGCACACACAAGTCTCTTCCTTGCACTTCCTTGCACTTTCCGTACATACATTCTCTCTATCTTTTTTTGCATCTTGAGCACTTCTTTATATATTATTCATAATACCAGGTCGGCCCAACCAACTTGTTAAAACAATTCCAAAGTCGGCTTGCCCAACCAACTTGACGAAACATATTCTAAAGTCGGCTTGAAAAACAAAATTCTTCACTGGCCGACGCTACTCGGTCAATACAGAAAAAAACTTCCTTCCTGTGTTAACTGGCAGAACTCGGTAAAAACTACAATTACCGAGAAATTCGGTAATCCTGCCACTTCCTTTGGAAACCGACTGGACTCGGTAAAAGTTGTCTTCGACTACCGAGTGAGCTCGGTGAAAACTCAGCTTTCCTTAGCTTACCGTGCGAACTCGGTTAATACTAACGGTTCGTTACAAAATCCTTTGATACCCGAGTGATCTTGGTAAGAACTAAACTTTTCTTAGCTTACCGAGTGAACTCGGTTAACACTAACTCACCGTGTGACATACAGGAATGCTCGGTATACACTGCAAAAGGCTTTTACTGACCGAATGAGCTCGGTAGACTCTGTAAACTATTTTCCTGGTTGATAGAACTCGATAGACTCTATCTGATAACTGATATGACATTTGTGTAACATCAAAGACAATACACAATTACTTAATTGTATCCAACAATCTCCCTCTTTGGCATTGATGGCAACAAAACATGTCATAGCAGAAATGAAATTTGAAGGCAAGTCTACTGCAACACAACACAATTAACAATTTTCCCTCTAAGATAGAGAACTCTCCCTCTTACAGTAATCTCCCTCTGTGAAGAAATTACTTAATCAAATTTTGGATTTTGGAAAAGATATGACAGTAAAACTCTCCCTCTTTGACAACACATGCCAAAGACCATCTAATTTCAAATGAATTTCATTGTACCTTTAGTACTGATTCATATGCAATATTTCCTTGATTTGTTGCATCAACTGATGATTGTTCAATTTTGTAAGAGCTGATGCATCACTAAAAACTTATTTTAGTGGACTTCAGATAGGGGAATAACCCCTAACTTACCTCTGAGATACAAAAATGCATCCTTAGGTAAAGGCTTTGTGAATATGTCAGCAATCTATTCCTTTGTATGTACATATTCCAATCTGATTTCCTTGTTCTGCACCAATTCTCTGACAAAGTGATACTTGATTGCAATGTGCTTAGTCTTAGAATGCATTATTGGATTTTTAGATATATTGATTGCACTTGTGTTATCACAAAACATGACGACTGGTTCCTTGATTTCCATTTTCATGCCTTGTAGCAATTGCTTGAACCAAACAATATTAGAACAGTTTACTGCTGTAGCAACATACTCTGCCTCGACTGTTGATTGAGCTGTACAGTTTTGCTTTTTGCTTATCCAAGAAACCAACCTCTTTCCAAGAAAGAATGCACCTCCACTTGTGCTTTTTCTGTCGTCAAGGTTTCCTGCCCAATCAGCATCAGTAAACACTTTTAAGTCTAGGTTTCCTCCAAGTTTATACCATAATCCATAATCTTCAGTTCCTTTCAGATATCTCATTATTCTCTTGATTGCCATCGTGTGATTTTCTCTTGGTTTGGCTGAAAATTTTGCCACAATTCCAACTGCAAGAGCAATATCTGGCCTAGTATGAACTACATATTACAACTTTCCAATTATAGATCTGTACAATGTCTAATCTATTTCCTTTGAATCATCTTCTTTGGTAAGTTTTATTCCAGTACACATGGGAGTTCCAAATGGTTTACAGTCTTCCATACCAAACTTTTTCAATATCTCTTTGATATATTTTGCTTGAGTGATGTAGATGCCATTCTTGTTCTACTGAATTTGAAGTCCCACAAAGAATTTGATTTCACTGAACATTGACATTTCAAATTCCTTGCTCATTTGTTCTGAAAATTCTTTGCAAAGATCATCATTCCCTGTAAAAATAGTATCATCTACAAATATTTCTGCTAGGACAATCTTATTTTCTGGTCCTTCCTTGATATACAAACTACTGTTATCATTATTTCTTTGAAATCCAATTTGAATAAGATAGCTATGCAATCTTTCATACCATGCTCTAGGGGCTTGTTTCAGACCATACAATGCCTTGTGCAATTTGCAAACCATGTTCTTTTTATCTGGATCAATAAAACCTTCAGGTTGTTCAATGTAGACCTCTTCATCCAGTATACCATTTAGAAATGCTGACTTGACATCCATCTGATAAACTTTAAATCCTTTGTAGGCAGCATATGCTAATAAGGTTCTAACACCTTCCAGTCTAGCAACGGGAGAAAAAGTTTCTCCATAATCTATGCCTTCTTCTTGAGAATATCCTTTGCACACTAATCTAGCTTTGTTTCTTGATACTTTACCATTTTCATCCAACTTATTTCTGAAAACCCACTTTGTAGCGATTACATTTTTGTCTTTAGGCTTGGGTATAAGAGTCCATGTTTTGTTTTTCTCTGTCTGCTCTATTTCTTCATTCATTGTTTCAATCCAATTATCATTTTCTAATGCATCTTTGACAGTTCTAGGTTCAAAATCAGCAAGTAAACAAGTACCTTTCAACTTACTTCTTGTGATGGTTCCATCAGATTTATTTCCAATGATCTGATCTGCTGAATGATGTCTCCTGACATATTTGGCTAGAACAGGTTATTTTTCTTTTGGATGATTTTTGTCGTTATCTTCTTGCATTTCTCCTCTTTGCTCAATTTGGTCTGGCTCGCTATTTACTGGCACAGTATGTACCTGCTCGGTTACCTCAGGCTCGGTAATCTCTAACTCGATATTTTCTGACTCGGTAGACGTTGGCTCGGTAGATGTTGGCTCGGTAGATGTTTCCTGCAACTCGGTTAGTGATGACTCGGTAGAAGAAGATTTCTGATTCTCAGATGCAGTTGATATTATATTCGACTCACTGAAGACGAATCTTTTGTAATCTTCTGGTTCTTTTCTGCTTTCTTCTTCAGTCTTTTCTGCAAATTCATCAACTTTCACATGTATACTTTCTATGACTTTGTGAGTAGATAAGTTCAAGCATCTATATGCTTTACTCTTACATGAGTATCCAAGAAATATACCTTCATCACCTTTTACATCAAATTTTCCTTTTCTAGATTCTTTCAAGATATAACATTTGCTTCCAAATACTTTCAGATAACTTACATTGGGTTTATAGCCATACCATATTTCGTAGGGAGTTTTGAATGAGTCCTTTTTTAACTATACTCGGTTTAAGGTATGAATTGCTGTACTGATAGTCTCCTTCCAATATTTGATAGCAACATTCTTTTCTATCATCAAGGTTCTTGCACAATCCATTATGGATCTGTTCCTTCTTTCAGCTATGCCATTTTGTTCAGGTGTACCTGGTGCTGAAACCTATCTTTTGATTCCTCTTTCAATACAAAAGTTATTAAATTCATGTGAAATAAATTCACCACCTCTGTCTGACCTTAGGCATTTCAATCTTTTCCCTGTTTCTTTTTCTACTCTTGCCAAATACCATTTGAACTTTTCAAATGCTTCTGATTTGTTCCTTAGGTACATGATGGTCATCATTCTTGAATAATCATCAACAAAAAGAATGAAATATTTTTCACCAGTATAGCTTTCAGTTTCAATAGGTCCACATAAGTCAGTATGCACAATTTCTAATAAGTCTTCAGACTGATAATTTTTGCTTTTGAAACTAGACTTACCCATCTTTCCAATTTGACAATTCTTGCATAAACCGACCTCTGGTTTCTTTAAATCATGAATGCCTCTCACTTTCTTGAATTTGCTTATCTTTACCAGATTGTCAAAATTCACATGACATAATCTTTTATGCCATAACCAACTCTCTTCTATTTGAACAATAAAACATGAATGTTCATTAAGTTCAAGATAGAACAAGTTACCTTTAGTTTGAATAACAGATCCAATCAGCTTTCCTTTACCGTTTAGCAGTCTTGCTTTGCCTTGGATGAATTCTACTTTGAGTCCATTGTTGAGTAACTGTGCCACACTCAATAAATTTTGCTTTAGTCCTTCTACCCAATAAGCATTATCACATACAAGTTCCTGGGTTATAGTGATTCTTCCTTTTCCTTTGATGCAACAAGGTTCATTGTTTCCAAATCTTACACTGCCACCATCATACTCTTCAAATTGATCAAACTTCGTTTTATCTCCAGTCATATGATGTGAGCAGCCACTATCAATGATCCATGTATCATTCTTACTTATGTGAGAGATGAGTGCCATTTCTTCATTGTCAGATTCATCTTTTACAGCAATGTAAACAATCTCATCCTCTTCTTCATCATTAGAATCATTAGAATCTTTAGCCATAAAACATGATTTCTTACTTTTATCCTTAAATGATTTGAAATCTTTCTTACTGTTCTATTTATTATATTTCTTTTCATCTTTATCTTTCTTGTTTGGACACCTTGCAGCAATATGACCGACTTCTTCACATGAAAAGCAGATTAGGGGTACTTTACCTCTGTATTTACCTCTTCCTCTTGAATATTTCTTTGCAAGTAGGGCTTCAATTACTTCAAGGTTGCTGTCAGAGCTCTGATCTGATTGATCTTCACTTTCTGACTGAGATTCCTTCTTCTTTTTGCCTTTGTCCTTGAGTGAAAGCTTGGCTTCAAATGCAGACTCAATGTTCTTTGCAGCTGGAACATAATTATCAAAATTATCTAATTCAAATGTTGTCAATCTTCCAACTATGGCCTCTAGGTTTATCTTGTGATTGGCCTCACACCTTCTTTCTTGAATGGTTGATACCTTGATGGCATAAACTGGAAGTAGAGTTCTAAGAACTTTACTTATGATTGTCTCTTCACTGATACTTCCTCCAGAAGCTTTGATAGCACTGACACATGCTTTAATTCTTTCAACATATTTGGCAATATTTTCATCTTCTTTCATTTTCATCTGATCGAACTATCCTCTCAGACTTTCAGCTTTGGCTCTTCTGACATTGTCATCTCCACCATAGATCTCTTTTAGTCTTTCCCACATTTCATAGGCAGTAGTGCAGTCCTTGACATCATCAAACTCTTCATAACTCAAGGCAGATGCAATATCAATCATCATAATGTTATGAGTCTTCTTTATAGCAATGTCATTGACTAATAATGTACTTGTTGGTTCTACATATTTCTCATCAAGATATTTCAGACCAGTGTCACCAATGAAAGCTAGATGAAGTCTCATTAATCCCTGCCATGTTGAGAAGTTGTTTCGGTTAAGCCTTGGGATTTCCCTCTTATAAGACATCTTGATCTTTGGCTTCGATCTTTGAAATCTTCTCCTGCAAGCACCAAGAGCTCTGATACCAATTGTTGGAAAATGAAGATGGTGTAACTGAGAGGGGAGGGGTGAATCAGTTACAACAAAAACATTTTCAAAAGTCCCAAAGATGCCTTAAATTTAGTTGTTGCTGCTACAAAAATCACTGTTTAAAACTTGATAGGTGTTTAGTTAATTTATGAAGCATTTACTGAAATAGGTGACTATGCAAAAGAAAGTAATCATTAACATAGTAGACACCAGATTTACGTGGAAACCCAATATGGGAAAAACCACCAGCAACAAGTCACCAATTTTCACTCTTCTGAAGTGAGCCCTGTTAGGAGCCAACCCTATTAAAGGTTACAAAACACACTGTTAGGTGTGACCCTGTTAGAGGATTTAATCACCCTGTTAGGAGTGGCCTTATAAGAGGTCTTTTGAACAATTCAACTAAATTGCCACCCTGTTAAAAGATTTATGAAATGGCTGTTAAACCAACTCTATTAGGAGATTTTGGAATCACTGTTACAATGGTTAGAAAGCAACAATGAATGATCTGAAAATACATGCAACTTATCTTGCTGAATATAGATCTCAGTTTAGCTCCACGAGATCCTTACTGATCAAATATATCTCTGCAGCTCCAAGGTTTCCCTCTGCTCAATTCTGCTTAGGCACACGCAAGTCTCTTCCTTGCACTTCCTTGCACTTTCCATACATACATTCTCTCTATCTTTTTTTGCATCTTGAGCACTTCTTTATATATTATTCATAATACCAGGTCAGCCCAACCAACTTGTTAAAACAATTCCAAAGTCGGCTTGCCCAACCAACTTGACGAAACATATTCTAAAGTCAGCTTGAAAAACAAAATTCTTCACTGGCCGACGCTGCTCAGTCAATACAGAAAAAAACTTCCTTCCTGTGTTAACCGGCAGAACTCGGTAAAAACTACAATTACCGAGAAATTTGGTAATCCTGCCACTTCCTTTGGAAACCAACTAGACTCGGTAAAAGCTGTCTTCGACTACCGAGTGAGCTCGGTGAAAACTCAGCTTTCCTTAGCTTACCGTGCGAACTCGATTAATACTAACGGTTCGTTACAAAATCCTTTGATACCCGAGTGATCTCGGTAAGAACTAAACTTTCCTTAGCTTACCGAGTGAACTCGGTTAACACTAACTCACCGTGTGACATACAGGAATGCTCGGTATACACTGCAAAAGGCTTTTACTGACCGACTGAGCTCGGTAGACTCTGTAAACTATTTTCTTGGTTGATAGAACTCGGTAGACTCTGTCTGATAACTGATATGACATTTGTGTAACATCAAAGACAATACACAATTACTTAATTGTATCCAACAGGATATTCTATTTTCGGCACATGGAGATTTCAGCACCCTGTTTTAACCTTCCAATACACAAAAAACCCTATAAAAAGTTTTTTGATGTCGCGCTTATCTTGTCAATGATGTTGTTACTGATCTCAACTATGCCTATTCCTTTCCAGTAATAGCTTTAATCCCCTGCCCACATCCACGTTGGACACGTGGAGGACTCTCAAAGTTTTTAGACATGCAGGCAGTGACACATTAGCCCCAGACTGCCACATTACCTGTGGAACCCATTTTTGACATGTTATTTTTCTGTACAGTATGGAAGGCATAGTCATTTTCCACATCATCCAAGGGTGTATTTTTTGCTAACATCATCAGAACCCCTGAGGTTACAATTGATAGTCATTTGACCATCATTTCTAGGTATTTTAGAACTACAATGATGGTCATTTGATCATCAAATTTAGACTCTTTTTTTTCCTTCTAGACCCCTCTCCATATTATTTTTTAGTTTGGCAGCTTGACTTTGCGAGCCCATAACTTAGACATCCAGACTCCGATTTAGGTACAATTTTTTTTGAAATCAGATAGAATTTCTTGAAGTTTCTAGTGGTGGTGTTGTTTTCTAGTTTTTGTGCACATATTTTGTAGAAATTGAGTTTTTTTGGTGACTATACCTACATAATCATGCATTTTGCAACTTTAGAAGCTCTGTACAGGCACATCTGGTCACTTTTTCAAGTTCTATTTTGTTTGAAAGTTTATTTTTTCATCTACCTTTCTAGATCTAAATTTAGATTCTAGTGTTGTGTGTAAAAATTTCTCACTTTTAGAATTAGGCCTTCTTTGGCATTATAAAGCTTTGGTTCTCTTTTAGAATTGTTGTAAATCTAAGCTACAGTGCTTAAGTCACAAATTTAAGCCTTATAAGGTAGTTGTAAAAGCCAAATTAGAAAGTCCACTTTGTTCATTTTGACAAGTGGCCCATTGTAAACACACTACATATAAAGTGCCAACAACATGTTTTTTGGGCGGGTCTTTTGATTGGGTGAAAAGGGGGGGTGTGAACTATGTTTTTTGTGTCTCTCTATTGTGCTCTTTTCATTTCTACATCATGGGTTTTAAATGTCCTCCTTTAACTTCACACAACTATTCTACATGGAAAGATATTTCATGGAGTAGATTAATGGAAAAAAGATATAGTTTGTATGTTGATGGTACAATTACCAAACCTATTGATGCTAAAGAACTCATTGATTGGAAAAGACAAGAGCAATAGACTTTAGGTATTATCAGGAGTTGTGTACATGGGGATCTTCTCTTTCACATTAAAAATTGTTCAGACTCTAAAGAAGCTTGGGATAAACTTGAATAGTTGTATGGTAAAGTGGATGAAGAAAAGGGATTTCAGATTGAGGATGATCTACTTCTCTTGGATCCTAAGAATTATGACACAATTCAAGATTATATCATCAAAGTCAATGAGTATAGGGCACTTCTAAAAGATTGTGGAAATCCCATGAAGGATGATAGATTGATTCATCACATCTTGAAAAGGCTACCTTCTAAGTACGCCAACTTTGTTTCGAGTTTTAATACTCACATGTTGACCATGGGATCTTCTTACTAGAAGGCTTCCTTTGATAGATTTGTAGACATGTTCATTGTTGAACAATATCACTTGGTAGATTTTGTACTTCTCAAGTCATCAAAGACCAAAGCCTTGGTGGCTAGTGATGATCCCAAATCAAGTCAAGGGGGGAAAAGAAAGAAGAAGAAGAAGTAGTGGAAGTAGAAAACACAATCTAAGACACAAAAATCCTCCTCTCAACAAGGCAGTTCTTCTTCAAACAAGAAGGGAAGTAATGAAAAGAAGGACAAACTCTTTTATACATACTGCAAAAAGCCAAATGATGATGAGCATCATTGCAAGACAAAAAGAATCGATAAGTTAGATAATCTACTCAAGAAGAACAAGATTCAAGTGCCAGGTACTTCCAAGGATTCAACTCCAACCTCTTCAAAAGGTAAAGGTCAAGCACTTATGGCAAACTCAAGTTCTTCTTTGGAATAGATACTTGACTTAGGTGCCTCTTACCACATGGGTTCTTCAAAGGAAGACTTTTCTTCATTGAAGCAGTCAAAGGTATCACACATCTTCATGGGAGATGAGACTAAAATGGAAGTTGAAGGGAAAGGACATGTGGAAATGAAAGATGGGGTATTCAAAGATGTTCTCTACGATCAAAATCTAAGCTCCAATCTCCTATTAGTTTATCAAATCACTCACCTTGGAGATGGTCATAAGGTTGAGTTCCTTCTAGATTCAGTGATTGTGTGAAGTCTCAAAGATGATTCCTTGGTAGCAAGGCGAAAAGTCAATGATGACAAGAGGCTTTATTCATTCTCCCACTTTGTGCCTAAGAATCCTTCCCAAGCCTTGTTAACTCACTCTACTTCAAATATCAACCTATGGCATGAGTGGTTTGGTCACCTTGACTTCTGCTCTCTTTAGCAAATTTGCTCTAAACATATGGTCAAAGGTCTACACAAGATCAACTTTTCTAAGGGAGATTGTTCAACTTGTTTAGTGGATATAAATCTCAAGGAGAAGTATGATAAAGGGAAGTCTTCTTGAGCTCTAGTTGTTCTTTGGCTAGTTCACATGGTATTAGCAGGACCCTTTACAGTGACTTCAGTCAGCCAAGGCTGCTACATACTCACATTTTTTGATGACTTTTTGAGATTCACTTGGGTCTTCTTCCTTCATCATAAGAATGAAGTGGTTCATAAGCTTCAAGACTTCAAGACTCATGTTGAACACAAGTCAAGGGAAGCCATCAAGGTATTAAGGGTGGACAATGAGAACATATATGTTCACAGAAGACTCAAGAACTTTTGCAAAATTGAGGGGATTGATCTTCAAAACTCACTAGCATTTAGTCCGCACAAGATAGATGTTGCAACTATGAGGATTAGGACTCTCAAGACCATGGAAAGTTGCATGATAAAGGCCAAGTCTCTTGATCTTACATTAGAAGTTGAAGCCATTAGCAGTGCTACTCGCATACTTAATAGGTCTCCTCATCTAGCCTTAGATGGCAAGACTCCTTTTGAGGCATGGTGTAGTAGAAAACCAGTTGTGAGTCACCTTAGAGTCTTTGGTTTTCCAGCATGTGCAAACCTTTCTTCCAAGAGTTGCAAGGCATCAGCACCTAGGCCTTGTACCTTTATCAATTATGAAGACAATGTGAAGGCTTACATACTAATGGATCTAGAGACTCATGAGATCTTTGTGGAGAAGGATGTTCACTTTGAGGAAAGTTCACCAAGCTTATCCTCTAATCCTCTCTGCACTTCATACATAGTGGAAACTGATAGTGACTCCAGCGATAGTGCTTCAATAGGTTCAAACACATGGGGTTCTATCGATAGTTTTAGTGAGAGGTCACATCAGTCTAGTCCACATGCTTATATTTCCATAGTGAAAGGTTGAACACATCATGGTACATCTCATCTTCTAGCTCCAGCTTCAGTTGGCTTGGGAGACCGACTTGAGGACTTACATCTTCTCATTGATTATGATTCTTCTACAGTTGTTGCGAGGGCTCACTCTGAGCTTCATGTCCATTCTCTACATGATCAATCTACACAAGTTGGCATGATTATGGATCCTTATGAACAAAAATTAGTGGAGGTCTCTTTGTCACTTAAGGAGACAGATGGTTCAGTGGAATAGGTTCAACAAACATCCTTGATAGTTTTGCATTCATTCTTTTCAGCACAGTTGGAAGGGGTGAGCTTCAGCATCAACATAGGGATACTTGAGTAGGTTTCAGGACCGCCATACACCTTCAAGGTTTTACCTTTATCTCTGTTTTTTCCTAAGGGGAGGAACACCTTTCTATATTCTTGGACCAGCTTCTTCATCAGAGCGGTTTTCACTTATTGGCATTCTTCTTTTGGGGGGGAGCCTATTTTGTCTCTCTTCCTTCTCTCATTCTCTTATGTATTTACTGGATGTATGTCATAATGGGGGGGGTCTTGATTACTCCATCCATCAATGCATCCTTATTTATCTCTCTTTTTGGGGGATGGTTTTTCCCATGTGGTTTTCCCTCTTTCTCCGCTTTATGGGAGATTACATCTTCATTATGTACATGGGTACCTAATATGGCCTAGTAGCCTTGACCCATTATGCATCTTCATCCTAGTTTGTAAGCTTAAGGGCATTCCCCTAAGTTGCACTTAAGGGGAGGTGTTGGTGTAAATAAGTATTTACTTATTACACTTACTTAAGTTTACTTAGATTAATGCATTAGTTTATTATTTTTCATTATTTTATTATTTTTATTTGTGAGACACTTAGGAGTTTGCACACCTTTTTGAGTTGTCATGTAGACAACACAGGAGTACGCAACTCTATTTTAGCTCATGGTGCCTACAACACTATTTTGCATGCCACACCCTTGTAGGCTTATCCTCTCATCAACGCACTTACTTCTGTGCTTAATGGAGGATAACCCATATCTAGTGGAGATGTGCTTGGTTGTATGACACATCATGGTGCTGATTACGAGGCATTCTAGATGTATCTCAGAGGCCTTTATATACAGGCACTCCTAGTGTACTTTTACATTACATTGCACATAACATTACATGACATATTGAATACATTGTCATTCTGATCATACTCTCTCTCTCTCTTTGGTCTACTATGTGCTTTTGTTTGAGTTCTTAGTTCCTAGGTGAATTTTTCCCTTAGGAAAATTCTTACAGGTTGAGTAGTTTGGAAAGAGAGAACTATAGCTTGAAGAATAGGATAATGGAGGAATAAAAGAGCATGGATAATAGAGTGGAGGAGGTCAAGAATAGGGTTCAAATGATAGAGAGATCAATGTAGATTACAGTGGAACAAAGCTATAATATTCTTAAAGAGGCCAATGACAATATTAAGCTACTCATTAAGAAAATGGAGGAGCAAAGAATTAGTAAGAGGAGGACCCTGCCTCCCACAACACAAAGGATAGGACCCCTGATGATAGCTCGAGGAAGTGTACTAGATCTAGCATGAGGAATAAGGACACCCTATAACCTAATTAGGAACTCTCAGACATGAAGGAGGTAGTTGATAGATTGTCAGAGTTGGAAATCTATGTAGCAAAAATGCTAAGAGATATCTCTTGAGCACCCTAGATTTTCTTGGCTTGTCTTGGTTTTTTGTCTTGACTCCCTAGATTTTTCCTAGTTTTATTCTTTAGTGTGAGGAGTTGTTTCATACATTTTCTTTTAGTTTCTTTTGATACTTTAAGCATTCTTTTTTTTTCCAGTTCTATGTAATGTATGAGTTTTAGGGCCCTGTTAAAACTTGTTTAAAAAAAAAAAAACTTCCATTCAAAATGAATACAATACTGGTATAGATTCCAAATATAACTCAAAACTTGGCAACTTGATCATTCATATTCACTTTTCCTTCAAATTCACAAGTTTGAACACATTCATACAATAATTAAACTAGATGGACTGTAAGATGACATAAAACTAAAAAATATACAAACATCCAACCTCTACTTTACATCTTGGAAATCATTATAAAGGATTGCAACAAGCTTTATATGGGAGGAGGACACATGTCAAAACCTTAATGGAAGATAAAAAGAAAGACATATACAAAATATATACAAAACATTCCTCTATGCTTGATCCAAAAATAGGAAGGTAGTTGAAAAGTTAGTAGGTGACACTTTACTACAACAACTTAAACTTCAATCGATTTTGTACTCTTCCACCCTTCATTTTCTCAAAAGTTACAAATTTTATTATATGTATCTATGAGATATTTATTCTATTGATGAATAGCTCAATGTATTTGATCTTATCCTTGATCTATCATTTTCTTTAATCAAGTAAATTCTCAGCTACCCCCTACTAGCAAAGCCTTTATTTCTCCCACTGCTTCCTAAATATAAATCTCTAACTTGGTGGGCCACTTTATGATTTTAACCTCTTCTAGGTCCTTTATGGCTTTAGTCCACCTAGCATCTATTATGGCTTTAGACTCCAATGGGAATATATTCAAATATATTTCTTCTTTGAACAAGGAGTCAATTAAATTATTGAAAGGGGCATCATTGTTGTCTTCAAAAATTTTCATTCTGGCCTCTTAAGTCAATACCACACTAAATACATTAGACCATTCATTCAATTCTCTCAACTTCTTGTTATTATCCAAAATTGGTGGTATGTAGGGCTAAATTCCTTGAGATAAAATTGTTAGAAACAATAGTCCACCAATATAATTGAGAAGGAGGGCGTGTGTAGGGTTGAATCAGTTATATGAAAATTTAAAACATTTATCCTCTTAAAAAATCTTGACCATTCAACCAATGCAAATAATAACCATCAAGAGATGCACATAAGCAATTACACTAGATATGTTGACTAGGGAAACACTTGATCAAAGGGAAAACCCTGGTGGGAATGATTCCCACAAAATGATGTACTAATATGAATATTCCTTGTTAAGGATAGACCCTATTAGGATTCTATTACAACATTTAGTACAAAAAGTCCCTGTTAGGAGACTCTAAATCCCTGTTAAGAGATTCAAAGCCTATTAAGAGTTGTGGGAGACAGTTGGACCCACTGCCCAAATAGCTTCAAGATCATATCAATGAACCCACTGTCCAATTGACCTTGGTACTTTTCGTTTCAAAATAATAGACATGTAACAAGCTTTCACTTCTTCCTCTATCCATTACGTCAGACTCCTTCACTTTCAGATCATACAATCAGATCTGGAATTCTGAACTTAGTATCAATAACCCTTAAGGTCACTTATATGCATAGGCAAGTTACTCTACTTTTGTATTGCTTTGTTGCTTAGTAATTCACAAGTCTTCTCTATTCTCTATATGTAAAATGGGGAAAACATCTTTACTTTATACCATGCTCAATAATAAATTCTTGAGTTAGCTTTCCACATGTTAATTAAATAAAATACTCATTTAATTAATGTTGTCAGCTCACAATTATACGCAAATTTCACACATGTGACTTCCATATATGCACAGTCTTTGACATCATCAACGGTTAGTAAATTGTCTCCAATTCACTACACAACCCTTCAATACAATTGTAATGAACTGTAGCAATCATACAATAGGAACTACTTTCCTAATACCCTATTTCCTTATGGTTCTCTATAGGTCAACCATATCCTCCATACATTGTCACATTAGGTTTTGTGCACTTGCCCTTGTAACAAATACATAATGTAGTATGCACTGGTAACTACACATCATTAGATAAGTAATATAATGTTCTCAATACAAAAATCATAGTCTACTACTCTATCAGTCTTTTACAAACTTATTACTATGTTTTCATCAATGACAAACATGGTTATAAATACATCATATCAATGTTCTACAATGCTCCCCCATAGCATTAGCATTCATGCTAACAATCTCCCCCTTTGGCGTTGATGGCAACATAGATGAAAAACTTATAAGTTCCAAAAATACCATCATGTTTTGCTTTCTTCTCAATTGAACTACATATAACGTTTTTCATGTCACTTTCTCCCCCATTGACATCAATTTCAAAGATAATATGCGAATGGTTCAGTTTCTTGAACATACAATAATTTATTAGCATGACCACAAGCTAGTCTATTGCTTTACAACTTTTCTATATAAATCCATTAACAACTCAAGTGTCTAAAGACATTGTTTCATACTAATTATCAATTACCAAGAGTCATTTTCCAACTCTATTCATCACAGATACTCCCCCAGTAAGGAAGCATCAACATTCAATCTAGTCTAACAATGGTGCTATGTACCTGGATCGATGCATTTTTGAATCTTCTATTTAGAAGTAGGCAGGGGCACAACCCCAAGGATACCTCTTAGATACTCAAATGTGTCCTTTGGTATAGCCTTTTTGAAAATGTTTGCAATTTATTCCTTAGTATTAATATATTCTAGTTTGATTTCTTTCTCTGAAACTTTCTCTCTCAACATATGATACTTTATAGAGTTGTGCTTAGTCTTAGAATGCAAAATAGGATTCTTAGACATGCTTGCTATACTTGTGTTATCATAGTAAATAATAACAGGCTCTTTGAATGTAATTCTAATGTCCTTCATCATCTACTTCATCCATATAACTTGATTACAGTTGTTTGCTACTGCAACATATTCTGCCTCTATAGTACTTTGTGAAGTACAATCTTGTTTCTTGTTGAGCCAAGAAACTAGTCTTCCACCAAGAAAGAATGCTTCTCCACTAGTGCTTTTTCTATCATCCATATCTCCAACCCAATTAGAATCAGTATAAGTGAAAAGGGTAAAATCATTACTTCTATCATACCAAATGCCATAATTAGATGTCCCTTTTAGATATCTGAATATCCTTTTTATAGTTGCTTAGTGATATTCTTTAGGATTAGCCTAAAATCTTGCCACAATTCCAACTACATTAGCTATATCTGGTCTACAATGAGTTGGATACTGCAATCCTCCAATCATAGATCTATACTTCTTTTGTTGGATAGTAGGTGTCTCATCCTTGCTTGATAACTTGTGATCAGTTACCATAGAAGTTGCAACAGGTTTACAAATTTCTAGCCCAAATCTTTTCAACAAAACTTCCAAATACTTGGTTTGAGGAATAAAGATTCCTTCTTTGTTTTGAACAATTTGAACCCTAAGAAAAAATTTCATTTCTCCTATCATGCTCATCTCAAGTTCATTCTTCATATCTTCTGAGAAATTGTTACTAGCTTCATCATTTCCTCCAAAAATGATATCATCAACAAATACAATGATTATCAACAAACCATTTTCTATTTATTTCATGTATAAGTTGCTATTTGTTGTTCCTTTAGCAAATCCAAGTTTTGCTAGGTATTTATCCAACCTTTCATACCAAGTTCTAGGTTCTTGCTTTAGTCCATACAAGGCTTTCTTTAATCTAAAAACCATATCCTTCTCTTCTATCAAAGGAAAATTTTTTGGTTGCTCAATATAAACTTCTTCTTCAAGTTCTCCATTCAAGAATGTTAACTTAACATCCATTTGATATACCTTAAAATTTTTATTTGTTGCATATGCTAAGAACATTTTGACTACTTCCATTCTTCCTACAGGTGCATATGTTTCCTCATAGTCAATTCCTTCTTTTTGAGTGTAGCCTTTGCATACTAGTCTTGCTTTGTTTCTTATTACTTCTCCTTGTTCATTCATTTTATTTTTGAATACCCATTTTGTGCCAATCAAATTTTTGTCCTTGGATCTAGGGACTAATTCCCATGTGTCATTTTTTATTATCAATTGAAGTTCTTCCTCCATTGCTTTTATCCAATGATCATCCTTGATTACTTCATCTCCACCCTTTAGTTCTACTTGAGATGTTAGGCATAGTTCTTCATTGATTCTGCTTCTTGTCATCACTCATTTTTCTTTACTTCTTAGTATCTGATCAGCAGGATGATTTCTTATCACATTCTTATTTGGGGTAGGAGTTGCTACTTCAACTCTTATTTCAAGTACTGCAGTCTATTCTTCTCTTACTTCTTCAGTTTGCACATTATTCTAGAAGTCATTGTTAGTCTTGAGAAATCATTCATTACATATGTTGGTCATCCCAGAATAATTATCTTCATCAAAGTTATAATCCATCATCTTCCCTTTAGTGCCAAACTTTTCATCTATTCTACTATAGTTTTTGTTCTATAGATGAAACATCTGTAAGCTTTATTTTTTAATGAATAGCCAAGAAACATACCTTCATTGCTCCTTGGATCAAACTTACCAATAACATCATCTATTTTGATGTAGCATTTTCTTCCAAATATTTTGAAATATTTGACTGATGGTGAGTAACTAAACCATAACTCATAAGGTGTTTTCTCCATACCTTTACTAATCTGTACCTTGTTTAGTGTGTATACTACTATATTGACTACTTCTCTCCAAAAAGTCTTTGGTACATCATTCTCAAATAACATAGCTCTTGTTGCTTCAACAATTGATATGTTTCTTCTTCCAACAATCCCATTCTACTCAGGTGAATGAGGTGAAGATAGCTATCTCCTGATTCCATGTTCTTTGCAGTAGATATTGAAATCTTTAGAAGTGAATTCTCCTCCTCTATAAGATCTTAAGCTCTTGATTTTAACTCCAAATTCATTCTCTACTTTGTTCTTGAATATCCTAAATTTCTCAAATACCTCTAATTTCTCTTTAAGAAAGGCTACCCACATCATCTTGGTAAAATCATCAACAAAAATCATAAAATACCTCTCTCCATAGAATCCTCTAGTTCTTCTAGGACCACTCAAATCTTTATGAACCAATTCTAGCTTTTGTGTAGTACCAAACTACTTGCTAGGAAATGAAACTTTCTTCTACTTAGCCAAGATACATTCCTTACAAATAATATTAGCGGGCTTAGTGATCTTAGGTAAATCTCTCACAGCAAGTGTATTACTTTCTTTCACAATGTTATCAAAGTTTATGTGACAAAATCTTTTGTGCTACAACCAATTGTTGTCAACGTTAGCTACTAAACACCTTATTTTAGTGATGTTTAATTGAAATAAATTATCTCTAGTTCTTGTGCTAGTACCAAACAATTTTCCTTGAACATGTTCACCATGGATCTCCCAAAGTTGTTAAACTATTTCTTCAAGGACTTGATGCTCTGATACCAATTGTTAGAAACAATAGTCCAATATTATAAAATGGGGGAGGAGGGGTGAATCAGTTATATGGAAATTTAATACATTTATCATCTTAAACAATCTTTACCATTCAACAAAAGTAAACAACAACCATAAAGAGATGCACATAAACAATTACACCAAATATGTTGACTAGAGAAATCCTTGATTAGAGGAAAAACCCCAGTGGGAATGATGCCCACAAAATGATGTACTAATATGAATATTCCTTGTTAGAGGATAGACCCTATTAGGATTCTATTACAACATTTAGTACACAGAGTCCCTATTAGGAGATTCCAACCTTGTTAGGAGTTGTGGAAGGTAGTTAAACCCACTTTCTAATTGACCTTGGTACTATTCCTTTCAAAATAATAGATGTGTAACAAGCTTTCACATCTTCCTCTATCCAATAAATCAAACTCCTTCACCTTTAGGTCATGCAATTAGGTCTAGATTGGAATTCAGTAACAATAACCCTTAAGGTCACTTACACACATAGGTAAGTTACTCTACTTTTGTATTGCTTTGCTACTTATGAATTTACAAGTCTTTTCTACTCTCTATATGTAAAAGATGGAAACCATTTTCCTTTATACCATTCTCAATAATAAATCATTGAGTTGGCTTTCCACATGTTAATTAAATGAAATACTCATTTAATTTATACTTTTGGCTCACAATTATACACAAACTTTCACACATGTGACTTCCATACATGTGCACTCTCCAACATCATCAACAGTTAGTATACTATCTCTAGTTCATTGCCCAACCCTTTACTATAATTGTAATGAGCTAGAGCAATCAAAAAATAGGAATTTCTTTCCTAATACTCTATTTCTATACAGTTATTTGTAGATCAACCATATCTTATGTACATTGTCACATTAGGTTCTACGCACCTGCCCTTGTAACAAATACACAATGTAGCATGCACTGGTAACTACACATCATTAGATAAGTAATACAATGTTATCAATACCAAAATCACAATTTACTTCTCTAAAAGTCTTTTAAAACTTATTACTATGTTGTCATCAATTAAAAACATAGTTATAAATACATCATATCAATATTCTGCAATGCTCCCCCATAGCATCAGCATTCCTGCTAGCAATTTTTTTTTTTAGCTTTCCTTGTATAATTTATAATTTCCCAATGAAGAATCCAATTAATTCCTTAAATATCTCTAGGCTCTCCTTCACTATGATTATCTTATTAGAAAAATCTGGCTTTTTAGCCATCAAAATAATAGGCCTCTCTAAGAACTGAGTATATGGCCCCCACAGATTGAATGTGGGCAATAGCCATGAAAGTGCTTCATTGCAAAATTTCTCAACATCTTGTAATGAAACATACAATTTATGTACCTATTGTAATATTCTCTTTAGAATCTCAACCCTATGGCCAATCATACACCTAAGGATAGATATTGTTACCTCATCACTTTGTTGCATTGGTAGAGCATCAATGATCATCCTTCTAGGCTTTGTTGTATCCTCTTCCTCCATCTCATCTATCTATGTTGTGGTATTTTTTGTGACCTTAGATGGTTTGTATTGACTATCCTATTCTCTATTCTATTTTGCAGTAGCTGCTTGCTCTACATTTTCTAATTTCTCTCTGAGAGATGCAACTTCATCTTCCAAACCCTAGACCTTAGCTTCAAGCTCCTCAATCTTTTCCTTGTAAACATGGATCTTTCTTAAGTCCTCTTTATAGATCTTCCTAACATCAACATAATCATTAAAGGATTTGAATAGCCTTGTCTCTATCTCTTCTACCTTGGCCTCATTCATAAATGAAAAATGCTTTATAGCCTTGGAATTTCTATACCTGAGGTACTGTGAAGTGTCCACACTATCATGTTGCCCTAATTGGTGTTGTACACATCCATTAATTTTGGATTTTTTATTGAAGGAGAAATGATCCATACTACCAAAGACTTGGTGTCTATATTAAAGCCATATCACTCTTTGTAGTCCTTCAACACCATATGCCTCATAGGAAATGGCATTTTCTTATCTCCTAATCTAGTCAAGCATAAATGCTTGTTCCAAATTCCACCCAAGAACCAAAAACATCCCACTCTTTTGTACCAGATCTCTTGCCTCCTCCTGAGTCATGAATTCACTCTTAGGATCATATGCATGCAATTTTTCAATTAGTTTTTTGTGTTTTCTCATCTAATTCTTTTGGTTTCATCTTTAACACTAGTTCACTCTATTTTACCTTATACAAAAATCTCTTAAACTCTTCTAATTTGATGAATTCATCATCTTCTATAAACTACTAGGCTTGGATGATCCTATTATCCAACATTGCTGCAACTAGTTCTTAGTTAGTGAGTGTGTTCTAAGCTGAAATGACCCTCTATTATATATAGTTTTTCCTTAAGTCATCATAGTACTAACTTTTACCAGGTAGAATCTGCAATGTTATTTTCTTTATATTCTCTGGGATGTGGAAAACCTTTTGTCTCTTGTTTCCCTTTATAATCCATGAAGCCTCAAGGGGATCATCCTCTTCCAATTTCAAGGTTACATCAGATGCTTGGTTATGAGGATTCACCCTTTCTTCATCTCTAAGTGGCTCCTCTAGCATCTGTGCCATGATTTGTGCATGGTCAACCGCCATCTTTTTGATCCACCCTCAACACATCATTAAAATTTGATAGTTTCATAGCTACCTCCCCCTCAATAACAATATTGGGAATGAGATCCTCATGGGGTAATTTATTGGTGCTAGGCAATGTATAATTCCTTATTTCTTTAGGGTGTTCCTCATCTAGTTGTCAGGATGAAGAAAAGAATCAATTTGATCAAGGGATTCTTTTCCAATTGAAAAGTCCCCTACTTTAAAACACCTATATAGGAAAGTGCCCTTGTGTGCCTTAGGCCCTAGATACTCCCTATTAATCATAAATAACTTGCACATGAATTCAATGATGGCCAATCCAGGGGGAATGAATTTTGGGAAAATATGTGGGGGGTGGCAACATCCATAAAACCTCATTAAGGAAAAAGTAGGGAACGTGAAAATATCTCCCCAATTATGGTCTTGTCTTTTATTTTTTGGGAGAAGACCTGGTCTCAATGAATTTTTTAATACCTTAGGTGACCTAAAGTAAGATGGGTCTAAAATATTCATTATAATAGTAATAAAGTTATTGAAAAATGAGACAAAATTAGAACAATGATAAGAAGTGTCCCATATCATGTCCAAAAATTGGACTAGTAGCTCTACATTGGCATCATTTGTATGATCAATAAAGTCAGGGCTTATATACCCCACACTCTTGTACAAGATCACGTGCATCATTAGTGAGTAATGATGGAAACTAAATTTCTCCATCACTTTCCTTCATCTTTGCTAGAATATATTCAACATAATCATATTCTCCTCCAAGGTAGGACTCTTTCACATCTCTAGCTATGATGAATTCTACCCCATACACCATGCGTGTTTTGTCTTTTCCAATTACCTTGTAGACACCATATATAGTTTTCACAAAATAGTTCTTAAATTTATCTAGTCTCATCTTCTTGTCCACTTTCTTTGGATAGTCTCCGACTTGCTTCAATTCCATGGGATATGTTGTAGCATTGACCTCCCTATATATCCCTTGGTGTTTCTTTCAAATTTTCCCTATAGGTCAACTAGGTCTACTGGTTCACTCATGGCATTGTCTAGTCCAAATGATTTTTTGAATGAGGCACAATCCACTATGCATAGAATAGTTCCATCTCTCCTAAGAAATTATTTGGTGGTAGGGTTGTATGACTTGATTAGGGCCTTTACCAAATCCACATCAATGAAAACTTTTGGAAAGATTAACTTTGCCAGGTTCTTTTTCCATGGATTTCAAATAGGGGTCTTCTTCTCTCTCTATTATAGCAATACCTAAAAAGTTCCTAATTGGTGACTCTAGGAAATGTAGCATGTCTAAAAGGTACATAGGGGTCCTTGAATTCATAGTCATCTATAGAAATGTCATTAGAGGATCCTGGAAATAACTTTATCCACTATTCGAAAAACCTATTTGTTTTTTCTTCTTCTGGTTTTTCCTCCTTTTGAGGTTGAAGTTTCAAAAAATTCCATTTTAGATGCTTGTATCTCTTCTACCTCCTTGTCAAGAATCTTGTAGATTAGACTATTAATATTGGCAAACTTTTGCAAATATCTCTTAAGATAATCCACTAACACTAGAAGCTCTGTGATTTCTCTGAAAACTCTAATCTTTGTAAATGGTAACTAAATACTAGGTCATCAAATATTTTATGTTGAGCATACCTTCATCAACCTATTTTGTGCATTGATAATTTTCATTCTTGAGTCTAAAATTTAGTGTTGTCTATCACCTCAAATGGAGCATCCATATAACTATCCAGCTAGGAAATCTTCATACTATACTCAATTTATTGGCTAGGGTTTCTTGTTAAAATTCTAGCTCAAAAGAAAAGAAAAAAAATACCTTTTAATTTTAGATTAGGGCTTTGAGATCTTGTGACACCTTGAAGAAAAATTCCTTCATATCATCTTAGTAGGGAAAACTTGGCTCTATGAGCTCACAATCATTCAAAACAAAACCCCTTATCTTACCATCATAAGCTTAGGAAAAGGTTTCCATGATCTTACAACACAACATTTATCATGCCTTTAGAACTTGCCCTTAAGCCTCTTACAATCTCAAAAAGCAACTTGCATACCTTGTCATAACATCTTATCCTTGGTTTAGCTATCTCATTATTCTATGATCATGGTTTGATGCTAAGTCTCATAACTTCAGAAATTACTTTTTAAACTTCTACAATCTTATGATCACAAAAGATATCTTAACATTATGTCTTAGCATTATATTCTTTATAACCTTATGAACACAATTATAAAATGATCTTGTAGCATCAAAGGTTACCCTTTTATTTTTATTACTAACCTATGGCCACACACTAGCAATTATCTCTCCTTTATCATAGCCTTGGAAGCTTTTCTTTTTACCTTTATGATCTCACGATCTGATATTTCTTCATAGCTTTACAAACCTTTGAACTTTCCCTTAAGATATTATTCTCTATAGATTTTCATGGCATTAGAGAACATAACATAACACACATCTCAAAACTTTATGCATCTACATTTGGTCCAACTGTGCTTTGTCATCTTCAGCCTATGATCTTATGATTGTGTCTTTATTGTACCATTAGACACCCTAAAATATGCTGCCATGATCCTACAATTATAAGAATTTTTTATCTTCATTAGCCCCTTGAAATTCTCTATGATGCCTCAATCTCCCCTTTGTTGTATGGTCGTAACCCCACTTACTCTTTGCACTTTTGTGTCCTTACGATTCTATGATCACCTTATTCTTGTATAGTCACTTGTCTTCATTTTGGATTTTACAATTCCATGACACATTAACTATCATAATATCGAGACTCCATTTAACCTTTGCACTTTATACTTATATGATCTTACAACACATGCCTCATTTTATGGTTGAGAGTCCTTATTTCTTCTTTTAAAATCACTCAATCACCAGCTTATCGTAGCATCATGAATTTGACTTTGAACCCTTCCAACAAACACATGAGATGATATGATACAAAAGAAGTCACAAGATCAAAGATCTCAATTTGAAACTTAGCAATGCTATGACCACATAACATATCTTAAGATCATGAGACTTAGACTTGAGGCCTATGACCAGATGCCTAAAACCTTAATGTGAGATCACAATAGATAATTTGAATAGCAAAAAAATCTCTCACTTAGAATAAAATCTAGGTTATGGGTAAAAGGTTGTAGATTTTGATGAATTCCTTAATGACAAGGCAAAAAAATGACCTTAGGATATCAAATTATTTTCCTAGGGCAAGATTTTCAATATTGAGCTAGGGCAAAATAACCAAAAATAGGGTTCTTTTGAAAACTTGAAAATAAATGAAACATAAAACCCTAACAATAAAACACAATTCAGAGCATTTTCACAACGAATATTCAAAATTTTAGCGTAGTAAAAATAAGGGCTATCACCTCTTTCAACATTTTCATAATGGAAATATTTAATATCCTCATCTATAGGTGTAACTCATGCATTATCCTTTGGTGCCTTATTCTTCCTCCCTTGATATTGGGGACATTGATATGCTCTATCTCCTTCTCCATACTAGAAACAGGTTCAACAAAAGCCCCCATCTTTCATACCATCTTCCGAATACTCATTTTTCTCTTTGGTCCCATTATTTTTGTTAGATATTTTTCCCATCTAGTTTTCATTTCTACTAGATTATTTCATTACTAGATTATTTCATCTCCCTTTTGTCTTAATTTTACCCTTGACAAGACTATCCATCAATATTTATACCATGGGGTCTTCACTAAAGAGGTGATAGAATACCTCATGAAATCATATTGGGAGGTTAAATTTTGGGGAAAAGAGGGGAAATATATCACCTAAATAGTGGGGAAAGGTTTTTTTGGAGGGACGAGGCTTAGGGATTTATATAGAAAAATGAGTATGGATATTATTAAGTGTGGATTGAAGGTGGTGATAATAAAGGAGGTTGGGGAAGTATTTTATGAAAATAGGGAGATTCTTTAGTATACCACAAACACATGTTATGATTCAAGTTTACCAAGTGAAGCCTCTATGGTTTCCACCATGACTTCTTCTGTTTCATTTTCTTTGATATCTTATTTTTAGTTTCTCTTCTACCTTTTGATGGTCTAATTTTACACAATGCAAAAACATTTCTTAAAATGTGTGTGAAAATTAGATAATCTATATACATATTCTACATATTAGGGTTGGGTCTTCTAAAAATTGGTTAATCTTAACAAAAAAACCCTAATAGAAACTAATTTTGTGCCCTAAGTAAATAATTTAGGTCATATGCCTTTACTTTGAAGATCAAGTGGGAAACTCATTTTTTATAAAGGTAAATATTTTCGGGAGTTTTAAAAGTTTTTATTTTGGCCTTTTTTCTTTCCCCAAATTTTTCCTCACCATCATATCCTTTCAAGATCTATGGTGTTTGTCTTGTCATTATGTAAACTTGTGGTCACTTTATCTCATGCGACATGGTGACCAAACAAGTATTATACCTAGGACCCAACTAATATAAGCATACTTTTAATGTATTTTTCCACACCATTGGATCTTTCTAGATCAATGGTGGTCGCTAGGTCACTACTAGAAAAAGTAAGATTTTTTTTGGTAGCAACATGGTGACCTCCCACAAAAAGAAAACACGGAAGACCAAAAGTGAATATGGTGCCATAAATTTGCCTATCATTAATGAACATGGTCAACACAACAAATTGTCAGAGGTGCTAGAAGAGTAGTAAATATAGTTATGACCTAAGCATGTGTTATTTTCATGGTGCCAAATTTTTTTTCAAAATTATAGTGGTTGCTATGTCACTACTAGAAATTGTAGGAGTTTCATTGGAAATGACATGGCGACCTCAAGGGAAAGTGAAGCACGACAGGGTCAACACTAAAGATTGGCACCATAAATTTCCTTTGTCATTTACTAAATGGTGTCATCATTATGGAACATTAGAATATGCATTAAAAAGATATTCTAATGAGAACATGCCTTTTTTTCCTCGATGACGATATTTCTTATAGAAAATATGGTGGTTGTTGTGTCACCATCAAAAATTGCAAGCTTTTCACCAGTAGTGACATGGTGACTTCTTGTGAATTAAAAACACGGTAGAACCTGATTTCAAGAAATAGGACCAAAAGGGTTAATTGTTATAAATGATTGTGCCAATGTGTCAAGGTGGTCTAATGTCACATGCTATGTAGATCCACACTCATAAATGGATACATGTTGATTAAAGATGACAGAATGAAGGTGCATCTATGGTGGTCATCTTGTCACTATGACAACTTGTTTGATGTTTAGTGCATGTGACATGGTAACCAAAGGAAAAAAAAAAAGAACCCACCACAGTTGCATTAAAACACTTGTGAAATACACCTCGTCAGATTAGGGAAGAATCAATGATGGTCACTATGTCACATGCATAAGTTGCTCAATATTTATATATAGTGACATAGCAAGAATGTGGCACATGTTCATGAGCACCAATAGGGCCAGAATAAGTTGCTAGAAATGGAAGGAAAAGCCTATGTGGACAAACTTGATTAGGTTGACTACCAACTTGGAAAATTGAAAACAAGTCATTCATGATTTTATCCCTAGATCATTGGATTTTTAAAAAAATTGATGGTGTATTTTAAAATTAGAAGGTTTTGCCACCCTATTTCTCCTTGCAATTTATTTATGAAATTGAAGGCTCCCTGTGTGAACTAGAACCAGAGATATCTTGTAAAATTTTGCTAGTTCTTCTCCATGCAAATGAATTTTAGGATTATAGAGAGCTGAGAGCCAAGTGAAGAATTATTCCTCACACATTTAAAATTGCAAAATATTTTTAGTATCCATCATTTGTGCAAAATCTCAAGAAGGATAGCAAAGAGCCAAGTATCTGAATCTATTAGATATTGAAGAGTTCTGGAATTTTTGTGTTACTAAGTAAAGATGCCTCCAAAGAAAGTTTTCTTAGGAAAGGTAGATTAAGCAAGTAGAAATATATATGATGACCTTCTTCAATTATTGCCTGAGTCTACAAATGAGTCCGCCCAAATGAAAAAGCTAATTTATGTAAACCCTAGGCTCAAGATTATAGATGGGCTATATGGTAGAGGGAATTGGGTTAAAGGTGCTACCACTACTAAAATAGGGCTCCATCTTTCATGAAGTGGTTCTCAGAAAGGATATTGTTTTCTCTCCATGGAAAGATTTGGAATTTTGATTTGGGAAAACTTATGGTCCCTAGAGTTTTTATGGATTCTAACCTATTAATGGCCATTGCCCAAAATTATGACCTAGTAGCCAAGATAGTGAGAAGAATGGATGGTGAATGTCTGGTTAGAATAAATCCTAAATAAATTTGAAAAGCTTTTGGTCTAGAACCATTTTTAGACTATCCTGTACCCATTGACCTGCCAAGACTGGAGAAAGAATACTTATCTAAGAAGGATAAGATCAAGTAGGGTGCATTGAGGGCACACATAGGTTCAATTAGAAATTTTTTAGTGGTCACAACATCTACTAAGGAACCTTTTAAAAATGAATTTTTCACTTCTAGGGCCATAGAAATATATATGACTCTATGGAGGGTTTTTGGTGAGGATGAGGAAAATTTTGTGCCAATAAAATTTATGTATATGTTGATTCAAATTTCCTCTTTTTGATATTATTTTTGATTTTGCATCCTATTTAGTGGAGGAAATTCATATAAGATTAGTTGGAATTGCAAAGGGAAAGGTGGAAAAAACTTTTGGCCATTATTCATTATTAATGCACATGTTTCTATTTAAGGGGGTTACATATTTTGAAAAGGAGATGATTTCAAATTGAAAGTATGGAGAAGAAGATCTACCAGTCTAGTTGTGGAGTGTACACATGACCTGGGATGTAGAGGAGGCTAGTTTTTTCAAGTTTGATGGGTACTTTGCATCTAGGTTAAGATGCCTCATATTAAGGGACAATCCTAGAATCCCCAAGGCATTGATGGATTTTATCAGACCCATGGATAATCCTTCTAATTTGAAAGTATCACATAATTGGGAAGATATCATACCATACTCTATTTCAACTACTTTTAGGGTTTATGGTTTCCAAGGGAAACCTCATGTATTTCCCTACCAGATGCCTTTGAAGGTAGGAATAGTTGAGATACTATGGTAGTTAGGGGGATTGGAGGAAGCATATTTGGCTAGAAGAAATAGAGGCTCAATTTTTCCCACTTGTACTATAGCTCATCATTTCATAATCACAAAAGGTGGTTGGCTATTCTTGTATAAATTCCTAGATTAGTACACAATGGATGTGTCTCACCCCCACTTTGTGATACTGAGGTATTTTTTGATATTTCTAGACTAAGGGCTAAAGTTGGCTCAAAAAAACATGAACCTTACTTCCCTAAGGATATAATAAGGAATGAGTTCTCTTTGCAAGAGCAAGAGATCAAGAAAGAGAAATGGAGAGTCTATTCTAGAGTTTTGGAATTCATCTATTGTTTTGATAATAATTACAAACCTCTTGCTGATCCAAAAATAGAGGTAGCCAGATTGAATAAACTCATTACTACTTTTCCTAAATTTATGGAGGTCATGAATGAAAAGAAATTATTCTTTATTAATTCTTTTCTAGACAAAGCCAAAGAGGTCATGAGGAGGTTATCTTTTACTCCCACAGTAGGATTAGGGTAGTCGATCATTCAAAAGAGATCTGGCTACAATGTGATCCAAAACAAAAGAACCACTATAGACAAAGGAAAACAAATTATGAGATCAACTAGTGTAGTTCTTGAGGAAAGACTTCATGAGCCCTCACCCAAGAGGCAAAAAATAATAAGGGAACAGACTTCTTAGGTTGAGGAATATTCACCCACATAGTCCCCACTGCAATTAGTAGATGAATAACTTACTAGGGAGTAGATGGAATAATTGGGGTCTCAAGGGGGAGTGTTCATCACTCAAGCAAAATTAGAAGAGAGAAATCTATAGGAACCTCCAATACCAAGCCTTGAGTTAACAAAGGAAAACTATAGAGGAAATGAGTTGGACCCGTGATGGAATAGGCCAGCCATGACGTTATCTCTAATGACAATTTTGTCAAATCCTGAGCCTTCTACCAATTTGTTTGGAGAAAAAACATGGGACTATTTTAAGAAAGATGCAATAAGCTAAAACTAGAGCATCCAAAAATGGAGGAGGTAGATGTGCAAAATTAGATTAAGGAAGGGAGAAAAATCATAAAGGCATCCAGTGTTTTATTGCTACCCAATTGGGGTATTGCAAATGCTTTAGTTTTTAACATTGTTGTAGACAAAATGAATATAAAGGATCAAGGAAAGAAAGAAATGAAAGGTTCCAAATTTAGTGAGCACCAGGCTGCATTGGTCATTTGGTTAGTAAGGAAAGGATCTAGGACTGGCTCTTCCCAACAAGACGATATTGGGTTGATAGGCAACCTAATTGTGAAACAAGTTGAAGAAACTACTAGTGTAGAAGCTAGACATCTGGGTGTTGGAACAACCCACTTTACCTTAGCCACAACTCTAAGAGATGAAAAGGAAAAGTTGGAGTTACAAGATAGGCATGAAAAGGTTCTGGAGGCGTATAGTAGAGAAGTTCAAAAGAGAATTTAACTTGAGAATAAAGTGATGGGATGGTCCACTAGGCCAAGAATTACCTATCCTCACCCACCAATGGAGCCTTTTAAATCCAATCCCCTCATTGAGATTTGTAATACACCACAAAGGAAACAATATTATATTGTAGAAGATTTTGAAGAAGAAAAGAGAAAATTGTGGGCATTACATATAGAATTGAATGTGCAATATGAGGATAAGCTAAGAAAAGCCCTAAAGTATTTAGTTGATAAAATTGATTGGCCCTCAATTTATGAGCAATTAGCAAAGACAATAAACATATGGGATGAAATAAAGGCAAATGATGAAGCCTTGAAACCAATTGTCAACAAGTGGAGTAAAAGGATAAAAGAAGTCACCTTTTTATGTTTTTATATCATCAATTTATCACATGATCATATAGAAAGAACTTATGATATTGCCAACGATCTTTCAGAATTTGATAGAGTTGAGCTATAGAGGAGAATTGTCTATTACTTGAACAAGTACAAGAGTTTTAAATTTGATTTTTTCCCACATGTTTTAGGTAAAAAGAATAAATTGAAAAGCAAGGAGGAATGGGCCCAAGAATTAGATGACCTATTTTGTCTAAGGATGAATAGAGTCATAAATGAAAGAGGAAATGCATGCTAGGCAACTACTATTGAGGAAATTGTAAAAATATAGTTATTCTTTGATTCTTTAAAGTAAGATTTTATTGAAATTGACAAAATTGCTGAATATGCGATTAAGAAACAACATGATATTCTACAATTTAATTGGCTAGATGATACACTTTTGGACAAGTAGATGATAGATATTGCTCATGGTGAGTAGTTAGAAGATGTTGAAGCTGATGATGATGAGGAAATGGAACAAGATGAGATATAGATAATTGACACATAAGTAAGAGATAAAAAAGAAGAATAGGACAAGGGTGAGCAACCAATTCTAGTTGCTAGCACATAAATCCAGACTGATGACTTGGCAAAGAGAAAATAGATATAACTATTTTTTTATTAGTTCATGATTATATACATGGAGATCCTCAAGTGGAAATCAATCTGCAACAAACAAAGTTAGATATGTCACAATCAATCCCATTGGCTACAATTTCTGAGGAGAAACAACAGTAGTAGGGCCACTCATCAAATTTTTCATCACAACGAAATGTAGTAAAAGATGTAATAGAAAATGGTCCCACTAAAAGGTGTTATGATGTAAATATTTTTTCTTAAGGATAATTGTCAATTCTCTATACCTAAAGCTTGTTACATCTCACCCTATATAAGTGAGATCCCAAGGATTGAGAAAGGATCCATGAATTTTGTAATTTTTCTTTGTTCAAAAGTAAAGTTGATCCATTTTTATGTGTAGTCTTTTGAGTTTACTTCCAAGCTTTGTAATTTACTAATGTTTTCATATCAATGACAAAATTAGCAAGATATTCTAAGTTTCATTGAGTTTCTATTAGTTATTGTATCAGTCTTTTCAAAGGATAATACAAAAGAGCATTTACACTACATCTGTGTTATCAATTTTTGTCTCCATTTTATGAATTTTTTAACTTTGAGATCAGTTAAATAAGGTTTAATTGATTGGATGCAATCTCAATAGGTTGTATATTGATTCTATTGTTTCTTTTAATTCAAGAAGTTAAGGAAGTGCTTCAATGAATCAGTAGGGTCTTTGATTTTATAAGAGGGATATTTCATAAAAATGGGAATTGGTGATTATAGTTGATATAATTCATTTACAAGTTATTTGAATTAGATCCCCTACTAATAGTTGACTTTGTGCAATAATGGATAAGGCACTAGTCATATAAATCAGTGACAAATTGAAGTAAATTTTGGTACATATATCCAATTTATATTTAAATCTAAATCAATCAAATATTGTATCAAGTGTATAAGTGGTGGTCATCATCTATCTATGGGAATTTATGAGTTATTGTTAGCTTCTATATCTCATGTTTATCTCACATTTATCAAAGAAATTAGACCACATCTAGTGTATCTAGGGATTAAGCATAAGTGTAAGGAAGTTATTTGAATCCCTAAGGTACTCTCACCTTGGTTTTGCAAAGCCAAAAGTATAGGAAGCAATTGCACTTTATGCAATTGGCCTAGAGACATAGTTTATTATGTTAAATATGAGCACTAGCTACCTCCAAGTGTAACGCCCTGCAAAGGGATCCAAAATAATTAACCTAAGTTTCACTAAGTTTTCCAAATATTTTTTTATTTAAAAAAAAGAAAGAATAACATACACATCAAACACATAGTAGTAGAAGCAATAACATACAATCAACTAGAAGCATACATAACAGGTTACATTTCTTAAGGATCCCAAGATGTTGAATCACATATAAATTTAATTAATAATAAGTCCATCAAATACCACATCCACATAAGAGAATTATGAAATGTCCAATGTCCTTTAAATAATATACATTTGTTCTGAATGCCTCTTGGCAACTAAATTCAGAATGCTCAATCATCCACTGTGCATGTCACAGGGTATTAAAGGCTTAAAAGAATATACATATGTACAAATAGAAATACATCATCCTCCTTGGATCCATGATACAAAGTACAATAAGAACAAATGAAACTAGCCAGCTTACCTGATACATCCATCCATCATAAAAGATATAACATCCATCTTGAAATATAACCATCCATCATAATGATACATAGAAAGAATGAAAGTAAATGCAGACAAAGAAGCTCCAACCATGGTGACTATGGACGGATCTCAATGGTAAGAGTGAAAAAAGCACTACCACCCAACTGCATGGAACCAAAATGGTCTACTCCCATTGCACTAAGGAGATAGTCTCAAGTCCCAAATAGAATATCAAACCACATATCAAAAGTACTCTCTAAGTCTAGGAAATCCTAAAAGAAATCTAGCTTAAAGGTTCTAAGATAGGTTGACATCTAATTCCCAGAGGCACAGAAGACACGTAGGAAAACTACTATGTAAGAGGGTAAGTGTCATTGCATGAATCACATTGGAGTTATTGTAGCAATCTCTTAGAACCCTAGGGTCCCTAGTGATCTCTATGTTGCCACTAGTATCCTCTCGTACTGACAAGGTATAATATAGAATGCAAGGTTGCAACCAAGCATTCTCTCTACTCCCATCCTAGTCTATACTAGCACTTGAGGCATGAACGAGAACATACAAAGACTCTTATTAGGTTCATTTTACTCTCATTTAGTGTAATTTTTTCACTTATTAAACAACTTACAATGAGTTATCTTGGCAGCCACTTAGGGTTCCAGCCCCCATTGCAAGCCACTTCTCGACATTACATATATATTACCTCCCCTAAGCTCATAAAAACACAAATAAATAATCATATAAAAATCACCTTAGCCCTATACAAGTGATTGGAAAGCATCAAAAGATAATTCACAATAATCCCATCAATTCTCTATGAGCAACTGGAAAGCATCCCAAGATAAATCACAATACCCATTGTTTCTCAACAAGCAGCCGAAAAGCACCCCAATAATACTGATTAATGACTCAAAATGGTTAAGTCAAACATGTCACAACACAACATCACCAAGATCAAAGCAACCCAAATATAACTGATCGAGGACTCAAAATTGGTTAAGTCAATAAGTAATACATTCACCTCAATGTCACACAAGATCACTAGAAAGCAATGATGAATAGTAAATACAAACATATCATAGAGCATACCATCACATTACCATGGTTGTGTTGAAAAGATCAAGATCAAAACATCATAACATCATAATCACATAACCCCCAAGTCTTTGGTAAATGTCCTAAGCTGGTCAACACTCTGGTCAACCCCAAACCCCAAACATAGACAACATACAGATACAAAGTGTAAGTTTCATGTTTTGACTTGTTTGAAATCACATTGTTAAGTTGAATATAAGGTTTCAATTTTTTTTTCAAAGTGTGTTTTCAAGTAAAAGTATTCTCTCTTTATGTATAGTTAACCTAAGTATTTGTTTGAATAACAATAAGGATTTACCCCCATAATAATTTTTCTGAAATCAATTTCCTTAAAATACTCTATGGGTAAATGTTTGAATTACTTAAATCATTAAGATTATACTAATGATCTTGCAATGAATTAATTCCAATTTTATTAAAAATCATTATCATTACAAAATGAATTCATTTAGATTAAATACTCCCCTTTAATTCGATCTCAATTAAATTCCATTTATTTAAATTGATTAATAATTCATTACATTACTTCAATTATTAAATAATCTTAATTAAATTAATTAAAAAATTATATAAAACTAATTAAAAATTAAATATATTTAAAACCATTAATATTTAAATTAATAAATAATAATAAAACTTGTTAATAAATATTATTAATTAAAATTATATATATATATATATATATATATATATATATATATATATATATATATATATATATATATATATATATATATATATATATATATATATATATAAAACTATTAACAAATATTAATAATTTTAAATTTTTGATAAAACAAAACTTTAATACATACCTTATAATAGGCCACTGGCCTCCCCATCAAGGGGTTGCCAAGTGGTGTACCTTGCTATCGCAGCCTACGTGAGCAGCGTACTACGCCAGCAGGTAAGTGGGGTAAATTGTTTTTTTTTTATTAATATAAATATATATGTTATAAAACATTGTTTTATATAAAATTTAGTATAACAAATTCCCCCACCCCCCCTCCCTTCACATAATAATAAATAATTTTTATTTTATTTTTAATTTTTTTTTTTTTATAAACATTTACAAATATAGTCTGATAGAGAAAATATCATTAACCATTCGAATTTCTAATTTAAAGATTATCTTTTTTTTTTTTCAATTCTAAACCCTTCCTAGTTTAAATCTAATTTGTAAAATTACTAGATGAGGTATTCTAAGATATTTCAATTTCCATGTACACAGAAGAATTAACATGCATACTAGAAATTTAGAATATTAAAAACACTCATTAGAAGGAATTATTCAAATAACCATTTAATAGACATGAAGAAGACAAAAAAGAAAGATCATAATATATTTAGCAAATAATCACAAGCATCTACTTGGACACTCATGCTAATCACTACGCCCAAGAAAATTGTAGAAAAAATCCTCCCCTCAAAACCTTCTCCTTTTTGAAAATTCCTTCTCCAAATTTCATGGTCAAAATTTGCGTCCCTCGAAAATGAACCTTCAATTGGTGATAAAGAGTTCTCTTCTTAAATCAGGGCACTAATTGTGCATTCACCTCAAAGAACTCCTTGCTCACCAAACTTCAACTCCTATTAACTTTTCTTAATATTTTCTTAATCTTTTCCACGCACATTAAATTGAATTATTAAATAACTTTATTTAGTTTTCACTTGACTTCTCCTTTAATTAATTTATTAAATTTAATCTCATGCAAGCACTTTATGCAATTAAAATATCTTTATTAACTTCACTTTTTTTATCTTTTAAATTAATTTCTTATATTTTCATCTCATGCATACATCATGCAATCTTGAAACCTTTAATAAATTAATATCTTTTCACTTCTTAATTTATTTTTGAATGTTTAATTCAATAAACTATTTATTAACTTAAATAATAATATTATTTAGTATTTATTTAAAAATAAACTCTAAATATATTATATTTAAATTCAATAAATATTATCACATTCTAAAATTATCCTTATAACTTTTATCTTCAAATTTAATTCTTTTTATTTAATTAATTTCTCAAATAATTAAATATAATTAAATATTACAATATCATAATAATTTTCCATTAAATTAAATCATTAATTTCATCTTTTAATTAGACTTAATTAATAGAATGTTCACTAAAGACTTTTAAAACAAAATAGAAAAAGTCATCATAGGAAAACACATACAAAATCAAACTAAAGGGTTATAATCACAAATTAAGGTCATTCGATGCATTTAGAGGGTACTCAACTCAGATACTTGTCCTAATTATCTAGAAAAAATGGCTTAAGGTTTTGAATTTAGACTCAAGAATTTATCTCCCCTCTCTTACCATTGAGATAATGTGATAGGGTACGCTCATCGTGGCAATTCAGGAAAGTTGATACCCGATACCTACAACCTATATAAAATCCACACATGTACAAACACAATATTCTAAGCTAAATAGGCAATGGCTGGAAGTGGTGCATTGTGTAGATCCCAACTAGTAGGTGACTATGACTCCCTTCCTTAACCACATCAGAAATGACATACATAAAGAAAACAAAGATGCACACCATACACATGTAGTATGGGGTAAGTATCCATAAGAAAAAATGTAGGATAATAAACCATCTAACTAATCATCATCAATAACTTAGAAATACTATATTAATCATCATGCATACATGAAGTATAGAGTGCCAAGTAATCTCATCATAAGATTAACTAAAACTAAAACAATATCTAATAATCTCAAAACAATACTACTAATAATCAAGCATAAAATTGGACTAAAAGAGTTCAACAAAAATAACAAAATGCAAACAAGGGGCAAGCACTACATCCACCCCCCTAGACTTAGGCTTACTCATGGAAGCCTACAAGAATGGGAATACTAAAGAACTCAGTATGTGGGTCCCCTTGGACCCTTTCCCCTTGTAGGAGGATTTGACTCTACTGGGAATACTACAACAATAATATCCTAGATAACAAGGTGCTATGATAACCATAAGACATACTACTTTAAAGCATATACAAAAGACACAAGTTTTGAAAACAAAATAAGTTAAATTTTGAGTTTTTCCTATTTTTAGGTTTAAGTATAATTTCAGTTTTGAAGTCCAAGTGTTGAAGTATGAAAAATATACAACTAAAATTTTAAGTTCTATTTTCTATTTGACTAGTTCAAGTTTTAGTTTGAAAGAGATACACAAATGGTTTAATGTTTTTGTTTTTTTTCAACTAGCTAACACTAGTGATGTTCCAATATACATAGAGCTCCCAATGTAGAAACTCAGACTCTGATACCAGATGTAACGCCTCACCAAAGAATCCAAAAGAATTAACCTAACTTTCAATAAGTTTTTCAAAGTTTAAAAAAAAAAAAAAAAAGAATAACATACACATCAAACACATAGTAGTGGAAGCAATAACATACAATCAACTAGAAGCATACATAACAGGTTACATTTCTTAAGGATCCCAAGATGTTGAATCACATATAAATTTAATTAATACTAATTTCATCAAATACCACATCCACAAAAGAGAATAATAAAATGTCCAATGTCCTTTAAATAATATACATTTGTTCTAAATGCCTCTTGGCAAATTAAATTTGAAATGCTCAATCATCCACTATACATGTCACAGGGTATGAAAGGCTTAAAATAATATACATATGTAGAAATAAAAATACATCATCCTCCTTAGATCCATGATATAAAGTACAATAAGAATAAACGAAACCATCCACCATAGATGATACATCCATCCATCATAAAAGATAGTACATCCATCATGAAATATAACCATCCATCATAATGATACATAGAAAGAATGAAAGTAAATGCAGACAAGGAAGCTCTAGCCATGGTGACTACAAACGGATCTCAATGATAAGAGTGAAAAAAGCACTACCCCTAGACTGCGTGGAACCTAAATGGACCACTCCCACCATACTATGGAGATAGTCTCAAGTCCCAAACAGGATATCAAACCACATATCAAAACTACTCTCTCAGTCCAGGAAATCCTAAAAGCAATCTAACTCAAAGGTTCTAAGATAGGTCAACATCTAATTCCTAGAGGCACACAAGATATGTAGGAAACCTACTATGTAAGTGGGCAATGTCATTGCATAAATCATGTTGGAGTTACCCTGGTAGTCTGTTAGGACCCTAGGGTCCCTAGTGATCCCTATGCGGCCACTAGTATTGACAAGGCATAATACAAAATGCAAGGTCACAACCAAGTGTTCTCTCTACTCCCATCCTAGTCTATACTAGCACTTGAGGCATGGGCAAGAACATACAAAGACTCTTATTAGGTTCATTTTACTCTCATTTAGTGTAATATTTTTACTTATTAAACAACTTACAATGAGGTACCTTGGCAGCCACTTAGGGCCTTGACCCCCATTGTAAGCAACTTCCTGACACTACATATAGACTGCCTACCCTAGGCTCATAAAAGCACAAATCAATAATCATATAAAAATTTCATCACACCTATACAAGTGACTGGAAAGCATCAAAAGATAATTCACAATAATCCCATAAGTTCTCTATGAGCAATTGGAAAGCATCCCAAGATAAATCACAATATGCATCAGTTCTCAATGAACAATTAGAAAGTATCCCAATAATACTGATCAATGACTCAAAATGGTTAAGTCAAACATGTCACAACACGACATCACCAAGATCAAAGCAAACAAACAACTTAGTCCTATCAAAGTGATTGGAAAGAAACCCAAATATAATTGATCAAGGACTTAAAATTGGTTAAGTCAGTAAGTCATACATTCATCTCAATGTCACACAAGATCACTGGAAAGTAACAATGAACAGTAAATACAAACATATCATAGAGCATACCATCACATTACCATGGTTGGGTTAAAAAGATCAAGATCAAAACATTAAAACATCACAATCACATAACCCCCAAGCCTCTGGTAAACATTCTAAACTAGTAAATATGCTAGTCAACCCCAATCCCCAAACACAGACAACATACAGATAAGTTTCATGTTTCGGCTTGTTTTAAATCACATAGTTAAGTTGAATATAAGGTTTCAATTTTTGTTTCAAAGTGTGTTTTCAAGTAAAAGTATTCTCTGTTTTTCTATAGTTAACCCAAGTATTTGTTTGAATAACAATAAGGATTTACCCCCATAATAATTTTTCTAAAATAAATTTCCTTAAAATACTCTATGAGTAAATGTTTGAATAACTTAAATCATTAAAATTACACTAATCATCTTTCAATGAATTAATTTTGATTTTATTAAAAATCATTATCATTACAAAATGAATTCATTTCCATTAAATACTCCCCTTTAATTCGATCTAAATTAAATTCCATTTATTTAAATTGATTAATAATTCATTACATTACTTCAATTATTAAATAATCTTAATTAAATTAAATTAAATTAAATTATTTAATAAATTATATAAAACTAATTAAAAATTAACTACATTTAAATGTATTAATATTTAAACTAATAAATAATAAGAAAATTTGTTAATAAATATTATTAAATAATAACAAGTAATATTAAAATCTTATTAATAATATTATTAATAAAAATTACCAATAATATTAAACTTGTTAATAAATATTATTAATTAAAATAATCATTAAAAATTAATATATATGAATAACTATTAACAAATATTAATAATTTTTAAAAAATTATAATTTTTTAAAAAAAATACATACCTTATAATAGGCCATTGGCCTTCCCATAAAGGGGTTGTAGAGTAGTGTACCTTGTTGATGTAGGGTTTGCGCCAGCAATGGTCTGGGATAGGAAAGAAGGAGCATAATAAATTTAGCAAATAATCACAAGCGTCTACTTGGACACTCATGCTAATCGCTATGCCCAAGAAAATTGTAGAAAAAATCCTCCCCTTAGAACCTTCTCCTTTCTAAAAATTCCTTCCTTCTCCAAATTTCATGGTCAAAATTCACATCCCTCAAAAATGAACCATCAATTGGTGATAAAGAGTTCTCTCCTTAAATAAGGGCACTAATTGTGCGTTCACCCAGGGGAACTCCATGCTCACCATACTTTAAATTATATTAATTTTTCTTAATCTTTTCTTAATCTTTTCCACGAACATTAAATTGAATTATTAAATAACTTTATTTAATTTTCACTTGACTTCTCCTTTAATTAATTTATTAAATTTAATCTCATGCACAGGCTTTATGCAATTCAAATATCTTTATTAACTTCACTTGTTTTATCTTTTAAATTAATTTCTTATATTTTCATCTCATACATACATCATGCAATCTTGAAAACTTTAATAAATCAATATCTTTTCACTTCTTAATTTATTTTCGAATGTTTGATTCAATAAAATATTTATTAACTTAAATAATATTATTATTTAACATTTATTTAAAAATAAACAATAAATATATTATTATTAAATTAAATAAATATTATCACATTCTAAAATTATCCTTATAACTTTTATCTTCAAATTTAATTCTTTTTATTTAATTAATTTCTCAAATAATTAAATATAATTAAATATTAAAATATCATAATAATTTTCTATTAAATTAAATCATTAATTTCATCTTTTAATTAGACTTAATTAATAGAATATTCACTAAAGACTCATAAAACAAAATAGAAAAACCCATCATAGGAAAACACATACAAAATCTAACTAAAGGGTTATAATCACAAATTAATGTCATTCGATGCATTTGGAGGGTACTCAACTCAGATACTTGTCCTAATTATCTAGGAAAAATGGCTTAAAGGTTTGGGATTTGAACTCAGGAATTTATCTCCCCTCTCTTACCATTGAGATAATGCGATAGGGTACACTCATCCTAGCAATTCAAGGAAGTTGATACCTGGTACCTGCAACCAGCATAAAATCCACGCATGTACAAACACAATATTCTAAGCTAAATAGGCAATGGCTAGAAGTGGTGCATTGTGTAGATCCTAACTAATAGGTGATTATGACTCCCTTCCTTAACCACATCAAAAATGCCATACATAAAGAAAACAAACACGTACACCATACACATGTAGTATGGGGTAAGTATCCATAAGAAAACACATAGGATAATAAACAATCTAACTAATCATCATCAATAACTTAGAAATACTGTATTAATCATCATGCATACATGAAGTATAGAGTGCCAAGTAATCTCATCATAAAATTAACTAAATCTGAAATAATATCTGATAATCTCAAAACAATGCTGCTAATCATCAAACATAAAACTAGCCTAAAAGAGTTTGGCAAAAATAACAAAACACAAACTAGGGGTAGGCACTACATCCACCCTCCTAGACTTAGGCTTACTCTTGAAAGTCTACAAGAATGGGAATACTAAAGAACTCACTGTGTGGGTCCCATTGGACCCTTTCCCCCTATAGGAGGATTTAACTCTACTGAGAACACTATAATAATAATATCCTAGATAACAAGGTACTATGATAACCATAAGACATACTATTTTAAAGCATATACAAAAGACACAAGTTTTGAAAACATAATAAGTTCAATTTTGAGTTTTGCCTATTTCTAGGTTTAAGTATAATTTCAGTTTTGAAGTCTAAGTGTTGAAGTATGAAAAATATACAACTAAAAGTTTAAGTTCTATTTTCTATTCGACTAGTTCAAGTTTCAGTTTGAAAGAGATACACAAATAGTTTAAAGTTTTTATTTTTGTTCAACTAGTTAACACTAGTGACATTCCAATATACCCAAAGCTCCTAATGTAGAAACTCAAGCTTTGATACCAGATGTAATGCCCCACCAAGAGATCCAAAGGAATTAATCTAAGTTCACTAAGTTTTCCATATATATATATATATATATATATATATTTGAAAGAAGAAAGAATAACATACACATCAAACACATAGTAGCGGAAGCAATAACATAAAATCAACTAGAAGCATACATAACAAGTTACATTTCTTAAGGATCCCAAGACATTGAATCACATATAAATTTAATTAATACTAATTCCATCAAATACCACATCCACACAACAGAATAATGAAATGTCTAATATCCTTTAAATAATATACATTTGTTCTGAATGCCTCTTGGCAAATTCAATTCGAAATGCTCAATCATCCACTATACATGTCATAGGGTATGAAAGGCTTAAAAGAATATACATATGTACAAATAGAAATATATCATCCTCCTCAAATTTGTGATATAAAGTACAATAAGAATAAATGAAACCATCTACCATGCATGATACATCCATCCATCATAAAAGATATAACATCCATCATAATTATACATAGAAAGAATGAAAGTAACTGCAGACAAGGAAGCTCTAGCCATGGTGACTATGGATGGATCTCAATGGTAAGAGTGAAAAAAAAACTATCACTCAACTATGTGCAACCTAAATGGCCCACTCCCACCGTGTTGAGGATATAGTTTCAAGTCCCAAATAGGATATCAAACCACATATCAAAAGTACTCTCTAAGTCTAGGAAATCCTAAAAGCAATCTAACTCAAAGGTTCTAGGATAGGTAGACATCTAATTCCCAGAGGCACACAAAACATGTAGGAAACCTACTATGTAAGTAGGTAAGTGTCATCGCACGAATCACGTTGGAGTTACCTTGGCAGTCTCTTAAGACTATTTAAATTGATTAATAATTCATTACATTACTTCAATTATTTACTAATCTTAATTAAATTTAATTAATTAATAAATTATATAAAAGTAATTAAAAATTAACTATATTTAAATACATTAATATTTAAATTAATAAATAATAATAAAACTTGTTAATAAATATTATTAATTAAAATTATATATATATATATATATATATATATATAACTATTAACAAATATTAATAATTTTAAAAAATTTATTAAAAAAAACTTTAATACATACCTTATAATAGGCCACCAGCCTCCCCATAAAGGGGCTAGCCTAGGCCAATAGCGTATGGGGCTAGCAGGTAAGTGGGGTAAATTGTATATATATTTTTAAATTAATATAAATATATATGTGATAAAAAATTTAATACAACAAATTCCACCACCCTCTACCCCCACATAATTATAAATAATTTCTTTTCTATAAACATTTACAAATATAGTCTGATAGAGAAAATATCATTAACCATTCAAATTTCCACTTTAAAAATTATCTTCTTTTTTTTTTCATTTCTAAACTCTTCCCAATTTAAATCTAATTTGTAAAATTACTAGACAAGGTATTCAAAGATATTTCAATTTCCATGTACATAGAAGAATTAGCATGCATACTAGAAATTTACAATATTGAAAACACTCGTCAGAAGGAATTATTCAAATAACCATTTCACAGACACAAAGAAAATATGAAAGAACGAGTGTAATAAATATAGCGAATAATCACAAGTATCTATATGGACACTGATGCTAATCACCATGCCCAAAAAAATTGTAGAGAAAATCCTCCCCTCAGAACCTTCTCCTTTCTGAAAATTCCTTCCTTCTCCAAATTTCGCAGTCAAATTTTGCGTCCCTCAAAAATGAACCTTCAATTGGTGATAAAGAGTTCTCTTCTTAAATCGAGGCACTAATTGTGCATTCACCCAGGAGAACTTCATGCTCACCAGACTTTAACTCCTATTAACTTTTCTTAATCTTTTCTTGATCTTTTCTAGGCACGTTAAATTGAATTATTAAATAACTTTATTTAATTTTCACTTGACTTCTCCTTTAATTAATTTATTAAATTTAATCTCATGCACACACTTTATGCAAATAAAATATCTTTATTAACTTCACTTGTATTATCTTATAAATTAATTTCTTATATTTTCATCTCATACATACATCATGCAATCTTGAAACATTTAATAAATTAATATCTTTTCACTTCTTAATTTATTTTCAAATGTTTAATTTGATAAACTATTTATTGACTTAAATAATATTATTATTTAGCATTTATTTAAAAATGAACTCTAAATATATTATTATTAAATTAAATAAATATTATCACATTCTAAAATTATCCTTAGAACTTTTATCTTCAAATTTAATTTTTTTTATTTAATTAATTTCCTAATTAATTAAATATAGTTAAATATTAAAATATCATAATAATTTTCTATTAAATTAAATCATTAATTTAATCTTTTAATTAGACTTAATTAATAGAAAATTCATCAAACACTCATAAAACAAAATACGAAAACCCATCATAGGAAAACACATACAAAATCAAACTAAAGGGTTATAATCACGAATTAACATCATTTAACACATTCAAAGGGTACTCAACTCAGATACTTGTCCTAATTATCTAAGACAAATGGCTTAAAGGTTTGGGATTTGGACTCAAGAATTTATCTCCCCTCTCTTACGATTGAGATAATGCGATAGGGTATGCTCATCCTGGCAATTCGAGGAAGTCGATACCCAGTGCCTACAACCTATATAAAATCTATGCATGTACAAATGTAATATTCTAAGCTAAATAGACTAGCTAGAATTGGTGCATCATGTAGATCCTGACTAGTAGGTGACAATGACTCCCTTCCTTAACCACATTAGAAACACCACATATAAAGAAAACAAACACACACACCATGCACATGCAGTATGGGGTAAGTATCCATAAGAAAACACATAGGATAATAAACGATCTAACTAATCATCATCAATAACTCAAAAATACTGTATTAATCATCATCCATACATGAAGTATAGAGTGTCAAGTAATCTCATCATAAAATTAATTGAATCTGAAACAATATTTGATAATCTCAAAATGATGCTACTGATCATCAAACATAAAACTTGCCTAAAAGAGTTCTACAAAAATAATAAAATGCAAACTAGGGGCAGGCACTACACCAGGTATAATAAATTTTGTTGTTTGCTAGTAATAATAATCACTATAAAAGTAGGAGCCAATACCTTTAAGGAAAATGTATATACATCTTAAGTGGTACAATTTTTTTGTAATGTCACCTAGTAGGATTAGCCATGATTATTTCAATACATGATATAAGAATTGATTATTCATGAATAAGAAATAATTAGTCTTCTAATATGTCAATATTATTATCATTTAATTTAGAAATCAAAGAGCATAGATGTTATCCAAGTTGCCTAGATGCCAAATATGCATTTGATTACCTCAAAGTTTATAGGTCCAAGCTCGTGTCACAATGGATCATGAGTCACTAATTGCTACCCTATCTTATGACAAAAGATCCAATTCCTTGGCAACATTGTACTCTTACATTTCCACAAATTAAATATAAATATTATTCAAATTTTACTTTTAAAATGAATTTAGAATTTGGTTTCATTTAGTAATAATAATAACATAAAGGATTGACTTTATTTATTCATTTACAATTATCAGCTTATAAATTACTAATAATAGCTCTTACCAACTATATTTAGAATAATCAATATATTCTATTATATTCCATCAATAATTACCAATTTGATACAAGTATAGAATGTGAGATTAGTGTGGTTATCTTTTTGTGGTCAATGGTCCACACATCATGCTTGCCATCCTTTCCAATTCTTTTTGTACCTTATTTATAAACTTTGTTTTTGATGTTCCTACCTTTTACATGAGGTGCTATTTATACCCCAAGTACCTCATGGGATGCATCTTTTCCTTATAACATGTGCATGTGACCCTCTTGGTATTATTTTCTATTTATTAATGCTTAGTGTATGGTGCACTGAGGAGATTAGCAAGTTTATGCACTTAGGAAATATGGTTAGTGTGAATAAATTTAATGTTTATTTAATTTAATTATTAATAGAATATTAATATATTGATTTATATGATTTTATATATATTTAAATTCTTATTTAATTAATAATAAAATAATTTAATTGGTAAATAATTATTACAATTAAATTTAATTATAATTAAGGCTATCGCAATGTGCCCTACCTAAATTTTCTTGTCCTCAAGAAATTTAAAGGTTTGAATGTTCACAAATTTCTACTCATTTACAAGTTGTATCTTGTTCAAGTAAACCTTCCATTTGATTAGATATTTTGGGAAGGTCCTATTCCATAATTTTTTCTCCCACTTGCTAAGGATCATTTTTGGTTCTAGAATGAGTTTCCCTTTATCAACCAATGTGGGTAGTTCTTTACATGGAGTAATTTGTTGTTCAAGGACCTTCTTTAGTCTTGATATATGGAAGATATTGTGTGTTCTACTATTCATAATTAGATCTAGTTCATAAGCTACTTCACCAATCTTCCTTAGTATCTTTTGGGTCCCCTAGAAATGTGGCTTTAGCTTTTTTGTCTCCACTAGTTTTGAGAAAGCCTTGTTTAAAGGTTTTTAACCTTAAGATAATCAAATATCCTTGTTCAAATGTGCATTCAATTCAATTTCTATCAGAATATATCATTTGAAAAAAAATTGCACATGGTTTAGGTTGTCTTTAAGAGCCCTTATAATTTCCATATTTTCTTGCACAAATTCTCTAGATCTAGGTACTTTACTTTATAGTAGCTTCATAGTTGTGTAGTGCATCAAATGAGCTTATTCTAATAGATAAATGATATGTAGTATTATAGAAGTACTCTCCAAGGTGTAACCATTTCACCCATGCATTTTGTTGTCTTGTAACATAGTTCCTCAAATATCTTTCGATCCATTTATTAACAAATTTCTATTTGTTCATTAGTTTGGAGATGGTAAATTGTACTAGGTGTTAGTTTTGTACCTAGTAGATGAAAATTTTCTTGCCAAAACATTCTCAATAAATTGTTATCTCTGTTACTAACAATGTTTCTAGATAGTCTATGTAATTTGAACAATTCTTTGGAAGTATATACAACTTGTGGTGTTTTGTATCCTATAGATATGGTAATGAAGTGTGCATACTTGGTTAGACAATCCACTACTAAATAAATATAATCTTTCCCTTGTACTTGGGAAGGCCTATAATCAAATCCATGCAGATATTTTCCCTATATTGGTCAAGCATTAGTAGTGGGTATATGTAAGCTCGCAAGATGTACTTTTCCACTTTATTACTTTGAAAAGTCATACATTCTTGAGCATGCTTAAGTACATCTTTCTTAAGCCCTTTCCAAGAGTATCTTTCTCTTACTTTTTTGTAGGTTTTGAAGTATGCTTGATGTCCCACTAGTGGAATGTCATGATATTCCTTAATGATTGCAGTCTTTATCTTAGACTGAGTTGTAAGATATAGTCTATTCTTATATAGAACAATTATTTCTAATACTTTATAATCTTCTGATTGCATATTTGCTTCTACAATATTGGTAGCATGGGAATCCTTGATATATTCTTCAATGATTGAGTACTTCTATTTTTCTACGACACTTGTTATGGTGCATAGGTAGAATCTCCTAGATATTGCTTCAACCACAACATTATTATTCCCCTTTACATATTCTATGTCAAAGTTGTAAGCCTGCAATCTTCCTACCCAATTTTCTTGTCAATCATTCAAAACTTTTTTTTTAAAGAAGAATTATACACTACTATGATCTATTTTAACTATGAATTTCCCACAAATCAAGTATTTCCTAAATTTCTCCAAGGTAAGTGTGATTTATAACATATATCTATCATAAAGAGAATATGATCTTTTGGTGGGGTGGAGCTTCTTGATTTCAAAAGAAATTAGGGTTTTTTTGGCATGAGAACTACAACAATGCCTTCTCCCAATGCATCAAGTTGTAGCTCAAATGGTAATGAGAAATAATGAACAACTAGAATAGGACATGAGCTCATTATCTTTTTGAGGTTCCCAAAGGCTTTTTCAATTTTTACATTCCATCCAAAAGATCCTTTCTTAGTTAAGTATGCAAGAGGAGCCTTTTTTTTTAGAATCCTTTCACAAATCAACTATAGTAGTTGTAGAGCCCAAGAAAGCCACATAATTAGGTTAGTCTTATAGGTGTAGGCCATTCTTTGACAACCTTAATATTTTCCTTGTAGACACTTACTCCTTTATCACTAATATTATGGCCTAGATATATAATCTCCCTTTATCCAAACTCATATTTAAAGCTTTGAAATAAAGTGACTTTTATTCAAGAATTTCTAACACATCATCAATGTATTTAAGATGTTCTTCCCAAGTTTTACTATAAATGAGGATATCATCAAAAACTATCAATAAGAATTTCTCTAAGATGCTTTCTAAAAGTATGATTCGTACATGACTAAAATGTAGTAGGAGCATTTCCTAACCCAAACAGTAGTACTAGAAACTCAAAATGTCCATAGGGACATCTAATTATTATGTTGGGAACATCCTCCTCTCTCATTCTTATTTTATGATAGCTTGATCTTAAGTCAATTTTTGAAAATAGATTGATACAAGTATGAATATGTGTTTCAATCATTATTTTTTCACTGATGTCAAACCTACTACATGCTAATAAGACAATTACTTAGACAATTTGAGTACTATCATTTGTCTAATTGAAGAAGAGGGCTTGATCAAATGAGGTAACAATAGCACCTAGAGGAAAGTTTGAGTTATGATATGGAAAAGGAGTACATTGGTTATGTTATGATAGCTCAAAACATTGTATGGATACACATTGTTAACATTGTTACACATATGTTCAGGGTATGGATGCTTGAAGGGTGAACAAACTATCAAAGCTGAAGTGTGTGAAAGCCAAGTAGAATGGAGGACTGAAATAGAGATTTGTAATCTACAAAATGAAGTTGTAAGTTGTTATTAGATAAAGCCTTATTGTTACTTTTTAATCATTGTATAACCAGTCTAGGGTAAATCCTTTGGATTAAGGCTGACCTAATAGGTATTTGTAAATCCTCTAATAGGGTGACATTACAAGTGGAATATATAAAGTCCTCTAAAAAGGCTCACTCCTAAAAGGGTGATTGAAATCCTCTAACTAGGTCACATTTAACAGTGTTCATTGTAACCTTTAATAGGGTTGGCCTTTCACAAGGCATCACTTCAAAAGAGTGAGAATGAGTAGCATGTTACTTGTGGTTTTTCCCAAATTTGGTTTCCACATTAAATCATTGTGTCAAATGTGTTATTGAATCTATTATGTTTCATTCTTACATTTCTGCAAAGTTGATTTGACTGTAACCTACAAAGTTTAAATGATTGTATGATTTAATGGATGTATGCATGATGAAATTTTTTTATGGATATGGGTTCACTAAGTTGAGAAACTTTTTATTTTTACATCTGGACCTTTGATAACTAATTCACCCCCCCTGCCTCTCAATTATTCTTGAGAATTCCAACAATTAGTATCAGAGCCATCTTCTTAAGAGGATTAGTTTGAAGGTATTGGAAGCAAAAAGATCAAGATGTAAAAAAGAGAGGTACCCAACCTTAATAGAGATAACTTTCCTGCATGGAAAATTCTAATGAAGTTATACCTAGGAGGTCTTGGAGATCATGCACAATCTACCATTACTAATGAGCATGTTGATCCTGCTAGAGACCTAACTATGAAAGATCTTAAAAAGAAGAAAGAACACAACTAGATAATGTTGGAGATTGCCTCTGCCCTAATTTATGTCGAGTTTGATGATATTAAGGATTGTGAAAATGAAAATAAAATGTGGGATGATCTACACACCATCTATGGAGGTGATGAAAATGTTCTAAGAGGCAAATCTAAATGTCTTAGAGGTAAGTTAGATGATATGAGAACAGAAGAACATGAGAATGTTGCTCACTATTGCTCTAGGATAAAGGATGTTGTTAATGCAATAAGGGGATATAATAGTAAGATAGATGATGAGATTGTACTAAGAAAAGTTTTGAGAACATTGTTTCACATCTATGCTATTAGAGTTTTTGCAATACAAGAATTGAGATGTGTGCTAGGTTCTAATTTGACTCTTGAAGGTTTGGTAGATAGGCTCATTACTTTTGAGCTATCTAATTTTGATAATTTTAAATATGAAAATGTTGAATATGCTTTCAAAGCCAAGCTATCATTGAATGAACCTAATGAGAAGAAGAAGAAAAAGGTAAAATATGTGTCCAGTGACAATGATACAAATGAGGAAGATGCAGAACAACTTGAAGCACTACTAGCAAGGAGATTTCATAGAGGAAAAAGAAAATTCAAAGGTAAGTTACCTATCATATCTTTCAATTGCAATGAGGTTGGTCATATTACTGCTAGATGTCCAGAGAAGAAGAATTATAGAGCTAGAGACAATTACAAAAGTAGAAGAGATGAAGACAAAAAAGATTACAAAGAAAAAGACAAGAAGTCTTGCTACATTGCTAAAGAGGAAACTAGAGATAAATATGATGATCATGATGATGAAGTGGTGTATGTTGCAATGAGGGATGCTTTTGATGAGGATGAGTCAATTACATTGGTGTCTTGTGTGAACAAGAATGACAGATGGAACATTAAAAGTGGGTGTTCACATCACATGACTGGAGATAAAAGTAAGTTCATTACCTTGTATTATTATGATGGAAATAGTGTAAGGTTTGGTAATGATGCACCCTATCTAATAAAAGGAAAAGGTTCTATCAAACTTACAAAAAATATTTTACGTGAAAATGCTTATTATTTTGAAGGACTTAACTATAATTTTTTTAGTGTGTCACAACTGAATAGTTTAGATTGAGTTTGAGAACAAGATTGCTAAGATATATGATACTAATGGAAAACTAATTGTAAAAGGTGATCAAACTAGAGGTAATCTATTCTACCTTAATATGGAGGATGCTACTTATTTAGTTGTAGAATTTGATGATGTTTGGTTATAGCTAAAGAGGTTATGCCATGTTAATTTTGATAACTTCGTTAGTATCAGTAACATAAGAAGAGTTAGAATTTTTCCTAAGTTGAAGAAACCTAACAATATAATTTGCAAACAATGTCAGTTAAGAAAAATGAAAAATTCAAGTTTTAAGAGTAAGACTTGTACCTCTAAAGGAATATTAGAGATTTTTCATGCTAACTTGTGTGGACAAATCAATATGCAAATCTACAAAGGAGATGCATGCATTATGCTATTTGTTGATGATTATTCTAGAATGATGATAGTTATGTTTTTGAAACAAAAATCTAATGCTTTCCAAATGTTTAAGTGGTACTTAGCAAGAGGTGAGAAGGACATAGGTAAAAGTATAAAAAATTTGAGGTTTGACAAAGGAGGAGAATTTACATCAAAGGCGTTTGAGATGTTTGTTAATGAAAAAGGAACCAAAAGACAGACATCTGCCCCTAGAACCCCTCCACAAAATGAAATTGTTGAAAGGAGGAACATATCTATAATGGACTGTAGTAGGAAACTCATGATGGAGAAAAATGTTGCTTTGAAATACTAGAGAGAAGCTATAAGTACAATTGTATATATCTTAAAATGTGTGCAAGTCAACAACGGCAGTCATTCAACACCCTTTAAACTATGGTATGAATACTCACCCAATGTAAAATATTTTAAGATATTTGGAAGCAAGTACTATATTCTCAAGGATTTTAGGAATGGTAAGTTGGATGCAAAAAGTGAAGAAGGTATATTCCTTGGCTATTTCACAAGAAGTAAAGCTTATAAGTGTTTAAATACTAACACAAAAAAAGATGTAGAAAGCGCAAACATGAAATTTGATGAATATACAAAAGTACATGAGGCTGAACCTATGAAGGAACCAAAAGAATACAAATCATTTGTATATTTTTATGAAGGTATTCTTGCTAATGAAGATGTTGTGAGTCAAGTTACAAATAAACAACAAGTTTTAGTGACTATCAAGTCACATACTATGAATGTTGAGTTGAATTAAGGAATCAAGTGACATTTAGGTGTCAGGTTACAAAATGAAGTTGAGGCACATTCTAATTTTGAGATTAGTGTACATGAAAGAAATGTTGAACTACCTAATAGAGGTGTACATAGTGACTCAAAATCTATGAGACCAAATGAGGAAAATAAAGTAGAACCAAGACTATCTAAGTATGTCAAGAGATATTACCCTAAAGTACAAATCATTGGAGATAAAGATGCTAGACTAATGACAAGGAACAAGTTGAGAAATGATACATGTTTTCTTAGCATGCATGAACCTAAAATAGTGAAAGATTCCTTAGAAGACTTGGACTAGAGTAAAGCCATGAAAGAAGATATTTAAAAAATTGAGAAAAATAAGGCATGGACTCTAGTTCCTCTACCAGAAGATAAAAATGTGATTGGCACCAAGTGGGTGTATAGACACAAGTAAGATGAAAATGGTGAAGTCATAAGGAACAAGGAAAGATTAATTTGTAAAGGATATGCACAAGAAGAAGGGATGGACAATGGAGAGACATTTGCTCCTATTGTAAGATTGGAAGGAGTAAGAACTCTACTTGCTTACTCTGCATACAAATGTTTAAAAATTTATCAAATGTATGTTAAATCTGCATTTCTGAATGGTATATTGGAGGAAGAAGTTTATATAGAAAAACCAAAAGGACTTTTTGATGCTAACAACAAAAACTTGGTATATAGACTACACAAATCTTTATATGGTTTGAAGCAAGCACCAAGAGCATGGTATGAAAGGCTTCATAATTATCTTGTGAAGATTGGATTTGAGAGGACTAATGATAACAACAATCTCTACTTGAAGATAGAGAAAGGCAAAGGATTCTACTAACTGAAATTTTTGTTGATGATATCATTTTTGGAGATCAAGATACTTTATGTAAGGCTTTTGCCAATGAAATGAAGAAAGAATTTGAGATGTCTATGTTTGGAGAGATCAAGTTCTTTGTGGGTTTGCAAGTACATTAGATGAAATATGGTATATACATCACTTAGTCAAAATATATAAAGGAGATACTGAAAACTTTTGGATTGGAATATTCCAAGCTAGTAAGCATACCTATGGTGATAGGACATAAATTATCAAAGAATGATGATTCAATAGAGGTGAATCAAACATTGTAAATGTCTACGATTGACAAATTAAAATATGTAGTACACAATAGACTTGATATTACATTATTTTTTGGGATAGTTGTAAGGTTCTCTGGTAATCCATGGGAGAATCATTTGATGGCTATTAAGAGAATAATGAGAGATCATAACGAAATAGAAAACTATGGTCTATACTATAAGAAAAATGATAAATTTTAATTGAGAGCCTACACTGATGTTGATTGGGCTAGAAATATTGATGATAGAAAGAGCACTATTGGAGGAGCATTTTTCTTAGAAAAAAGGTTGGTTACATGGACTAGCAAGAAACAAAATTGCATATCTCAATCTACTACTAAAGCTGAATATGTTGCTACTACAATAAATTGTACAAATGTTGTATGGATCAAAAAACTACTCAAAGGTATGAAGGAGGAAATCATTGAACCTATAATACTTTATTATGATAACACAAGTGATGCATACAAAGACTAAGCACATTGCAATCAAGTATCATTAGTTGAGAGAGTTAGTTCAAGATAATGAGGTGAAGATGGAATATGTTAACACAAAAGAATTACCTAAGGATTCTCATGAGTATCTAAGAGGTAAAATAGGGGTGATACCCCTATCAAAGGCTATTTAAGAAGCATGAGAAGTTCCTTGCATCAAACAAGAGGATTGACATATATTACACATTGATGCCTAAAGTAATCAAAGAGATAGATTTACAAATTAGTCACAAGCTAGATGGCTAAGGGAGAAACTGAAATTATTCATATCTGCATATTAAGATGACAAGTCTTTGGCATTTTTGTCAAAGAGGGAGAAATCCTAAAGGGAGAAAAGTAGAAATAAAGGGAGAAAAAAATAAATAAAGGGATCAATCTAGCAATCCAGAAAGGGAGAAAGAAGATACAAAATAAACATGGAATACCTAGTTAGAGGGAGATAATGTCAAGGGAGATATAAGAAGTAATCCAAAGGGAATCATAAGGATGAATTGATTGATTCTCTATTAATCATAACATGATTTTCTAATCAATTTAGAAGATGAAAGTTACTGATAGAGGGAGAGATTTCAGTACAAGGAATTACCTTCTTTTTGGTATTCTATTGGTTGTACTAATTAATTTTGGTTTTCCATCAATGCCAAAGAGGGATATTGTTGAAAATAGATCAATACAAGTATGTATATGTTTTTCAATCATTTTCTTGTCACTGATGTCAAACTTGCTACTTGCTAGTAAGACAATTGCTTATATGATTTGAGTACTATCATTTGTTTGATTAATGAAGAGGATTTGATCGAATGAGGTAACAATAAAACCTAGAGGAAATATTGAGTTATGATATGGAAAAGGAGTACAAGGATTAGTTAAGATAGTAATATTATAGTGCATTGATAATCTACTTATGTTTGTAAAGGATGGATACACTGACTAAATTCAGAAGAACAAGTTAAACAAAGTGTGTTTTCCAAGCTTAAAAATCTGCACAGTAGGTACCGAGAAAAGTTAGTGTAAGTCAAGTAGAAAACTAGTTGGAGCTGAGAAAAGTCAAATTCTAGTGTATGTTGAATAAAGTTTAGTTGATGTTGAGCATTATTAAACTTTAGTTCATGCCAAGTGTTTTGATAGTAGATGTTGAGCAATGTAGTATGTGCCAAGCATTAGAAGCAAGTTAATTCCAAATGTTAGTATTATGAAAAAGATTACAAATTCAACGAATCTAAGACAACAATTTTGATTTCTTGAATTATGTGCCATATGGAAGATAAGCTTGATGAGATGGTAGTATAGAATTTAAGATGAACCATTTTAAGACAAATTCAAAGGGGATTGAAAGAGAAGTTTTTAGAAGGGAATAAAATGAAAAGAAGGGTATATTCATTGAATTCTACCTAATCCAACCTAACCCTAGAATGGATGATGGAGGATGAATGAAAAAGGATCCTAAATTTTCTATTTATAGAGATGACTGGTCAAAAGAAAATGTTGTCATGTGAAAGAACCTAAGGAAGACAAAGATTCTAGGGTATTGCTTCATTCAGTGACTTAAGAGAAGAGACCATTATTGGCAAGAAAATCAAGAATAATTAAAGGTATGGATGCTTGAAGGGTGAACAAGCTATCAAAGATGAAGCGTGTGAAAGCCAAGAAGAATAGAGGACTAAAACATAGATCTATAATCTGTAAAATGAAGTTGTAAGTTGTTATCATATCAAGCCTTAATGTTACTTTCTAATCATTGTACTAGTCTAGGGTAAATCCTTTGGATTAAGGTTGACCTAATAGTCATTTGTAAATCCTCTAATCAGGTGAGATTCCAAGTGAAATATCCAAAGTCCTCTAACTAGGTCATATTAAATAGTGTACATTGTAACCTTTGATAGGGTTGGCCTTTCACAAGGCATCACTTTAGAAGAGTGAGAATGAGTAGCATGTTACTAGTGGTTATTCCCAAATTGTGTTTCCACATTAAATCATTGTGTCAAATATGTTATTGAATCTGTTAGGTTTCATGCTTACATTTATGAAAAGTTGATTTGACAGTAACCTACAAAGTTTAAATGATTGTATGATTTAATGGATGCATTCATGATGAAAATGTTTTATGGATATGGGTTCACTATGTTGTGAAAAAAATTATTTGTACATTTGGACCTTTGATAACTAATCCATTACCCCTCTTAGTTATTCTGAAGAATTCCAAAAGTATTCAATTCCATGAAGTTCATCAATAAGATCACCCACTCTAGGAATCCTATAACAATTCTTAATGATATTTTTATTCAAATCTCGATAATCAATACACATTCTAGCTCCATCTTTCTTCTTAACTAGTACAACTAATGATGAAAAAGGGTTAGAACTTGGTTAGATATGCCCCATTTCCAATAAGTCATTTATGGTTTTCTCCAACTCTTCTTTGAACTTCTATGAGTGTCGATATGGAGTGGTGATTATAGGTTATGCTCCTTTCTCTTATTCAATGATGTGTTCAAACCCTCATTTAAGGGGTAAACCTAGGGGATATCCTCAAAAACCTTTTTATGCCTTCTTAGGATTGGTTATATATCAACATGGATATCTTTCCATTGGGGTGTAGAGTTTTCAAGAATCATGCATTTCGCTACTCATTCCCCTTGAGCTATCTAATCATCCTACAATGTTTTAAATATGAAACATAGAGATAAAATTTTCCTTCTTTATTAGAGCTATCTAATCATCCTACAATGTTTTGAAAATTGGTTTTTTGGGGGGGTCTAAACACTTCCCCCCCCCGCCCCTCGCCCGCCCTTTTCTATGTTGGAATAGACTTGAAATATGCCCAAATTTTTTTCAAAGCCCACTAGAGTATTACAAATTTTATAGATTTTCCCTCCTAAGTAGCATTATGTGTGAAGGCTATAAATTTTAACATGAGATCATAATTGAAACCAATTTTATTTAAAACTACACACTTCATAACGGGGTACACCATGGTTTTTTCATATCATCATTTGATTCAACATTCACCAAGGTCCCTTTTGATCATTTAAAGGTAAAAAATCAAGTTAATTTATTTTATCATATTTAATACCTTCAAACGTTTAATATATTTAAAAAATTATATGATAAATTGAAATTATTATTTGATGAATCATTATATAAATTAGTATTGTTTTCATTAAAGTTATCTTTTAGGTTCGTATGTCTACAAATATAAACTTACTAAAAATAACAACACTACCTCTTTAATTATTGTTGATTATTTTTCACAAAACTTAATAGTTTTCAAAATAAACAATATTTTTAGATAATACTAAATTACATACACACTTTGGATTCTCGTACATTACTAGTTAATGTTAATAGCATAAAAATAGCAACCAAGGTTTAGTTGACTTCTACCTATGAAATTGTGTTCTCCGCAAGCTCACATTTTATATATATGTGTACTAAAAATAGATCACATTCAACATCTAAATTTGGATTAAAATTATTAAATAATCTATTTCTTGAGCATCTTATATCAACATGTACATTCAATCAAATATTAAGACTTCTTATATGATTTCTCGTTGTCATTGATTCTTTCCATAAAAGAATTGAATCAAAAGGTAATGATTTGATCCATTTTAAATATTAAACTTATAAAAACTAACATTTTCTTCAAGCATCATATAGTTGTTATTAAATTTAGTTAAAATAGGTTGTACTTTAACAAGTCAAATATATTGTTCTTGATAGCTCATTTCTATGTATATAGGTTAAATCCATAAGTAAGATTTCCTTACGTGGGCTTAAAATTAAGTTCTATCATATTATATGTAATCTAGAGTAGAAAATATGTTTACTATCAAGACTATAAAAAAAATCTAGATATGGCTTTGATATAAAAGCATATTTCAGATCACCAAGAAATAATTTTTAACTACAAAATATTAAGTGGTACATGAAGCTTAGTCAATTTATCATTTCATTTTCCTTTAAAAATTTTTCTTGTGCATTAGAATTATTTAAACTAATTAGCGTAAATTATTTGATTTTGTTATATCTATTGTTATATTCTAAAATGTATAATTTTTATTAAAAAAATTTCCAAATAAGAGTAAGCATTCTAATAAGTATAATACAAAAGAGATCAAAATTTTGATTATAGTAAAAAATGAAGTTATGTATGATCTAGTGAGATAATAAGAGTTTGAGACCTAAGAATTATTTTCTTAAACTACCCATCATATATTTTCTCATATCATGATTTGATTCAACATTCATAAAGGTCTCATTTGATCATGTAAAGGTATAAAAATCAAGGGGAATAATTTTTAATAAGAATTTATAAAAAATAATTTATTTTCTCGTATCATCATTTTTTTCAACATTAATCAAGGTCCTATTTGATCATATCAAGATGAACATTTATTTATTTATTTATAATCTTCAATATTAATATCTTCCAAAAAAAATGATATTCAGATGTTGTTTTCACCAATCATTGAATATTATTATTTTAGTCTTGAGTAAAGTTAGTTGTTAGGTTCACATGTACACAAATAAAAACTTACTAAAATAGTAACTATACCTCTTTAAATAGGCAGGACTTATTGTCATCTTTTTGGAATGGTGAGAGCTTTGGTAGGTAGGAATCTAGTAGGTGGGAATTTAGCAGTAGGAATTGATTCGAGCAATGTAGGGAATCCAAAAGTGGGAACTCGGTAAAGACTATTGGGAATTTGGGGATGGATTTTAATAGTATGGAGTAGGAAGAAGACAAAGTGTTGCTTTGTTTTTCCTTCTAGATGTGGGGATGTTGATAATATTTATTCTAATCCTTTGACTAAGTGAATTGTCTAGATTAGGGACCCACTATAGGAGGGGAATATTTTGGTGGATGTGGGTAAGGATGTAAAGGGATCACATGTGGATGAGCAAAAAAAGGACAATTTGGAAATGAGTCAATGCAAATGGTCTTCTTTATTTGGAAGAAAGTCAGGAAGAAAGTCATATTTTCCTCATGTTACTTCAAAATCTTGGGAAAAAGGTGAGTTTCAAATTTTCATCCTGGATTCAATTATTGATTATTCTATTTTGAATATGGAGTTTACCCTAGTTGGAAAATTTTTGGGGGCATGCCCAAAAATTGATGTTCTTAGAAATATGGTTAAAAGGAAATGGGCTCTGCATGGTCAAGCATATATTGTGCTAATGATGAGTGGGTATTTTTCCTTTTTCTTTATGTGTAAGGAAGGTTTAAATATGGTTCTATGTGGTGGTCCTTACCCATTAGGCAACAATACTCTTACGATAAAAAAGTTGGAACCCAATATGCACCTCTTTGATGGCTTTTTTCTTACTACCCCAATATGGGTCAAATTACCAAGACTCCCACTTGATTTTTAGCATGAATACATATTTAAGGAGATAGTTGGTTCATTCGGTGAGATTATAGCTATTGATAATGAGATTACAACAAGGTCTAAGCTACATTGTGCCTGAATCTATGTGAAAGTTTCTCATTTGAAGAACCTTCCCCAGAAGGTAAAGTTAAATTCAAAAAATGGAAAATGGATGCAAGAGATAGTCTTTGAAGACCTTCCTAATGCATTTTTTTGTAAAAAATAGGGCCACTAGGCTAAAAATTGTCCGATGAAAATAAAAAATAAACCAAAGATGTTGAATGAGGAAAAAAAGGTGGAACCCAGGCATAAAAGGGTGTGGAAACCAAAAGCCATCCCTGAAAAGGTGGTTGAAATAAAAGTAGTCCTAGATAATCAAAACAAGGAGATGTTGGAAGAAGAGGAGAAATCCTAGAAAAATGAAGACTCTAGGCTCAAGGATAAAGAGTAGTGTGAAGATCCTATAAATCAGATGGTAATCTACCAAAATAAAGATCCTGAATTGGAAAATTTTGAAGATTTAGAGGAGGCAGAGGAAGGAGAAATCCTTGAGGAAAGAAGTGGTCAACTTGATGAGTTTGAAATTTTAGAAGAATCACAGACTAAAGATTTTTAGATCCTTTTAAGACCCTCATGTCAAGAGTTTTTTTATTCTTGAAAATATTCTAGAGCCCAACTATATGGATATGATTATTAATAAGAAAGAATATAAATAGAAACAATTTCAAAAGAAGAAAGTAGAGAAAAATCTAACCCTACCCCTATAACTATAGGAGTTGAAACTCGAAGAAGTAAAATGGAAATTGGTTCTCTCAAATTGGAACTAAATGTTGGAAATCTATAGAAACCTAGTAGAAAAACTACTAGGAAGACAAGAGAAAGTGAAAGCTTATAGGAATATTATTGGTGGGAAATAGTTAAGTATTCTAGATTTTACTCCCAAAAAGTTATAATGAAAGAATATTAGAGGGATGAACAAAATTCATAAACTTGATATTGTTCAAAATTTTGTTAGAAACCACAAACCTGATATCTTAGTTCTCCAAGAAACTAAAATGGATGAAGATAAAGCTAAAAAGCTAAAATATTTTAATAATTATTGTATTATGGTAAGTAGTTCTGATGGTGCTTCTGGGGGAATGATGATTTTGTGGAAACATTCTTTGTTCTTTGGTACTTTTTTGGATGCCAATAAACATTTAAAGGTTGTTAAGCTAATGAGTTATGCCTAGAATAACTATTAGTATATAGTTAATATGTATGCACCAAATAACAAGAAATCTAGAAAGAAGTTTTGGGACTCTTTATCTAAGATAAATAGTGTCGATTATTATGGAAGATGGTTATTTTTGGGGGGATTTTAATGATTCTCTTTATGAACATGAAAAAAAGGTGGAAATGCTAATCAATTGGAAGGAAGACTCAATTCAATGGAATTTATAAGCAAGAAGGAATTAATGGATTTAGATCTTCAAGGGGTTGAGTTTACATGGAGCAATAAATGAGTGGGAAATGAAAGAATCCAAGCTCTCTTGGATAGAGTTCTAGTATCTCTGGATTGGACTAAAGATTTTGTGTGTAAGCTTAAGGCCATCCAGAAAGATTTTGTGTGTAAGCTTAAGGCCATCCAGAAAAATTTTTCTGATCATTTTCCTCTTATATTTATAGTAGAGGCTATCAAGATAGGAAAATTTTCCCATTCAAATTTGAGAAAATATGGATGCAACATCCATAGTTTGAGGATCGAATTATGGAATGGTACAACATTAACATTGAAGGAACAACTTTATTCCATGTGGCTTCTAAACTCATAAATGTCAAAAGAAAGTTAGAGAATGGAATAAAATACATTTTGGGAATATCTTTAAAAGTAAAATGTAAAACTTATCCAAGACAGAATCCAATAGGAGGGATACTTGATGGATTTGGTGAAGGAAGAAAATGAGAAGTTGGTGGAGTATGATGATATAATTTCCAAAGAAGAGACCTATTGGAGATAGAGGTCTAGATCTATTTGGCTTGAAGAAGGAGATTGGAATAAAAAAAATTTCCATCTATTTACTTTGAAACATAGAGCCAAAAATCACATATCCAGTCTCACTAAAGGAAGACATCAAATCACTAATGAGAAGGAAATATCTAATGAAATGGTATCATTTTTCTTGATATTGTTGTCTTCAAACCCTGATATTGATCAAACCCAACAGGTTAAGTTGTTAGATGTTATTCCCTCTTTGGTCACCAAGGAGAAGAATAGATTGTTGTGCGCTATTCTTAAGGGAAAGGAAATCTATAAAACTATTTTCTCACTTGAAGGGGATAAATCCCTAGATTTAGATGGTTTCCCTATTCTTTTCTATCAGAGAGACTGGACAATGGTTGGTAAATATGTATGTGATGTTGTCAAAGAGCTCTTTGGGGTAGAAAGAATGTTGAAGGAAATTAACTCCACCTTCCTTTGTCTGATTCCAAAGAAGATTGGAGCTGATTCTTTGGACTAGTTTAGACCTATTAGCCTTTGCAACTCAATTTATAAAATCATCTCACAATTCCTTACTTTGAGATTATTGAACATTCTTCCAACCTTGATTTTTGAGCAACAAAATGGTTTTATTCCTCGTTGAAAAATCCTTAACTATATTAGTTTTGTGCATGAAAATATCCATTCCTTATCTCTTTCTAACAAATAAGGTTTTATTATGAAAGTTGATATAGCTAAAGATTATTATAGAGTTGAATGGTCTTTTCTCCACAAGACCCTAATGTCTTTTAGCATTAGTGTCAATGTGATTAATCTTATTATGTAGATGGTTTCTACTACTTTGGTTGTTGTGCTAGTCAATGGGAGTTCTACTAAATTTTTTAAACCCTCTATGGGGTTGAGATAAGGTGATCCCTTATCTTTGATTATTTTCACTATTATGGATGATTGTTTAGGAAGATATGTTGGGAAGCTAGTTTCAAAAGGGGAAATTCAAGATTTGATACCTTTGTCTCATCCTCTTATATGTTCTCACAAAAAGTTTGTGGATAATAGCATCTTCCTTGGGAAAGATGATGTTAGGGCAGAAAGAAATTTAAAATAGGCACTTAATCTTTACCGCTCTACTACTAGACAAGTGATTAATTGGAACAAGAGCTCTTTATTTTTTATTAACACTCCAGTTTTTAGACATGGAAAGATAGCTAATATTCTTTGGTACTCTGTAGGATCTTTTCTGTGTACTTGTCTTGGTTTACCCTTGGGGCTGAGATCTTCAAAAAAAATTTTGGAGGATCTTATTAAAAGAAATGAATAAGAAACTAGATTGGTGAAAAGATAATATGATGTGTCAAGTTGGTAAAGTTACTCTCCTAAAATCCTAATTTTAAAGTATTCCTACTTATACTTTGAGCCTTTTTAGGATTCCAGCTAAAGTTGTTGATGCTTGATCTAAAATTCAAAGAAATTTTCTATGGTCTAGAATAGATGAAAAGAAGAGAATGACTTTAATTGCATGGGAAAAGATTTGTAAACCTAAGCTAGAAGGTGGATTGGGTATAAGATTTCTTAGAAGTATGAATAAAGATTTATTAGCTAAACAAGGATGGAGAGTCTATCATGATAACAAGGAATGGAGTTCTATCCAAAAACATAAGTACCTTTATGAGGCTCCCTCTTTTTCTAATTTTCTTTCCTACCCTATTGTTCCATCTTCTTCTTCTATTTGGAATGTGGTACAGGGATCTAAACACATTTTAAATAAATGTTGTAAATGGAAAGTAGGTAATGGGAGAAAGATCAGGTTTTTCAGATGATGACTACCTTTTGGATCACCCTTTGATTGAGGAATTTGAGGATATGAATTTTGTTGATAGATGTAAACAAGTTTATGGTGATTTTTTTGAGGATTGTTCGATTCATAGTAAATGGGTTAATATTGTTGTGATTAATCATGATTTTTCCAGCATCCTGTTGGTCTTGAATGATATTAGCCTTTATCCTAAAAAAAATGATATTTTGGTTTGGGGGATTGAACCAAGAGAATTTTTCAAGGTCTCATCTATTTTTAGATCAAAGGACAAATGCAATACTCCTATGTGGGCTAAAGCATGGATTAAAGGGCTTACTCCTAAAGTAAATATATTTTTTGGACTATGCTTCAAAACATAATTTTAACTCTAGATGATTTGAAAAAGAGAGGGGCCTACTTGGTCGATAGATGTTGTCTTTGTAAGATGGACTTTGAAGATAGGAAGCACTTTTTTTTAACTATATTTTTAGCCAAAATGTATGAAGTCATCTCCTTAACTACTGGAATTTAGCTTGGGTTCAACATAATAACATTGATCAATATTTTAGAGCTAGACACGTCCAACTAAGGATTCTAATATTGGTTTTCTTTGAAATATTTCTCTCCCTCATTTCTGGTGGGGTATCTAGAAGGGAAGGAACAATAGAAGTTTTAGGAATAAGGAGACTCCTTATGGGGTTTTGGGTCAATATATTAGGACACCTATGAAAGAGAACTTCAAATCTTAGAGAAAAATGTTTGATGAGACTCAAATAAATAATCCTATGAATGCTAAAGGTACTAAAATAAAATAGGAGGATTAGAGACAAAATGTAAACTAGAGATCTTCGCCTATGGTATGGATAAAAGGAAATTTTGATGGTTTAGCTAAAGGGAATTTGGGAAAAGATGGATGTGGAGGTGTTTTGAGAGATCATTATAGTATGGTTGTGGATGTTATTTCAATACCTATAGGAAAGTCTACTAGTCATAAAGTAGAGGCAATGACTATATTGTTCACTATGAGGATGGTAGTAGAGTCTAGTTTTTAGAATCTATGTTTGAAAGAAAACTCTCTTAATATTATTAACATGTTGAATAATAAGATTCTAATAACCTAGATTTTTGAGGGAAGTATTATGGAAATTAAAGACCTTATGACTAAATTTGATGATATTTTTATCTCTCATATTTTTCGAGATGGCAACAAAGGTACAGACTGGAATGCAAATCAAGCAGTCTATAGGGAAACAAAGTTGAGTTGGAAAGATGACCTAAGAAAGGAAGTGGAGATGACAAAAATTGTTACTTATGATATGACACATGCTAGCAAAGGAAAGATCATGCAAGATTGAGGAATTTATTAACAGAAGTGATGGGTTTATGGAAAATTTTTTGAGTATCCCTAGGTGGTACCTTTGTATAATTATGGGTCATAATTGGAATGTATGCAAGGTTAAAGGTTTCTTGGAGATAAAATAAACTTTACTTTCCTTTTTGGTTACCATTTATCAGATTAGTTGTAGGTGCAGAGCCGAACATGAGATGGGAGGGGAACCAAGAAAGGAAGAGCTAAATAATTGTAAAGAATGGAAGAAAAATTTGGATGTATTAGATATTCTGAAAAAAAGGAAAGTCACGACATATATCAAGAAACTTTGAAGGGTATGAGCCCCACATTACTGAGTCCTTTAAAAATTGGATTGAAAATAGGGTTACGCTACATGGGGTCACTATGAAGCTATCAAAGGAATTTATCACTAAGATTACGGGTCTTCCAATGGAGGTTCTTAAATTCAGCAAGAAGACTAGTATTTTGAATGTGGCATTCAAGAAATTCCCTAAAACTAATGAAGAGGAGAAAAAGCTAGAGAAGAATGGTGATTTCTATGACTTGAGCTAGATTAAGGTAATCTGGATGGATGTTTTTATCACGCATTCATGAGTATTTTATTCTATATGGTAGAGCTAAGAGAGTTGACAAGTTTTATTTTGTGTTCCTAAATTATTTTAAGTATAAAGATAGAATCTCTTTCCAATTTTATTTGAAATAATCTTTGATTCAAAGTCTTCAAGCCCATAGGAAGGAGTCACATCTTGTGCTCCAAGAGGGCTTAATATTACTTATTGAAAAGGACTATAAAAGTGATTCTATTAAACCCTCTCCAATTGTGGAGAAGAAATGAAAAGTAACTGGTAATGAACCTCACTCAAAGAAAAAGGTTAAAAGTGAAGAAGGTGCCAATGATAGTAAAAGTACCAAAAAGGGTAACAAATGGGAGATTAAAAAGAAAAATGTAGAGGAAGTTAAGGATTCTAAGAATTCTACCACGGATGATAATAAAATGGAAATGGGGGACCTCATCTCAAACCTAGGAGGTTATTCTGGGAGCAAAGACATGTTAATTGGTAAGGATCATGTAGCCTGAATAGTAAAGACATGAAAACTAAGTTTAAAGCAGGGTCTAAAGCTTTAGGGGATGATGACGGGATACATAGTGTTCACCTTTCCCCTTCTAAAAGGAATTCTAGTGAGGAGAAAATTGACATGGATAGAAAAAAGAATAATGAGGGGAAAGTCCTTATCATGAAAGAACACAATCTAAATAAGGAGAATAAAGAGGAGTGTAAGGATAAGTAGTATTCTAATAGATCCAGGTTAGTATAGAAAACAAGGATACTACCATTGACACTTTGATTAGGACTGATGAAGAGTGCAGGGATGACTCTCACCAACCAAAGTTATCTTTCCTTCGTACTGCCAAGCTAAAAGAGGAGGCGTCCCTTCAAGGAAACTCTTGTCTTTACAATGAGATCATGGTGCTCAAGACAAAAAATTGGGGTTATTCAGAAAGAGCTAGACCATGAGCATGCTATGAGAACCCATCTGGATAGATAAGTTGGAAATATTCCTAAAAAACTTAAGGAGTATGAGTTGGAACTCCATCAATTAACTAAGGATAGTGCACAAAGAATGGAGTAGGTTATTTCTAGTTTGTGTGCTAAGGTGACCAGTCTAGGCAAGAATAAAAATGAGGAGATAATGTCTCTAGATACAGTTTGGGTGAGGAGTCTAGGAGGGTCAGAGAGAAAACAAGGCAAAGTATGAGGAAAAATATTACTAAAGCTCCTAAGGTTCCTGATTCTACCATGGTTGATATAATCTAGAGTACTGCAGAAGTAGGCAAGGAGGTCAAGAAGATCATTAGGTTCCAGGTCCTTGTAAAACCTAGGTATGTTTTGGTTAAAACTTGCAGTTTTAGGTCCTTGTAAAACTTGGTTTTTTCTGTTTTTTGGTATTCTCTAGGTTTTAGGTCCTTGTAAAACTTGGTAGTACTTCATGCTAATCTTTTGCTTTTGTTAAAGGGTTTTAGGTCCCTTCAAAACCTATTTTACCTTAATCTAAAATCATACCTCTTTAATTCTTTGTAATGCCCCATCAAGGAACCCAAAAGAAAATAACGTAAAGTTTCACTAAGTTTGTCAAACATTTTTTTTAAGATAATAAAAAATAACAAATAAAATATAGTGGAAGCATTAACTCACATACACAACAACCATCATAAACATGTTACAACTCATAAGGGTCCCATGATGTTGAATCACATTTAAGTATAATTAAGTACTAAAACCAATAAACAACAAATCCACATTAAAGAAAATCTTACATACAAATCCATTTAAATACTATATGATTATAGGATGCCACTTGGCAATAATCAAAATGCACAATCATCCACAGTACAAGTCACAGGGTATGAAAAGATGAAAGAATATACATCAAAAATAATAAACAACATCTCATAAGATCTTTGATAAACAAATGTAGTACAAAAGAGAATAACCATCCAATAGAAATACAAGTTTAGAAAGAAGGATCAACTACATAAGCACCTCTAGCAATGATCTCAATGGCATAAGAAAATACACTACCACTAGACTTCATGGAACCTAAATGTCCCATTCCCTCCTTGCTAAGGAGATAAACTCAAGTCCCATATGGAAATCAACAACACAAGTCATAACCAACATCTAAATCAAGGAAACACCTAAAAGTAAACTATCTCAAAGGGTACCAAGACACACGTATCAAGTAATCCTAGAGGCAACAAAGACATGTAGGAAATCTACTATGCAAGTGGGCAAGTGTCATCACATGAGCCAACTCTAAGGTTAGCTTGGCAGCCACTATGGACTCTGGACCCCCTAGTGTCCCTATATGACATCAGTATCCTTTCATATAAATAAGGCATACTAACAAGTCAACTCCAAGGTTACCCTGGTAGTCTTTTAGGACTCCAGAACCCCTAGTGACTTTATGTGGTACCAATATCTTATTAATTCATTTAAAATCCATTTAATGAAATGTTATCACTCATTATTTAATAAACTACAATGGGTTACCCGATAGCCTCTTTAGGGCCTCAACCTCCATTGCAAGCCTCTTTCTAGCATGACATACCCTAAGCTCAACAAAAGTAGTAGGTCACATATGACCATAAATCACACATTCGTTCTGAAACAAGAAACTAGAGAGCACTAAAATATCACTGATCAAAATTATAAATTTCACCAATACGATCATCCCAATAGGACTAATTCAAAATCAAGTACACATAAACTAAATCCACATAATAACATGACATCACCAAAAAAAAATAACATATTCACCTCAGTCCTATACAAGCAACTGGGAAGCAATCCAAAGTTAACTGATCAAAGACTCAAAAGGTTATACCAAAAAAGTCACACCATTCACTTTAGTTCTACACAAGAGATACTAGAAAGCAATAACAACCATCTAAAAAAATTCCTCATAGAACACACATGACACATTACCATGGTCAGGTATAAAAAATTGTAACCAAAATAAGCCATAACATTATCACAGAACAAAAATCCCAAGCCCCTGGTAATACAACCTAATTGGTCAAACACTAAGTCAACCCAAACCCGACATCAATAATCCACATGTCACATAATGTACATAAAAACGTAACTTTCATAATTCATTAGATTTTGAAAACACAAGAGTTCAACTTTCACTAAAGGTTTCAAGTTTTCATTTTCATTTTTTAGGTATTATAGGTTTGCTAAAGTTTTTGAGTCCACACAAGTCTCAACACTCAAAAAATTGCAGCAAGTTGTTTAAACATCATTTTCATAGTTCAATTAATTTTTAGAATACAAGATTTGATATACAAGTAGGGATTCAGTTTTCATTTCCAAGTATATCAGGTTGATAGAGTTTTCAAATTATCAAGAGATGTAATACATTTCACTAATAATAGAAATTGTTTCCATAGTTACATCATCAAGTAAAATATGAGTTTACTTAAAAATAATCAAAATTTCCTAGTTGAATTAGCATTATCATTTTACTTCATTAAAAACATTATTAATAAAGTAATTAATATGATGTTTCATAAATCGAACTAGAATAACCCATTAATGAAATTTAAATTTTATTATCCACAATTAATAATAATTATTATTGTTAATCATAATACTTATTATTTTATTAATAAAATAATATTTTAATATTAATCTATTAATAATAACAAATATCTAAAATTTCATTATTTAATAATTATATATATATAATTAATAATACACAACTTTATTAAAATAATTTTTATTAAAGTAAACTAAATTATAAAATTAAATTTAATAAACTTTAATAAAATAAAATTAAAATAAAACAAAGAGAATGTGATTATGGCCCACTGGCCATGTTGGCAATGCTACCGCACTAGTATATGTACTACTGCTGCCATAGTAATAGTACATATATTGATGCTCCTACAGTAGTGCCATGCAACAACATTAAAGATGTTGCCAGAAAAAGAATAAGGGGAGGAGAAAGAGGGGGGGTGGGGGGTTGGTGGCCCTCGCTCACCCAAATTAAATTTTTTATTATATATATTTTTTAAAACAAAACAATAACCCCCATGCATTCTTTTAAATATATTTAATAATGTAATCACATAGTAATTACAAATTACTATGTAATTATGTGTGTGTGTGTGTGTGTGTGTGTGTGTGTGTGTGTAATTTTTATAAATTTTCCAATAGAATCCTGATATAGAAATCTGAACCAATTAGTCAAATTGTGTAAAACAAAATTTGTTTTCTTTTCAAAACCCAAATCCTGATTTTAACAAATCCATATGCAAAACCTCAAATTAACAACAAGGGTTTCAATCACTCCATTCATTACAGATGCTTTTGAAAATGAAGAGCAATAAAGACACAAACAAGGTTTTTCATATTCTCAATTCATATACAAAGATTTCTCAATGAAGAACAATAGTTTGCATACAGGGGTTTCAAAACCAAATTCATTTCAGAAACAAATTTACAGACATGAAGAAGATAGGAATTCAAAGAATAAAGAATTATTGCACAAAATCCCACAAGATCCTACTTGGATCTGATGCTAAAATGATGGATGCTCAAAATTTGCAAACCATACCCTTTTTCCTTTCAAAAACCCTTTTCCTCAAAAATTGCTCCTCCAAAACTCGATTCTTGCAACATGAACTCTAGATAAAGAGTTTTCCCCTAAATTTAGAGCTTCAATTGTGCAATCATGCAAGGAGACTCATTAATCTTTAACTGTTATTATATTTTAATTTTATGCACAACCTTTTTGCCAGTTAATTAAAATAAACTATATTAAATTAATGCTTTCTCTCTCTTATTAAATCATGAGACACTTTAAATCAAATATTTATTAATTTAAATAATAATATTATTTAGAGTTTATTATTAGAATACAACTCCTAAATAATTATCATTAAATTAAATAAATATAAATATGCCAAAATTAGAACTTAATTAAATATTTTAAATTTAATTCTTTTATTTAATTAATTTATCAATTAATTAAATATAATTAAATATTGAATTTTCCTTATAAAATTTTCATTAAATTAAATCATTAAATTATCTTTTATATGATTTAATTGCAACTAAAAATCACACTAGACCCACAAAATTGAATCTAAAAGCTCAACTGAAAGACAAAGCACAAAGTCAAATTCTAGGGTCAAAATCATGAATTCAAGTCACTTGACGAATTTAGATGATTAAACAATTTAGATAATTTTTCTATTCTATAGGACAATTGGCTTAGGTTAGGTTAGGAGATATTGTGATAGGGCATGCTCATCCCGACAATTCAAGGAAGTCAATACCTAGTACTTGTAATTTGCATAAAATCTAAGCATGTAAATATACATATATTCTAAACTAAACAAGCAATGACAGGGAGTGGTACATCATGTAGATCCCAACTAACAAGTGACTACGACTCCCTCCCTCAGTCACATCATGAACATCAATCATAAAATAAAATAGATAGGTACACCATACACATGCAAGTATGGGGTAAGTAATCATAAAAGCTATATATAAATAATCCATCTACCATCATCATGAGATAACTGAAAAACACTAAATGAACATACATGTATCATCATCAAAATAATCATAGAAATATAAAATAACTAAGTAACTCATCACATAAATCAACTGAGTATGAAATAACATTTAATTAAATCCAATAACTAAGTACCACTAATCATAACACATAACCATAAAACATGCCTAAAAGAATCTGGCAATACAACAAAAAAGTCAACTAAGGGTAGACATTACATTCTTATTCATAACTTTTCACCAAACTTAATAGTTTTCAAAATAAACAATATTTTTAGACCTAAGTGATACAAGATCGCCATTACACCTTTGATGCTCCTACCTAACTAGTTAAGAAAAATAGTGTAAAAACGACAACCAAAATTAAACTAATTTCTACCTATTAAATTATGTTCACACAAATTCAAATTGTATCCACTAAATAGTTAATATTAGAATATTGTTCATAATTATGTATGATTTCTAGTTTCTCTTGAACCTTTCCATAAACCATTGAATCAAATGCTAAGGGTTTGATCAATGTCGAATATCTTTATCTATAAAGGGAAAAAAAATTTAACTTACATTTTGAACTTTATAGCTTATTTCTATGTCTAGGGGTTGAATGTCCATTGCCAAATTTCCTTAACTAGGCTAAAATTTAGTTAATCTAGAGTTCAAAAGAAGTTTATTATTAATTATAAAAAAATTATAGAAATAGCCTTGATATAAAATCATATTTTAGATATCAAGAAACAATCTTTAAATACAAAATATCAAGTAGTACATAGATCTATGTCATTTTATAATTTCATTTCCTTTTCAAAAAAAAATTGTGCTTTAGAATTATTTAAACTAATTAATGCAAACTTGCTCATTTTCTTTTGTTAAACTTTTTTTTTTATCAGGCAAGATTCATTATTATTATATAATGTGATTAATTATTATTACTTATTAAGTTTGTGGAGAGTCAATCCCAAGGCCTCTCTCGAATAAGACACTTATAATTTAGAGTTGTGTTGTAGGTTCTTGCCTCCTTTTATTAAACTTATTGTTATAGCATAAATTATATAATAATAATAAAATCAGATAATTGTGGGCATTTATTAGAAGTATAATAAGAGAGACTAAAATCTTTATTATAGTAGAAATAAAAATTAAGACCATACCCTGCTGCTGTTGCCCCTGATGATGGCTGGTCTATACCCAGCCCGCCCCCCAATCCCACCAATGATTGGGGTTTTAATGACAAAGATGATCCTCCCCCCTCAGCTACCACTACTTTGGCAGCCTGAGGTTGCTATATATGTTTTTTTTTTTATGAATAGTTGCTATTTTCGGCTGATGCCGTGTGTTTAGATCTAGCTTAAGCCGCTTGAACTCTCTCGCAGGGTGATCTTGTATCCTCCGACCCATTTTTTGTGAATTGTATTCTTAATATATTTTTTAATAAAACAGGACTATTCATCAAAAAAAAATTAAGACCAGAATTTTTTAAATCAAATTAACCACCAATACCACCTACAAAATATTATGTAGACTTAAAAAATATAATCATTTCAATATACTTTCTATTTCTTGTGTATGCAACACTATTCTATACATAATCATTTATTAAAAATTAAAACTATTTTTTTCTTGTTGGAGGTTAAGAGAATCTCTTTAGTTAAGAGTCTGAGCCTGCTAGGACTGAGGGGTATCCAATCCATCAAAATTGGCTGGCTGCAGGATCCCGGCCTCATCTCTTATAATGTGAGTCTCACACTCTACAATACTTGATCTTTGTTGAGCTTTTCTAAAACAATTCAACTATTTTATAATAAGGACAATTAGATTTCCACAATCCATAAGATCAATTATAAACTATATATTATCCATTTGTATAAATATTTCATCAATATCAGATCACACCAGAGTAACCTCTTACATTCAGACCAAACACTGACACCAAGACGACTCAGCTTCAAATCCAACATAGTCATGTGGGACCTCTTCAATACCACCCAGGCATGTCACTGACCTAAAACATGCTTATCTAGGAAGAGATTTGTGCTTACATAAAACGTCAGGAACAATTTAATCATTTTTTCTACTGTTGTTCAATTAAAAATGCTCCGCTTTGACCAGTCCCAACCAGTTCATATCTTAATTCGGAAAGAAGATGATTATCACATGAGCACTTCCATAGTTTTGAGATTCCAAACTGTTGTTCACTTTTTTAACGACAAAAGGCCTTTCATTGAGCAGTAAGTATAGAATAAAGTTATGGCTGCATCTATTTGGATGCACTCTTTTGTTGGCCATGTATTCATAGAAGACTCCATTGGTTGGAAACATGGTTATATTATTAATATCGTATATCATATTACGCGAAAAAGACGTGTCATTAACGTATGGATTCGGTGCACTACTGTCAGTTCATCAACTTATATCAAAGATGGGGCAGTGACAAGTTTAACATTAATCTAATTCCGTCTTTTTTAATGTGCTTTTTCTTGAAGCTCTCGCATGGATTGACATTGGAACAGTTTTCTATGTTATCATGGAGATCAGAAATGATACTATTGATGTCAATGTCAGTTTTATTATAATTATTTGGAGTTTGAGTTAGGTGAAATCTTATTGACGTTAACAGCAGCATCTACATTGTGCATTATTGTGTATTCTTTGCGTTGAGATTAGTTTGATTTCACTTGTTTGATGATATACTTTCCTGTTATGTACTTTTGGATACAGTTACCAAAGTTTTCAGTTCTCTATGGAACCCATTTCACATTGGACCCATTAAGCGGCCAGAATAAATATAACGCTGGACAATACTTGAGCCTATTCTGATTAGATTGGGAAGACATTAATATTATAAGTTTAGAGGATAGCTTTCTGACATGTGAAGAGAATCCTCTAACTGTAATTTCAATTAAATATTAAAAAGCTTAAAGCAATGAAAGATAAGCTGCAGTCCTCAAAATTCTTGAACGTTAAACAATACTATTTCTGAGAAAAAGAAAGTGTTACATACAGTCGATGTGATAGTCAGTCATGTAGATCAACCTTGACAAACCAAACAAATAGTCCTATTAAACAGCATCTTTTATTTATTTAATTTAAATAAAGATTACTTGAAGAACAGTTTAGCTTTTTGTGCTAATCGCATATAGTCACATTTCTTTCATCGTGTAGATTTTATCCATCACGAACATTTAGAATAAAAGAAGCTAACCTTTCTTAATCTAAAGCCTTCGGAATAGGATATCACATATTTTGTCTTGGCATAACAATGGATTTAGCAAAATACTTACCAAGATGAGGATAAGTTTTCTGAGTTGGATGTATTGCCTTTACTTATGCTTATCCATCAAAGAGCATCTCTTATTAATGCATATGAAACAAGTTATTCTGAATTTATTGATTGATATAAAAACAAATTATTTTGATGAAAAGGGCTTCAATTATTTTCTCGTTCTTATGCATTAGTTTTTTTCTTATTTGTATTTTATAATATTTAGCTAACAAAGATTTAGGTTATTATTTTCAAATTGTTTAACAAATGTACATCTTGTTTTTGGAAAAAGTAATAGTAAGAGAGTGCACATAGTCTCTTAAGACTATCATTTCCTCCTTTATCTACTTAAGTAACATGTCTAGGTTAGAGAATTGTAATTTGAGGGTAGGTACCATACCGCCACTAGTTTTGTTAAGCACAAATGCTTCATGTAGTTGTATGGGGAGTTTATCCTAGTATGTTAGAGATATTACTTAGTACTTATGTGTTGCATTCATAATAGTGTTTTTCATTGATGTCAACATATCAATTTTTTGGATAGTTCAACCAAAGTTGTAGAGGAACATTTTCTTGGTGTGGTTCATGGTTAGAGAGTTATGTTATCTGCACTTGAAGGTAAATTTAAGAACCTATCTTGATTCTATGTCTATATTCGCAGAAAGAGTTGTGAAGATTTGAGTGGGTTAAATTTTTTTTTTATGGAGACTATTCTTAGAGAGAGTGTTTGGTTGACAATTTCTACTATTTACATTACATATCTTTTTGACGAGGCTGAGGATTATTCACTACAATTGGATTATGATTGAAGACATTTTCATGATGCTATGGTTAATGTGGAAAACTTAGATATTCATTCTATGAGGTTTGGTGAAGACTGTTCAACCTATATTTCCTAGGAGGCCAACTCTTGATAAAATCATTATGGGAAGTGTTAATTATAATTTAACCTATAATGTGATATCTTAATAAGGTCCTCCTATATTACTCATTATAAATTGAGAAAGCCTCAAGGTTGACTCAATATCTATTTAGGACTTGGTATAAAGGAATGATCATTTCCTTGTGGTGAATCATTAGGGAGATTTGTTATGTATGTGAGATTCAAAATTTTTTTGGCTAAGATTATAGTAGATATTGATGTTGAGGATGTACTATGAGCTTCAAAAGAACCATATTGGAAAAGAAGTTATTATTTAGTGAGTTCCAATTTTGGATTTGTTACCTTGAAGATTATTTAGTGAAGATAGCTTGAGGCTATTTGAATCGTGTATTCAGTTTTCCCACTTTCAACTCCTAATAGGGTTGGCGCACTCCTAACAGGGTTGGAATCTCTTGATAGGGGATCAAAGTATCCTAATATGGACTTATATATATTGAATGTATTTCATTAACTCCTTACAAAGTCCATCCCTTCATAATGAAATTTTATATATTAGTAAATCATCTTGTGGGCATCATTACCATCAGGGTTTTCCCTCTGATCAAGGGTTTCCCTAGTTAACATATTTGGTGTTATTGTGCATAGTTATCTTTCTATAGTTGTTGCATCTATTATTTACATGTTTTAGAATTAATAAAGACGTTGAGAGTTTTTTTAAATGAATAACTAATTCACCCCCCATCTTAGTATAATTGGTATCAAAGCATCAGTTCCTTGAAGGAAAAGTTTAACAATTTGAGGAGATTCATGGCTTCTTATTTCAAGAAAGAAAGTTTGAAGTTTGATGGAATTAATTATGAGAGATGGAAGGAGAAGATGAAGACTCACATATTGTGCATGGGTCTAAAATTTTGGTTGGTTATTATGAAGAAGAATGATACAACCAAGCCTATTAAAGGTTACAAAACACACTATTAAATGTGACCTTGTTAATCACCATGTTAGGAGTGCCCTTGTTAGAGGACTTTAGAACATTCCATTAGAATTGCACCTTGATTAAAAGATTTGCATATGACTATTAGATCAACCTTGATTAAAGGATTTCAAATACTTATACAATGGTTAGAAAGTAATAGTAGGTTTTGATCTATCAAGTACAACTCACTTTGAAAATATAAATCTTCAGTTAGCTCGAGAGTTGATCCACTGACAGACTTTCAATTGTTTTCTCAGTTTCTAATTCTCTTGGAAACCCTTCAAGCAATCACACTTCTTCTCTTCTCAACTATTATCAACCTTCTTCTTAAGTTCACCAGTCAATAGCATCAACTACTGCTCTAGCCTTCAACCTAATTAAAGTTAGCGCTTATATCTCCCTAATTAGGTAATTTTGATCTTTTACTTCTTAAACACCACCGCTAATCTTAGGGTTATGATCAAATTCAACACATATAATGAGCCTATCCACCTTATTATTCACCCTCTTTCTTTTCTAGAAACCTCTTCACGAATCCTTACCTAGAAATGTGCAAGAATGGTTTCCCTTGATTTAAATGTTCTAGGTTATTCATCCTTATCTTCAACATGCTTTCCACATCCCAAGAAATAAATTATGGTTTCTTATAAGCTATCAAAATGTTGTTCCTTGACTAAGACTGTCTCTGACACTTGATCATCACTAGGTTACTTGGTCACTACTAGATTTCTTTTTCACTGCATATATTGTCACTTGGTCAATGTTGATACTTAGTCAACACTACTTCTACTTGACACTTACTATGACTTAGTCAACTCTAGCATCACTCGACTTATACTTCAAGTTCCTTAAACTTCTTTTGTGTTTCTCATTCAAGCCTATGCATTTGGTGTTTCTTTGATCTCTTCTTCAAGACTTTAGTGTTTTTCTCTTCTCTACTTGAAATGTGATTTAAACAATCACTTTATCTTGTCAAAGTCTAACTAATTAAGTGTCCTTTTGTAGTTTTCTCTAGATAACTTAACCTTTTTTCTAGGTGCATTTGTTAAGACCAACTTCTCAAATCCTTTCCATCAATCAAATAGATATGACACTTAGATCAGATAGAAAATTTTCTTACCAATAAGGTTTGACATCAATGACAACATAAAAATGATTTCAATTGTAGTTTCCAACATTTTATACTCTCAATAATGTTGTTCTAGTAGACTAATTTGTTTGCACCCACGAAAAAAGGGATTCCCAAGTATGTTGATGAAAGTTTGCCCAATGGAAACTCTAAGATATTTTGAGTCTTGTTAACCAAATCTAAAGTTTTATTGAAAAAATAGCTTATTTAGTTTTTCTAATCAACATTTGGACCTAAAGCTAATGAGTATGCTTGGAGAGTTCTCTTGATCTATCATTCTTCTTTAATTGGTACAAAGCCAAAAAGAAGTGTGTCATCTATTAAAAAAAGAGTGTGTAACTGACTCATTAATGCCTAAAATTGAAGCACCCTTCCATAACTTAGCAAGGTTGTATGGTAATTAGGTGAGCCCTTGGTCCTAGTTACCATCTTGCATTATGTCATGTGGTATGAGAGTAGAGGTTTCCATCCTTGTGGAGATTGGATCATGTATAACCCTAAGTGAGTTTTCTTATACGGTGATAGATCTAAGATTTGACCTATAACTTGGAGAGGGTCACAATCTTGCAAGAACCTATTGTCAAAATGGTTCTTGGTAGAGGAAATTTTGATAATGCAATTATAAATATGTTGAAACAAATTGAAGCCAGATTACATGTTGTGGAGACAACCCAAATGAGAGAAGTACATATCGATGATGTTAGTGATGATTGAGCACTAGGAGCACCAAACCTTAATCATGAACCTAAGGTAGAATCCAATGAGGAAAAATTGTAAAGATTTTTATCTAGGGTGTAGTCTAAGCATGCTATTGAGGTTACTAGTTATGATCAAAGGTTGGACACCAACCCTCTATTGGATTGGATCTATGGGATGGAGAAGTTCTTTTAATTTGAAGGCACCCCTAATAATAGAAAAGTGAAAATAGTAATCATGAAGTTTAAGGGCCACACTTCACTTTGGTGGGAGAATTTGACAATTGATAGAAAAAAAAAAGGGAAAGAGAATATTAGAACATGAGTGAGGATGGTAAAAAAATTGAAGAAAGTCCTCCTTGTTGATTACCAAGTAAACTTGTTGAGGAAGATGTGAAATTTGAGACAAAAGTATATGAGTGTGAAAGAGCATACAAGGGAATTCTACATATTTGACATTAAATATAGACATGTTTATGATGAGGTAGAGAAAGTTCCTAGGCATTTGAATAGTTTGAGAATGACAATTCAAGATGAGGTCAGTTTTGTGAAATTGGATAGTGTGGAAAAGGCATATCAATATTCATTGAAAGTTGAGGAGATCTTGACAAAGAAGCATGAACAAAGGAAAAAAGGTAGAGGTGAAAGATTGCAATGAGGTAGAGGTAGATCTTATGGATAAAACACCATATCTGACAATATTGTACAAGATAAAGGAAAAATTAGTGGAAAGGTGATGAGAGTGTTATAATATATAGTCCACCGATATAACTAAGGGCTAAGTGGGGGTGGGGTGTGAATCAATTATGAAAGTATTATCACTATTATCAACCTTAAAAAATCTTAACCATATGAGTAATATAAAATAAAACTATCACAAGATACTCATACACAATAACACCAGATATGTTGACTAGGAAGATCCTTGATCACAGGAAAACCCTAGTGGGGATGGTACCCACAAGATCATGTACTAATATAAATATTCCTTGTTAAAGGATGGACCCTTTTAGGAGTCTATGAATACATTTAGTGTAAATGAGTCCCTATTAGGAGACTTTGAATCCTTGTTAGGAGATTCTAACCCTGTTAGGAGTTGTGCCAACCTTATTAAGAGTTATGGAAGACAACTGAATGCTATAGAACTAAATTGTACTTCCTTCCTTTATCTCTATCCTATCAATGGAACTTGTGCTCCTTCAGATCTTGTAACTAGATCTCGATTCCCACATCCAATAATCCCTTAGATCTCTTATACACATTCTACAAGCAGTCTACTTCTTTTCACACTTCACACTTCATACAATGATCACAATACTTGAAAACATCTTATTATAACCAAGAAAAACATATTTCCTTTATACCATATCTTCATAATAATTCCTTGAGTTAGCCTTGAGGCTTTCCCATTTAATTAAAATAAGATAATTAATTAATTACAATTATAATAGCATTGTCAACTCGCAGTCTATACAAAAATTCACATGTGCAATACTAAGGCTTGCACACTTGCTAATGTCATCAGATGACTGTCTTCTATCACTGCCTAACTGCGCATCTCTTCATTCCATCTTAGATGAAATATAGCCAACAAATATCAGGAATGACTTTCCTAATACTCTATCTCTGAACTGCTTTGTGTAAATCAGGTACAATTTCCATTCATCTTTGACTCAAGCTCTATGCACTTGACCATGTCATCAGGACATTATGCCAAACACGTCCAAAACCAAACATCACTAGACAATCAGGCCATTGTCTATACCAACAAAATCTATGTTTGCTACTCTGCCAGTATTTACAAAAATAATGCTATGTTGACATCAATTACAAACACAATCATTAATGCAACATATCAATACTCTTCAATTCTTAGGATACTCCCACAATGTAGTATCATTAGCATTCATGCTAACAATATCCAACTTTGGCATTAATGGAAACATAGATAAAAAACCATCTAAGTTCCAAGAATATCAAGTAATCTTCTGTTGCTTCTTCTGTTCATATCTCTCCCCCATTGCTTAGGAGTTCTTCTCATGCTTACTCCCCCTCATGCTTTAGGAGGTGTTTTTCATGTATATTCTCCCCCATTGACATCAATGTCAAAGGTTTCAATCTCAATGTTACCAATTGTTACATACCAATTGTTAATCAACTGCTCCAAGTCATCAACTAGCTCAAGTGTCCAAAGGCATTGTTCAATACCAAATACCTAATACCAAGTGTCCTTAATGACTCAGTACATACCAAATACCCCCAATATGGAAAGCATAAATATTCAATCTAGTCAAATAATAGTTCTCTGTAACTCTCAACTGATGCACTTTCTACATCTTCTACTCAGTAGTAGCTAGGGGCATAAGTCCATGCATGCCTCTTAAGTATTCAAATGTATCTTTAGGAAAAGGCTTTGTAAATATATACAATATGATCCATAGTAAGTATTTACATACTCTAATCTAATCTCCTTTTTTGTTCCTTTCTCTTTCAGTATATGATACTTAATAGATATATGCTTAATCTTAGAATGCAATACATAATTCTTAGACATACTCACTGTACTTGTGTTATCATAGTAAATGACAATAGGTTCTTCAATCTCAATTCTGATATCCTTCAACATCTACTCCATCCACATAACTTGATTATAGCTATTTGGTGTTGCAACATACTTTTCTTTAGCTGTACTCTATGAAATACAATCTTACTTCTTGCTTAACCAAGAAACCAATATTCCTCCAATAAAGAATTCTCCACCACTAGTGCTCTTTTTTAATCCATACTTCCTATCCAATCAACATTAGTATATGCATAAAGTGTGAAATCACTTGATTTGTCATACCAAATTCCATAACGAGATGTCCGTTTCAAATATTTGAATATTCTCTTCACTACTGTAAAATGATATTCTTTAGGATCGGCTTGAAATATAGCTACAATCCCAACTACATTTTCTATATCTGGTTTGGTGTAAGTTAGATACTGCAAAATTCCAATCATTGATCTATACTTCTTCTACTCCACTACAAGTGTCTCATCTTTGCTAGATAACTTGTGATCATTTATGATGGGTTTACCAATAGGTTTGCATTTTTCCAAACCAAACCTCTTCAAAAAATCTTTTAGGTACTTATCTTATGAAATGAATATACCATCATTATTCTACATAATCTGCAAACCTAGGAAAAACTTCATTTGTCCTATCATGCTCATTTCAAATTCATTCTTCATCTCTTCAAAAAATCTATCATTGGCTACATCATTACCTCCAAAAATGATGTCATCATAAAATATTAGAATAATCAGCAAACCATCTTCATTTTTTGTTAAATATAAGTTATTGTCTATCATACCTTTAGCAAATCCAAGCATTGCCAAGTAACTATCCAACATCACAAACTAGGTTCTTGGTGCCTGCTTCAGACCATAAAGAGATTTCTTCAATCTACATACCATGTCTTTGTCTTCTGACAAAGAAAAATATTTAGGCTACTCAATATAAACTTCTTCTTTTAGTTCTCCATTCAGAAAGGTTGATTTAACATCCATCTGATAAACCTTGAATTTCTTGTTCATTGCATAAGCGAGGAACATCCAAGTACTACTTCTATTCTTTCTACTAGTGCGTATATTTGCTCATAATCAATGCCTTCTTGCTATGAATAACCTTTTCAAACAAGTCTAGCTTTATTCCTCACAACTTCTCCTTGTTCATTCATCTTATTCCTAAAAACCCATTTTGTTCCTATCACATTCTTGTCTTTTGGTCTAGGAGCTGACTCCCATGCATGATTCTTTACTATTTGATCCAATTATTCCTTCATTTATTGGATCCAATAATTATCTTTGACTTCTTCATCCGTGCACTTGTGTTCAACTTGAGATATCAAATATATGTCCTCATTTACTCTGTTCCTTGTCATTACTCCTCTATCTTTACTTCCAATTATCTACTCAAGAGGGTGATTCCTTGTTAGATTTCTATTAGGAGTAGACATCTCAACTCTTATCTCTTCTATAGGTTCATATATTAGCTCTTCTCTTTGCTCAATAATTTGCACACCATTCTGCAATTCATTGTTAGTCTTAAAGAAAAAATCAACATTCTATCTAACAATTCTAGAGTTATCTTCTTCCTCATCTGAATTGTAATCTACCATCTTTTCTTTAGTTCCAAACTTCTCATCAATCTTTACATTTAAACATTCAACTATTGTCTTAGTTCTATAGTTAAAGCATATGCAAGTCTCACTTTTAAATGAATAGCCAAGAAACATATCTTCAACACTTCTTGGATCAAACTTACCAATGTTATCATCTCTCTTATTATAACATTTTCTTCCAAATATCCTAAAATGTTTGATTGATTGTGAATATCCCAACCATAGCTCATAAGGTGTATTTTCCATACCTTTTTTGATCTATACTCTATTCATAGTATATATTGTTGTATTAATTTCTTCTCTCCAAAATGTCTTAAAACATCATTCTCAAATAGCATCACTCTAGCTGCTTCTTCTATAGACTCATTTCATCTTTCAACAATCCCCTTTTTCTTAGGTGTTCTAGGTGCAAATAGTTATCTTTTGATTCCATTTATTCACAAAATATGTTAATTTCTCTAGAGGTGAATTCTCCTCCTCTATTAGATCTCAGACACTTAATCGTAACACTAGATTCATTCTCAACTCTATTCTTAAATATCTTGAACTTCTCAAAAGCTTAATATTTCTCTTTAAGAAATACTACCCACATCATTCTAGTGAAATCATCAACAAAAATAATAAAAACACATTTCACCGTAGAATCTTCTTATTTTGGAAGGACCACTCAAATATGTGTGAACGATCTCCAACTTCTCTATGGTAGTGAACTTCTTGATCATGAATGATAATTTCTTTTGCTTAGCCCAAATACATTCCTTACACACAACATTAGTAGGCTTAACAATCTTAGGAAAGTATTTGACTACAAAAGTACTACTAACCATCACAATATTATCAAATTATATGTGACAAATTATTCTATACCATAACCAACTGTTATTGACTTTAGCTACCAAACATGTCATCTCAGTAGGATTCAACTAAAATACATTACCTCTAGATCTAGTGTCAATTCCAATCATCTTACCATATATATCTTTGATAATAAAGACCTCAAATTCTCAATAAACTATAATTGATAACCCTTATCCACCAACTAACCAACACTCAATAAGTTATGCTTTAATCCATCAAAAAATAGACATCATCAGTGTTATTTTTATCATTGAGAGTAATGGATCTAATTCTTTTTATATGACAAGTTGCATTGTTACCAACTCTAACAGTTCCTCCATCATGATTCTTGAACTTAACAAACTTATTCATATCACTAGTCATTTTTCGTGAACAACCACTATCAATTATCCAATGATATTTATTTTCCACTTGGGTACCTAAGCTCTTTCTTCTCTAATTTCTCTATTGAGATCATCCTCCTTGATAGCCACAAATACTAATTCATCATCACTTTCACTTTGACCTTTCTCATCAGATTCTTCATCTTCATTTGCATACAAATAATTTCTATCTCTATGTCTTCTAGGGTTAAACTTTCCCTTATAATTTTTCTCTCTTTTAGGACATTTAGATGCATAATGACCAAATTCATTAGAAGTACAACATTTAAAGATTTCCTTACCATCTTTTTCTCTTCTTAGTAGAAGGGCTATTCCTTCTTTAATCTTCTTGTCTTCATCAGCTCTGATGTTGCTAGCAAAATCTCCATGGCTGTTTGTACTTCTTGTCAAATTATGTCGAATGTTTAGGGAACTTAAAACTATTTTGACTCTTGTAAGTTTTCTAGACTATCTCATAACTTCTTATGCTAGTTCTAATCTTCCAAGCAATGTTTCCTTTGTGAAATCCTTAGTGCAAGGCATTACTAGCTATATCATCTAAGGTGTTAGTTTGAAAGGTGGTGTCAAACTTTTCAAGATCTTCCATATGACTTCATCATCTTCCTTGGTTCCACCATGAGACCAAATTTCTGCAACTATTTTTGATATTATACCAATATAACTTCTTATAGATTCATCTTCCATCATTCTAGCATCTTGAAATGCACATATCCAATTTTGTATTCTCATTCTCTTAGCATGATCATTACCTTCAAAATTAGATCCTAATTCTTTCCAAATTTCATGAGATGTTACAAGTTACTTTACCTAATGGTATTCATTCTCAATAAGAGTTTTCAATAGAGCTTATCTTGATCTCATGTTACACATGAATAGATGTCTTTGTTCTTCACTACAACCTTCTAGCTTTTCTTTTCCAATGATTGTCTTCTCACTCTTTGTCAAAATCCAATATCTTGGACCCATGCACAATAGATGTGTCTTCATCTTCTCATTCCATTTGTCATAGTTGGCCCTATCAAATCTAGGACTATCCTTTCTAAAAATATTTTCCATCGTTCTCCCAAAGATATTAAGCTTATCCTTCAAGGACTTGAGGCTTTGATACCAATTGTTAGAATATATAGTCCACTGATATAACTTTGGGGGGGGGGGGGGGGGGGTGTGGTGGTGAAATAGTTATGCAAGTATTATCATATTTACAACCTTAAACAATCTTAACTATATGATTAATATAAATTGAAAACACAACAAGATACTCATGCGCAATAACACCAAATATGTTAACTAGAGAAACCCTTGATTAGAGGGAAAACCTCGGTGGGGATGGTACCCACAAGATGATGTACTAATATAAATATTTCTTGCTAGAGGATGGATCCTATTAGGAGTATATGAATATATTTAGTACATATGAGTTTCTATTAGGAGATTTTGAATCCCTATTAGGATATTCCAACCCTATTAGGAGTTGTGGAAGATAGTTGGACCCACTTCCCAAATAGCTTCAAGGGCAAGACCAATGAACCAACTATCCAAATGATCTTTGTATTGTTCCTTGAAGAATAATAGAACTATATTGTATTTCCTTCCTCTATCGCTTTCCTATCAATAAAACTTGTGCTCATTTAGATCTTGTAACCAGATCTCGATTCTTACTGTATACACTAATCTAATGTGCTAGAAATACTAATCTAATGAAAGCAGTTACACATTAAACTAACATAACATATAAGAGAGACAAAGAGAAGACAAAATCAAATGAGAATGTGAGCCATGGATAGGCTCTCTCAATGAGCTTGTTCTCTTGTTTTTGAGATGTGTCTATGTGTAGATTAGGGATGTATGCTCAAATGCTCAAAGTTGCTTCAATGATGGAGATGGATAATAGAAAATTGGTAGCTTTGTGAGCTCTCAATTTGGAATTATAAGGGTATGGGTATGGCTTTTGGCTCTCAAAAGGGCATGGTAACTTTAGCTCAAAGATTGTTGATTTTAATGGCTTGCGATGGGATTCAATTTATAGGCTAAGGGGTAGAGGGATGGAGGGCTTAGATGCAAGGATGGATGAAGGCTTAAGGAGGGCTAGGATGCACTCAAAGGAGAGCACATGGATTGTGCTTGTTTAGCACCAATGGGAAGGTGACACTTGTTAAAAGGAGGATGAGTGTGAGAGGGTACGGTAAAGGGTTGGTTAAAGGCATGATGAGTGGGGTTGAGTATGTAAGAGAGGTGTAAGAGGAATGAGTGTGGAAGAGGGAAGAGTGTGGAAGATGGATGTAAGGGTCATGAGTGGGCTTGTAAGAGTCTTTTATGGTTTGTAAGAGCACTCATGACTTGGTGGTTGGGATTTTTGAGGGGAGAATTGATTTGGATTAGGAAAGTCTTAAACTTGTTTAAGGAATGTGACAACATTAGGGGGTGGATTAGGCTTGGGTTTAGGATTAGATTAGAGATGTTAGAGATGTGCAAGTGGATGGCATTAATGAGGGTGGGTGAGTTAGTGGCTAAGCTTGGTTAGTATGGGTGGATGGGGTGGATTAGGCTAAATGGAGGATTAGGGATAGGTTAGGGGTTTTTGAATTTGAGGATTTCATTTATCAAATAGATTTATTTTAATAAATGGGGATTTTTGGAATTAGATAGAAGAATAGGATTTAATTGATAAATAATAGATTATTTGATTTATCAATTAGGACTATAGATGATTAATTAAATTAATCAACTAGGGATGGCAAAGGATTAATTAAATAAGAATTTAATTAATGATGCCTTTAGAGATGGCTAAATTAGATTACCAAAGCAGTGTAATCAAATTTAGGTGTCTACACTCACATCCAATAATCTCTTGGATTGCTTACATGCATTCCTCAAGCACTCTACTTCTTTTTGCAGTTTGCACTTCATATAGTGAGCACAATACCTAAACAAATATTTTTGTAATGAAGGAAAACATCTTTCTTTCATACCATATCTTCACAATAATTCTTTGAGTTGGCCTTGAGGCTTTTCCAATTAATTAAAATAAGATAATTAATTAATTACAATTACAATAGCACTATTGGCTCATAGTCTATAAAAAAATTCACATGTGCGATACACGTATGAGACTATCTTCTATCATAGCCTAACTACACATCTCTTCATTCCATCTTAGATGAAAGATAACCAACAAACATCAGGAACTACTTTCTCAATACTCTATCTCTAAAATGCTCTTTGTAAATCAAGTACGACTTTTGTACATCTTCGACTCAGACTCTGTGCACTTAACCATGTCATTAGGACACTATGTTGAACATGTCCAAAACTGCACATCACCAGATAATTAGGCCATTTTCCATACCATCAAGATCATAGTCTTCCACCCTGCCAATATTTACAAAAATAATGCTATGTTGACATCAATGAAAAAAATAGTCATGAATGAAACATATCAATACTCTCTAATGCTCAGGATACTACCACAATGTAGTATCATTGACATTCATGCTAATAGAGAATTGCACAATTGATGGAAGGGTGGTAGTTGTTATAAAGAAAAAGGTAGTTCTTACCAAGGTGGTTATGGAAGAGGAGGATTTTGCATAACCCATTTTAAATGTGGTGAAAAAGGACATAGAGCCTCTGAGTGTAACTATTATAGGAAGAAAAAATAAGTGAGTAGAAGAAATTCTTTGGATCTTGGAGAATCTACAAGTCCACCAAATGGACCTAAAAAATAGAAAACTTGATGGTGAGGAGAACTTTGTGTAATGAGAGAATTGATGAAGAATTCCTCTTGAGGAAAAGTCTTTTCAAGACTAGATGCAAGATTGTAGGAAAATGTTGTAAGGTAATCATTAATAGTGGTAGTTCAAAAAAAATTGGCATCACAGGAGTTGGATAATAAGTTATAGAGGATGAGACATGCTAAAACCTATCAAGATTCTTGGATCAAGGATAAGCATAAGTTACTAGTAAGTGAAAAATGCCTTGTGAAATTCAAGATGAAGAATTAGTATGATGAAGTTTGTTGACCCTATGGAAAGACATATTGTCAATTAGTTAAAAAACACTTAAGTCATCTAGGAAGGCCGGTTAATACTACAACTAAGCTTTCCACAAGACAACATGTTCTCGTGTAGCCCAAGTAGTTTAAGGATATCCAGTGTAAACTGAGCTCATAGTATAAGCCACCAAGTTAACACTATGAATCGAGTTTAGAGTACTCACTGAGTTCATAGTATGAATCGAGTTACTAGTTCAAGTCAATATGCTTTAGTGTCACCCAAGTGAATTTTTTTTACCCAAGTGCCATAGTATCACTCAAGCTCATTGTATTGCATGAGCATCAACATAACACCAAAGTGCACAGTGTGGCTTGAGCATCAACATTTGGCTGACTTGAAGGTATAATTTAGTTATTGTGAAGAAATCTCTTATTTAAGATGACTTGAAATGAAGATATTGTTTGATGGATATATAAGGAAGGAAAATTAGTTTGTCTAAGATTGAATGAGTATAATATATGAAATATGAAAAGGTGATAAGAAGGTAAATGTGGAGAATATTTTTTAAGAAGAATGCCTAGCAGTATAAAGGCAAAAGAAGAGACTCATCCATCACAGTCAAGTGATCATATTATTCAAAGGATCTATTTCAACAAATAGAGAACTTTCCAAACAAAGATTGACCTACTAATTCATCCTAATAGGTGCATTAGTAAAATCCTCTAACCAAGTAGACCTAGTAGTCCTTTGTTGAATCTCCTAATAGAGTACATAATTCATTATATTGTAAAATCCTTTCACAAGGTAGACCTAATAGTCCTTCATATTGATTATAGAATAGATCACCAGAACTAGTAAATTGTAATCCCTAATAAGCCAACTTTATTACTATAGTAGTGAAGCTTTGTGGGTGTCATCCCCACATAGTTTTACCTTTTCCTTAGAGGGTTTTTGGATCACCAAATATTATGTCAAAGTGTCATGGTGTTGATTTATTTATTTCTTTACGTTCATGCATGATAGTAGATTAGATAATATAATGAAGTAAAGAAAAATTATTCTAAGTGAAAAAGTTTAAGTGGTTCCTAATTCACCCACTCACTCCCATAGTCACTTGTTTGTCATTACATTTCCAACAATTGGTATTAGAGAAAGGGTCTTAGATTAGATAATATAATGAAGTAAAGAAAAATTATTCTAAGTGAAAAAGTTTAAGCAGTTCCTGATTTACCCACTCACTCCCATAGTCACTTGTTTGTCATTACATTTCCAACAATTGGTATTAGAGAAAGGTTCTCCTATTAGAGGCTTAACATATTGAGAGAAAAGATATGAGGAAATGGAAGTGTACAAGTTAGAGAAATCTATTGAGAATGTCAAACTTGATCTACATATGGCTATGGAGAGGAGAAAATCACTCACTCTATGAAGAGAAGAAAGGGATTGGCTATATAGATGAATGACAACATATAGAAAAAATAAAGAATAGAAGACCTATATAGTGGAAGAAGTTCAGAAGAAGATGATGCAGCCATAAAAGATTTATTAGTAAGTAATGCTACTCTACAAGAAGAAGTAAGAAAATTGAAAAGAGAACAAGAAAGTCACTCAGTCAGGCTATGTGAAGTCATAGAACAAAAGAAAAAAGTATTGAATGACAAAGAAATGACATATGAAGATAGAAGATTACTTGCAGTTCAAGATTAGAAGAAAAGACCAATGATGTCCAACAACTATCACAACATTAGAAAGACATGGAAAATCAGCTAGATGATGCAAATCATGGAATCACAATTCTAAGAGAAGAAAATGGCACACTCCGTAATGAACTAAGAGCTAAAAATAAACTCAATGAGAGAAGATTGAGGTTAGAAGAAAGTGTGAATCAATTGTATGAGAAAAATATGAATAGACCTAAAGGCACTATTGGCTTAGGGTATACTATTCAAGGAGAATCATCATAACAAGGAGCACAAAAGAAGAAAAGGCCTACATGCAACAATTTTTGAAAAGTAGGTCATACATCAAATGTTTTATGGAGCAATACTATGCAACCCAAGTTCAAAGGTCATTGCTACAATTAAAAAAGATATGGATACACGAATAATGAAAGCAGAACTAGATCAAAGTTTGAAAGAAATTGTTTCACTTGTCACAAGCATGGTCAAAAATCTTTTGATTGTAGATCAAATCCATGGAATCCAAATATTCAACACAATGGAGCCATATAAAGAGATTTTATTAGTTGGGACTACAACACATTGGGAAAACATCATCTATGGGGAGAATATGGTCACATTGTAGTAAATTGTGTAAGAACTCACTTTAGGAAAAGACATATTAATGTGAAGTGTTATGTATGCCAAAATATATGTGATTTGGAAATAAATTGTATGAATAGAGATACAAAAAAAATTGGTGAAAAAACCAAAGGAAAATCCAAGGTTGAACAGATCAAATCTTAGATGAATCAAAAATGGGTAAGGAAACTAGAGGAAAACATAAGGAAAAAAAATTGAAGTTATTATCATCCAATCAAATGATTTGGGTGAGGAATCCACATCCAAATAAGCATTCAAGGAGATGGTTGGAATTGAGAATTCGAGGAAGATTCTACATCAATTCTAGATATTCAAAAAGGAATAGTCCAAATCTACATATTCAGATGCACAAAGTCAAGGAAGGGAGATATGATGCAGGAGCATCCTAGGTGTAGGAGCAATCTTGCATCACCCAAAAATATTTTGTTTTTAGTCTTTTCTATTTTAGTAAGGTCTAGGAGATAGGGTGGTTACTAATTATGGGAACTTGCTATTTTTAATAACTTTTTCATATGAGCTCAAAATGTTCTCATTTTCTACAGGAAGGTTCACTTTAGAGTTGTAAGCCTACCATAAAAATTTAATTGCTCCAACTTAAGTATCAGATAAATTATTGTAGATTTGCGGTGGAAATTTTTTTAAAAAAATCTTTAGGCTCATTTTTGGATGCCTTAGAGAGCCCAAATGAGGTTTGAAAACTTGAGGGAAGGGTGCTTGCACCATTCTGAGCCTATAGATCAGGAGCTCGCATTTCTAAAAAGTGGTTATAATAGCCAATCAGAGCAATGGTTTGAGAGTTATGGCTTTCTAAAGTTGGGATACCTAAAATATCTAAAATAATTATCAAAGATGTATTTAGCTGACTCTATATGTATTGTTAGGGTCTTTCGACCCTAGGTATTAAGTTTCATTGTCTAGAACCTTCCTAGGCGGCATAAAATTGTCTATTTAAGAAAGGTTTGAACATTGTCTAGGATAGCTCTGGGTGATAGTTCACAACTTGCCTTGTAGATTATTTTAATGAAGGCACCCATGTGAATTAGCATATTGTACTTGTGAATTTTGTAATTCCACATTTGTGGTGCAAAGAGGAAGTCCATATTTTGTTCTCACATCTATTGTTGTTTCTTTGTTTTTGTTATGAGTTTGCGGTATTAAGGGGAGAACCCTTCACCAAGTGGTATTAAAGGAAGAGTTCTTGAGTATGTGGATAGATCACTAATGATGAGGTAGTTCACACCAATATTGTGGTTTGGGCTATGTAGACAAATTGTTGATTGTGAGGTAGTTTGCACTAGGGTTTCAATAGAAGCATGAAAATGCCTCCACAAAGAGAGCATGGTGGAAGAGTTGTAGGTGTTACACCAGAGGGTTTCCAAGCCCTCTAAAGAAAAATGCAAGAATTGAAAGAAAAAATGCATGGAAAAATGAATCTTCCTATTAGAGATGAAAGAAAGGATGAGGACGAAGTAGAAGAAAATGCCAAATCAGAAGCAATTCTAAACCTAGAGGAAGAGAGGCTTTTTAGGGCCATCTCCAAGATTGGAAAATGACCTAAGTTTGAGGTTCCCACATTTTTGGGAAATTTTAACCTAGAGGAGCTGAATGGTTGGATCAATGACCTAGAGGATTACTTTTAGTATAAAGATATTGAGGATTCAGATAGGTTCAAGTTTGCGAAGGCAAAACTGAAGGGACATGTAAAGATCTAGTGGCAAGAGGTTCAGTTAGAGTGAAATAGAAAGGGAAAGGACAAAATCACTAGATGGAATTGGATGATAGGTAAAATAAAGTGACAATTCATTCCCATGGATTATGATCTTGATCTATTGAAGAAGATGCAAGGGTTAAAGCAAGCGGGAGAATTTGTTCATGAGTATATTGAAGAGTTCTACTGAGTTCTCATCAGAACTAGCCATGCAGAAGCTGATAATGAGAAAGTCACCTATTATGTTAATGGATTAAGGCCAAACATTTAGGATGAGATGAGTCTAGTTCAAATGAACAATATTGAGGAGACATACTAGTTCTCCCTAAGAGTTGAGAAGAAACTGAACAAGAATTTTGACAACAAGAGTAGTGGAAGAGATTGTGGTGGAATATCGAGTGGATGATCTTCTGATGGCCATAATGATGATCAAAAGAACAAGGATGAGGCTAGAAGTAGTAGTTAGAATCAGAGGGAAAAAATTCCAATCATTTCCATGATTAGAACAATAGAGATTAGAGAGGAAGAGGTAGAGGACAAGGATCTGGAAGAGGAGGTTTTCATGGGAAACATTTTCATTGCAGAGAAGAAGGGAACAGAGAATTTGAATGTACCTAACACCAAGGAAGGATAGATCAAATAACCAAAGGCCTAGCCAGAGTTACATATCTTGATGAAGATGCCAGATCCTCACATTTTGAAGATGCTAAAGGAGAAAAAGTCCTAGTTAATAGAAGAGTCCTGCTGACTGGTGAGAATGAACCTCATCAAAGAAGGAGCTTGTTTCACACAAGGTGCAAATTTGAAGAAAAGTTTTGCAATGGAATCATTGATGGTGGAAGTACTAACAATCTAGTGTTATAAAAAATGGTCACCAAGTTAAAGCTAAAGAGGTAGAAACACTTGCATCCATACCATATTACTTGGGTGTAAGATGACCGCAAGGTCATAGTCAATGAGCAATGCTCAGTGAAATTCAAGATTGGAAGCTACCAAGATGAGGTACTATGTGATATCATACCTATAGAAATGTATCATATGCTATTGGGTAGGCCATGGTAGTTTGACAAACATGTTGTACATGATGAGCGAGCAAATACCTACACTCTGACCAAGGATGTAGTAAAACATAAGTTGAAGTTGTTGAAGGGGAAAGAAGAAAAGGTATGTAGTGCTACTAGAATATGTTTTGTTGATGAAAAAGAGTTTCTCAAAGGTTTGAAGCATAAGCATATGTGTTTTTCTATAATTCCATAAGATAGTAAAGAAGAAGTAGAGGAGGTGCCTGCAAAAGTTCCAGATATGATGGGAGAATTTTTTGATATTGTATCAAATAATGTACCTGATGGATTGCCCCCAAATGAGGAATTAGTCACCAGATGGATTTGGTTCTAGGAGCCAGTTTTCCAAACAAGGTAGCACATAGAATGACACTAGCAGAAAGTGAAGAGTTGAACATGCAAGTTCACAAGTTGTTGTACAAGGGGTTGATTCAAGAGAGTCTGAGTCCATGTGCAGTACCAGCTATATAAGCACCAAAAAAAAATGGAGAATGGAGGATGTGCATAGATTCTTGCACTATCAATAAGATCACAATCAAGTATAGAATTCCTTTGCCAAGGGTAGATGATGTTATGGACTATGTGAGTGGAGTTGAATATTTCACAAAGATAGATTTGAAGAGTAGGTACAATTAGATTCATATTAGAGAAGGTAATGAGTGGAAGTCTACTTTGAAGACAAGGGAAGGACTATATGAGTGGTTAGTCATGCCTTTTTGGCTAACCAATGCACCAAGCACTTTGATACAACTCATTAATGAGGTATTGAAGGAGTTTCTAGGTAAGTTTGTCATTTTTTACCTAGATGATATATTGATCTTTAGTAAGACATTACAGGAGCATCTAATTCATATGTTTGATAAGGTGAGGGAAGAAAAGTTGCTAATAAACCTGAAGAAGTGTAATTTTGTAAAGAAGGAGTTGGTGTACCTAGGATTTGTAGTTTCAACAGAAGGTCTAAAAATGGACCTAGAGAAAGTGAAGGCTATCCTTGAATGGACTACTTCAAAGAGTGTGATAGAGGTAAGATCTTTTCATGGACTAGCTAGTTTTTATAGAAAGTTCATAAGAGGTTTTAGCAGTATTTGTGGACCCTTGACTGAAACAATGAGGGGATAGGAAAGAATTTAAGTGAACTATAGGAGCATATAAGTGTTTTAAAATATTAAAATAGAAAGTTACTAAGTAACTTGTTTTAATAGGGTGTTTCAAGTAGACTATGATGCTAGTGGTATTGCAATAGGAGCTATTTTGAGCCAAGAAGGTAGACTTGCTGCTTATTTCAGTGAGAAATTGAATGATGCAAAAAGAAAATATTCTATTTATGATCAGGAATTTTATGCTATAGTTCAAGCATTGAAGAAGGGGAGACACTATCTTCTTCCTAAGGAGTTTGTTTTGTATACTAATCATCAAGTTTTGCAATATTTGGATAACCAAGGAAATTTGAAGCAAAGGCATTTGAAGTAGGTTGAGTTTTTGTAGAGTTATACATTTGTTTTGAAAAATAGGAGTGGAAAGTCTAATAAAATTATAGATACTCTTAGTAGAAGACAACTTTTGATGATAGGAATGTAAAAAGAGGTGGTTGGGTTCAAGGAACTCAATACTTTGTATCCAGATGATCCTAATTTTGGTGAAGCATGGACAGCTTGTACAAAACCTATTACACTTGACAGGACAAAGTGGTTGGATTTAATGATCCAAGATAGTATTTGTTTATAGGAAGCCAGTTGTGTATTCCTCAAAGTTCAATGAGGGAGAATCTCATTAAAGAGAAGCATAGTGGAGGGTTGGTTGGAATTTTGGTAGAGATAAAACCATATCTTTGGTTGCTAAGAATTATAACCAGCCATAGTTGTAGCAAGATGTGAAGAATTTTGTACAGAGTTGTAGAGTATATCAGATGGTGAAAAGAGTGAAGGAGAATACAGGATTGTATCAACCATTACCTATACCAAAGAAGCTATGGGAGGATGTTAGCATGGATTTTGTTCTTGGATTACTAAGGACATTGTATGGGCATGATTCTATATTTGTGGTGGTTGATAGGTTTTCAAAGATGGTACATTTTATTCCTTGTAAGAAGACCAACAACACTATTCATGTAGCAGAGTTTTTTTTTGAAGAAGTGGTAAGACTACATAGTCTACCAAAGAGTATAGTTTTTGATTGAGATACCAAATTTGTTTGGTATTTCTGGCATACATTGTGGAAGAAATTGAAGAAAGAGTTGAAGTTCAATTCATTGCATCATCCACATACTAATGGACAAACATAAGTGGTGCATAGGAGTTTGGGAATTTTTTGAGATGTTTGGTTGGAGATAAGCCAAAAGGATGGGATATGATTTTACCATAGGTAGAATTTCCATATAATAATTCTATTCATAGGAGTAATAGTAAATCACCATTCTAGATTATATATGGGAGTAGTTCTAGAAAGGATTCTGAATTGGGGCAATTGGATAAAGGTGAGATAAGTAGCGTTGAAGTAGAAGTTTTTGCTAAACATTTGAAGAACGTCCATGATGAGGTGAAGACAATATAAGGCTAAGATAGATGTGAAAAGGAGGTATAAGGAATTTTAGATTGGAGATGAAGTCATGGTTCATTTGAGAAAGGAGTGATTTCTAGTGTCTACATATAATAAGATGAAGATGAAGAAGTTTGGATTGTACAAGATAGTGAAAAGGAATGATTCTAGAAATGCATATGAAGTGGAGCTTCCTATTGAATTGAATATTTCACCAGTATTTAATATATCAAATTTGACAGAGTATTATGAAGGAGGTGATGGAGATGAAGTTGCAGAAGTGTAGTGGAGTATTCCAATAGCTAGTTTGACTGCAAAGGAGATTGAGGAGATATTGGACAGTTGTGTTGGCAAAAGTACAAGGAGCATAACTTATGAAGAATACTTGGTGAAATGGAAAGGGAGGCCAATAGAGGATTCATCATGGCTAGCAGGGGAGGAGGTTAACCATCTTAGATTTCCTCTAAACACCTAAGATGTGACAGAGTCACTTCTCAAATTACCTCAGGTGTTTGATGCAGGAGCATCTTGGGTGTAAGATCAATCTTACATGACCCAAAAGTATTTTCTTTTTAGTCTTTTCTATTTTAATAAGGACTAGTAGATAGGGTGGTTACTAATTATGGAAACTTGCCATTTTTAGTTAGTTTTTTATATGAGCTCATAATGTTCAGATTTTCTATAAGAAGGTTTACTTTAGAGTAATAAGCCTACTATAAAAATCTCATTGCTCCAGATTAAGTATTAAAGAAGTTATTTTGGATTTTCGATGGAAAATTTTGAAGAAAAATATTTAGGCTCACCATTGGAGGCCTTAGAGTTCCTAGATGAGGTCCAAAAACTCAACGGAAGGGCACTTGCACCATTTCAAGTCTATAGGTCAAGAGCTAGCATTTTTGATAAGTGGTTATAATAGCTAATCGAAGCAATAGTTCGAGTTTTATGGCCTTCTGAAGTTGGGCTACCTAAAATATCTAAAATAATTGTCAAAGATGTATTTGGCTAATAATATATGTATTGTTAGGGTTTTTTTGGCCCTAGGTATTAAGTTTCATTGTCTAGAACCTTCCTATGCAACATAAAATTGCCTATTTAAGAAAGGCTCGAACATTGTCTAGGATAGCTCTGGGTGATAGTTCACAGCTTCTCTTGCAGATTATTGTAATAAAGATGCCCATGTGGGTTAGCATATTGTACTTTTGAATTCTATAATTCTAAACTTATGGCACAAATAAGAAGTCCATATCTTTTTCTCGCATCTGCTATTGTTTGTTTATTTTTGTTATTAGTTTATGGTATTAAGGGGAGCACCCTTCATCAAGATACATTCTAACAGAGTTACAACCTAGTTGTAACTAGTCTATTTATCATCTCTAAGTGAAGTCAAGTTAGAAACTAGTTCTAACCAAGTTTTCCAATAATCAGTTCATGTTGATCTTATGATTCGAAGACCTTATAGAGATATCGCACCTACCATTGTATTGTACATGGTGGAATCATGTATTCATGAGACTTTAATGAAGAGCACAATCAAAATAACAATAAAATAATATAGACCCAAGAAATCACTATTAAATAAAGACTCCATAGACATCTCATGTTTCCCTAACTACAATAGCTAAAATTTCTCTCAGACCAGCATCTCAGTGACAGTTCTAGAATTGGAGTACACTATTAATGCAAATCTAGGAAAGTCTATATGAGATCTATATGAAAATGTGAAGAAGATAATAACACTAAAATACTATGATATATTCATGCATGAGACTAAAACAATGCTAAGTGATGCTAGATAAGTGAAAGAATGATGCTAAAATGACATTAATTCTCTACAACAATAATGCTAAATGATAGCTCTAAATATGCCTATAGAGTGGATGCTAAAAAATTGGGGGTAAGAGTGAAACTAAAAATATATTAGAAAGCCCCAAGAGGAACAGTCCAACAGACTTGGTTTGTGAGGATAATTGAGGATTTTTCATTCTTTTAAATTCCAAAAAGGTGAATTTCACTTTTGAAGGGATAAATGATTTTGTTGATTTATTAAATATTTCATTTATTTTCAATTGTATTCTTTACCTTTTTCAATTTTATTTTGTTTTTTGATTTTATGAATTGATTTTCCCCTTTAAGAGTGTCTTTGGTCTTTTTGAATTTGATAGGTGATTAACCACTCAAATGATTAAATGTTGCCATTTATTTGAAAGTCCATTATTTTCCTCATTTATTTGATTTTGTCTTTAATTTTTGCTGCTTGATCAAAATTCATGTTGTTTTAGGTCTTTGCAAATTTTAGGGTGTCTACAAATGCCCCTCTTTGACCTAATATGTGAAGAATATTAGTTCAAAGAATGTCTTATTTTTCTATTTTTAAACCAAATTTTGGCGATTGAGTGTTTGATCACTAACATTTTTTTTGATTCAATGTTGATATGGTGCCTAATTATTGATGATTTGATACTTGATTATCAATGATTTGATCCCTGATTGCTAATGTTTTTTAAATCCTTTGTTTGGAATAGTTTGTTTGAATGCCCCGATTTATTTGATTGTCGTTAAAATTGGCTAGAGTAGAATGTTTTTGATATTTGGAAAATTTTGATGCCTTGGTCTCATGTAGGTTATAATTCCCCCTCATAAATTAAATTGGAAAATAAATGACCGACAATATAGGGTATTCCAATTTGATTTCTAAAAAATGTTGATGATATAGTTGGACAGGAAAAACAAGTTGAAATAGAAAAGTACCCAAGGAAAAGGAAGTTTTCTAAAGGTGTTAAATAGGGGCAATAAGGATGAAAATTTCATAAAATGTCCCAAGTGAGGGTTAAATAGGTCAAAAGACCTTTTACCCATTTTATTTTTACATGCCCTTTTGACCTTCCACTATGTGGAGCTCTAAGTTAGCAAAGATGGCAGTCCTAGTGTGAGAGCAATAATTCAAGAGGGGTCACAGAAACAAGCATCTCGACCAACTATGGTGCCCTGGCAAGTTATTGAGAACCGTTAGATTTTATTTTTTTGATTTTTTTGTAGGATTTTTTAGATCTTTGCATGATTTTAGCTCATAAATACTAAGTTTATTCATTTTATCTCATTTGATAGTTGTTATAGTGCATTTAAATTATTGTAATAAATAAGAACCTTGTAATAACACATTATTGATGGAAAAAAATGCATACAAACATGTTTTTGGATTGTAAAACAATGCATAGGAGAGAACTGTAGTGCATACGTAGGTTTTCATAGTGCTTCCAATTGTTGTAGTGTATACAAAGTAGGTTTTAGCACATATAGGTTGTAGAATGGTGCATATGAGAGTTAGGGTTTGTTGGTCCAAATCGATGAATAAGGACAAATTGGATGTGGTTGTTGTAGCACATGTGCATCTTTCAATAGTGCTTTTACCTTAAATATCACATTCATTTGGTGTGATAGTGTGTTTGATGAATGTTGTAGTACTTTTAAGGTAGATAGCAAATCCAATTAATGTACTATCATGAATGCTGAGTTTTATAGGATTTACAATTCTTGTAGTGCATCTATATAAAGAGATAGTGCATGTGATTAATATGATGGAACTTTGGGTTGTGATAGCACATACATCTCATGTAATGATGTGAATGATGTATGAAATAGTGCAGAGTAGCCTTGTAATATATTTGGTGCATGGGATAGCACATATGGCTAGTTTAGGGGTTGTCCCATAGTAGAATGTCTTGATAGGGAGATTCAAATGTGTGTAGAATTGATCGGGATGTAAGATAGAATCGTGATGTGGAATAGGTGAGTTTGGAGCTGACCCAGAGACTTATTCATGTAATGAACCAAAACAATAGGGAACATGTTTCACAAAGTGATATGTAGGATCAATTGGGCAGTGTTGGATAGAGAGAAAAAATGCCCCCTCAAGATAGAGAAAAGGGAAAACTTAACATGTCCATCTCAAGATATAGATTGGGACAAAAAATGGTTCAAGATAGAACCATTAGCTAGATAGCTAGATGTTTTCTTTTGATTGATGTAGGATAATCACTTGTGATGTAAAACTAATTGCATTGTTTAATGGTTGGTGAAATAGGTACATGGGTGTAAGCTCATGGCATGGGGTTTATATCCATGGCCACTAGAGTCCATTGACATATTATCAGTAGTTGATTGATAGACTATTGATAGATGTGGCTTTACATATCTTCTTTAGACTTTACACATCTTCTTCAGATGCCTCAGTTCTAAGTGAACATGGGATTATTGATAGCTATGGTCAAGCAGTGACACTGGGGTCAAGTTTGCACATGCCCCTTGGACAGATGATGATTACTCCTAAGGATGTATACATGATTCTAAGGATCCCTATAGTAGGAGATCTAGTATATTATGATTAGATAGATGATGGGACAACCTTCAGAGATATATTTTTAGATGATGGCATTGGGGATGATAGTGCGTCATGGTTTCAGATGCTACAGTATGAGCCTTTACCTATAATTTTGGCTGGATTGATAGGAAGATTTCTCTTGTTAGATAGGTGAGGACATGGATGTTTAGTTGGATGGGGTTGTATTATTCAGGACTTGATCAATTGGCCATGAATATTTTCATGGAGTACTTGCATCTTAGCTCACTTGTACCATGATTTGCATAAGGTTGTATACTTAGGGGTGGCATCACCTTTGGTAGGTGTTGTATGTTAGGATTAACCTTAGATAGAAATAATAGTTACATGCAAATATAACCAATATCATAAAATAATAGATCACATGGAAGAGAACCCAAGACACCAAGATTTAACATCATTCACCCAATCCCTAGGCTAATCCACCAACAAAAAGTTCAATATTATTATTATCAATTGATTACAATTTTTAATCCCTTACAACTCAATACCATTACATTCTAAAATCACTAACCCTAAGTCTTTTTATACAAGCTTTTGCCCCATAAAAAATTAGGGCTAGAATAAGTTGTCTAATAGGAAAAATAGCAACCAACAAAGTTTACAATATAAGGGCATTTTTGGCTTTGTGTGTTGCCCCAAGACCCTGCAAGGGTGCTGCCCCTTGACCTTGTCTTGGGGGAACTTTCCTCAAACCACTATAGAAATAATATGGGGAAATATAGTGCCAAATAAATCTCTGAGTCTGATTAGCCTCCACATCACAACAATCTCCCGCTTGGAGAGTAATCAGACTCCATAAAAATAACCTCCCACTTGGAGACTGATCATAGCACTACTAAAGTTGTAGCTCCCACTAGAATATCAAACCACCCTAGACTCTACTGTTCTTTTATTTTATTCAGTCTAGAAGACCAACCGAAGCTGAAGATGAGTTTAGCTTCTCCCTTGTTACTACCTTGGTAAACATATCTACTAGATTATAATTTCTATGTATCTTGTTCAACTTTAACTATCCATCATCCAAAAATGATCGAATGAAATGGTTCCACAAGTACATGTGTTTTATCTTTGAATGTAGAGCTGAATTCTTTGCAAGATGATGGAACTCTAACTACCTATAAATAAATAATTATTCTTATGAGGGTGTCCCAATTCATCCAAGAAGTACTTCAAAGCCATATCATCTCCTTGGCCCTAGAACCACATAGGGATGCTACCCCTTCACCCCATCCTAGGGGTGCTACCTCCAAACCCCTATTGAAATAATATGGGGGAAAATTGTGTTGAATAAACCTTCGAGTCTAATTAGGCTCCACATCATAATAGTGTATTCTTGTAGATATGGAGATGGGAGTATCTTTCCATTACATGATTGATATGTGTGTGTCAGTGGCCACAAGGTATGTCACATATATCCTAGGGCAAGGTGGGATTGTGCTAGGAGTAGGCATAGGTAGTGGCACAGGGCTGAGCCACAGGGAAGATGATATGGGTCTAGATAGGTCTATGTAGCACAAGGCAATGTTATTAGATGATGTTCAGTTTGTCAGGAGATAGAGGCCTTAGGCATAGAGTTCACAACCATAGGTATCTATAGCCTCAAGGCCACCACCAGTGAGACTAGGTGGGATTTTGATATGGAGGACTGTATGAGTGCCATGGAGGCACAAGTCAGATTCATTGGATCGTAGATTAGTCATTTATTAGGCACAATGTAAGAATTCATAGCATCGATGATACTGAGGCCTCCACCACCACCTCTAGCACTGAGCATAGATGGGGTGACCATAAGTTAGGTAGCCCTAGCCATTCCAAGGACACAGGCTACAATTTTGGTAGATCAGGTTCTATAAGAGGGGAAGAGTTCCCCTAGCGATCAAGAACCCCCTAATCAATCACAAATAGATGTCGTAGGTGGTGAGACACATGATTGATTTTGGGTATCATTTTGTATTGCATGTATCTACCCATCAGATATATGATTTTTGATTATGACCTTTTGATACCTTTTGATATATGAGTATACTGAGTGAAGATTTACATTTGTGTATATGTTGGATTTTCATGTTTTGGTATAAGAGACTTTATATTACTAATGCCATTGATGATGTGATGTGCATATGTTTTTTATATTTTTATGATAGATGTAGATGTGGATGTGATGTGGATTGTAAATATGCAGAGGAATAAATGCTTAGCATAGTGAAATAATATGTAGATGGTGAATATGCTAATGAAATGGAGAAATGTAATGTAATAAGATGATAAGGAAAATATAATAGATGATAATATGGAGAATAAAAATGATTTAATGTAGTGATAAAAAAGAGAATGAGATAATGAATGCAATGGGATAATATGATGACATAAAATGATAAAATAAGCATATGAGTGTCATAAGATGAAATGAATATGATGTAAGATGAAATAGAAGAATATTAAAATGATGATGGACATGAGAATGAAAATAAAATGTGATACAATAAAAATGGGTTAATGATAGAAAATAAATGAGAAGAGTGTAATAATGAAATGGAATGAATAATAATAATGTGAAAATGCTTTTAGTGAAAGGCAAGTGGGAAAAAAATGATAAAAATAAATTGCAATGGTGTAATATTTGATATGTAATGGAGATGGAATGAAAATGAATGCTAAATGATCGTATATGATAGAATGTGGATGACTTGGAATGAGGAAAATAATAAATGTAATGACTTGAGAATATGGAAGTAAAAATGATAAGATAACAATAAAAGGGTAAGGTAATGGGAAAAGAAATGATGGGAGAATATGAAATGAAATGAAATGAATGGAAGGAGATATAATTGTAAGTTAAAATTTGAGATTCAAAGGCCACAAAGAAACCTAGAGGCAGTAGTGAATGAATAGAACATAATTGATGATAGAAGAAGAAGAAAGGTAATGAGATAAATAGTGACCAACAATTTTGCAATTTGAAAGTCACATAATGCAATAGGTGGAACAAATATTATGGGATAATGAGGTGATGAAGTATGATGAATAGTGGTGATTTGTGGTGAAACAAAGTCCACAATACTTGAGTGTTAAAAGATTAGGGTTATTTTGTTGTTGTTTTTTATTAGGAAAACAGGTTTTACAGGGATCCTGAAACTCAAAGTTTTACAACATAAAACAACTTAAAGTAGAAAAGATAGAAAAAAAGTAGCCTCAAAAGGCCAGAAACAAAAAGGCCCCAAGCCTGAGAAACAAAGGCCAGGAACAGAGCCTGGCGGGTAGACTAGTATCCCTTCTTTTCCATTGCCAATAGGGTTTCTGCAGCATCACTTTCCTTCTGGTTGGCCTCTTCCTCCTGGATCATGGGGAGGAAATGCATCTAGTCCCCCTGACTTTCCTGGATTCTAGTCTCTTTCTAAGGATCTTCTCGGCTGGTTTTGTGCTCTGTACTCTACTCCACATTCCCCACAAGACCGGCATTGGTCAGATAGTCCCCTAGATTAACAATTTTTTCATTCAAGGTATGGAGGGTATCCACAATCTATTTAGTCACAACCTGGTGAACAAAATCTAGCCTTTGGAACTTCTACTCGAGTCGGGTGATTCTGTCCTCCTAATTGTCTTTGGGGTCCTGGCTTCTATCTTTTTCCTGGCTACCCACCTGGTCTTTACTACCTCTGGCCTCATGATCCTTGACATCCCCCTTGTTTTTGGTCTGGTTGGACCTGTCCTTTAGAGTCTCAATTTCTTGAAAAAGCCACTTAATGGAGCAAAAATTTTCGATCAGGCTATTCTTTGCATTGTTTGATAAAGTTGAAACCGTTTCACGAACATTGTCAGAGAGAACTAGAAGAGTCAGGTCAAGGAGCTCATCATAGTGGGTGCTACTGTCGAGATCCCCCAACACCTAGATTTTAGCAGGTTCTCTAACAATGCCCATACTGACACTATCCATATTGAAATTTCTCCAGGCTCTTCTCTTATTTTTCCTGATGGCCTCCCCTCCCTTTTCAACCATGATTTCTATCATCTCTTCTGGGGGCAAAATGGGGACCTCTAGGGGGGAGGTAGGTGCAGTAGGGCTGGGGGGCAAAGCAACATAGTCACTGAGATGATCATGGGTTGAGGACTGGTCCAATTTCCTTTTCTTGGGGTTATCCTGGGTCTCCTCCTTCTTGTCATTATCTTTCTCCTTGTCGTCTTCTAACTCACTTTCCTTCTCTGCCACCGAATCCGTCTCCTCCGACTCTATATCTGACTCATCACTAGACTCCTTAGGATGAGGGGAAGGGGGGTTAGGGGGAGGGCACCTAGGGCTCTTCTTGCTAGGGAAGTGGGGAGAGGGTTTGGCTTTTAGGGTTTCAGACTTGACAGATTTCACAATGCGCACTTTCCCTAAGTCTGAGCTAGCAGTGTCCTTCGAGGAGCCACCCGAAACCCCAATGGACTTGACTCTTGTCTGGGTTTTTAGAAACTCAAAAATGTGGAGCATAAGACCTTTGTGAAGGGCGAGGTTCTTGATAGGACATTTCTTGTAACTCTCTATATTCTTAGTCATAGAAGAATAAATATAGAAAGGAAAGGAAATTTTCACTTTATGTCTAAAATTATTAAGCAGAACAAAATGATGGGTTCTGACTCTATCAAACCTAGGCTCCAAAGTGACATACTCTATGATGATCCTCAAAACAAGCCCCTAGAACTTCTTGATGGACTCAATGTCATAGTAGGTGTCAATCTTTACCAGTTTGCTTTTCTCCTTGTCATTCTTGATGAAAGTGTTGACAGCATTGGCAGACATCTTCTTATCCCAGAAGAAGCTCATGCCTTCCTAGGAGAAGCCTGTCACCTCCGCTATGAGACCCTCTATGATTTGGTGGGAGACACCATCAATTTTGACCTTTCTGTTGTGCCAGGTTTCAACCATAATCTTGGTAACCCCCGCGTTGAAACCATGGAGCCTCTCCATGAAGCTGGTTATGCCGCCCTTCTGGAGTTTTTTCCAAACCTTCCCTTTTTATTTCCAGCTCTCTGTTTCTCCCCATGGCTCTCTTCTAATCCTTTCTCCCACCATTGCGATATTATGCCTCTCTAACCCTAAACCCTTAATAGAATTGCAAAGCTCAAAGATGAAAAAATTGCTAAGGACGAGAGCTTTAATGCACGTGTTGTTGGGTTTAACTCTGGCTTTCTTCTGCTCATGTAATTCGTACATGTTATTATGAAATGGTGGGGGTTTCGCATAACTCCAAATGATTCCCTTTTTAAAACATGATTTAGCATGTCTCATCATCATAAAAAGATTTTGAGTTGGTACCTTGAATTTTTTCCTTTCAGATGAGCTCCATAGCTACCACCGAAAAATGATTATTGTTTCCCCACATCATCATCGAATTGAATGTGACCGCTACATTTGCGAACCAATCAGCAACCACGTTAGCTTCATGGTAGACATGGCTAACGTGGTAATTTTTAAATTTGCTCAAGTCCATTTTTAGGTCCTCAATTATGCTTTCAATGGTCCAAGATGGTTTGGTTACTGCTAAAATACAATTTATTATATTTAGGGAGTCTCTTTCAAGCCACAATTGTTCGATCCCCGAGTCCAGGGCCAGCTTAACAGTGAGTCTAGCTGCACTGGCTTCAACCAAATGGTTGGTTTAGTGACCTATAGGGGAGGAGATAGCAACAATGCCCCCTCCCAAGCTATTTTTTATGATTCCACCACATCCGGTGGGACCAGGGTTCCCCTTAGCCGCTCCATCTAAATTGGCTTTATGCCAGTTTTCAGGGGGGAAGGAACAAGTAGCCTGTTGTCTTCTTTTGATCTTATCTTCTTTCCTGGTCTTAATTTTCCCTTCGTCCTTTATGTTTCCATCTCTAGTTGTGGAATAGTTCTCTTTCATGAGGCCATCAATTTTCTCTACTATAATACCCTCAAGAGCTTCTCTGTCTCTGAATATCCTATTGTTGCGCTCCTTCCAGATTCCCCAGCAAAAGTGTTGTTGCCTACCATTTTATTGTCATATCACAGTGTTGTTACCGATGTGTTGGATGATATTGTGTAGGAATTATTGTGTTTCCCCATGTATGTGCCAACCATTTATTTTTAAGGTACCTATAGACATAAAAGTTTGCACCCTTGCCTAAATTTTTTAGCTAAAGGCAACCTTGTGAAACATGGAAACAATCTCCAAGTTGTTGGACTGGAACAATGAGATTGAATCTCTAGAGAAGGTTGGCTTCCTTACTATCATGGTGCACTTAATTACTTTTTAAAGGGAAAAGGGAGAGGGAATGCATTAAAGAAAACTACCTATTCTAATCTAGAGGGGGTGATGCACCAAAATAGAATGTTTAGCCTTATCTCTGCCTAAAAATGTACTATTCATCAATACAATATCAAAATGCACTAATTAAACCTTTATTTTAATTAAATAACCACATGTAGATCAAGAACAAAATGAGATGCTATAAGGAAGGAACTTCACTCTATAACATTCAAGGCAAAATAGATATTGTAATACAGATTGAAGAATAAAATAAATACACTAACAAAGGTAAGAAAGTTTTGCACTTGTATTAATGGGAGAATGAAGAATAATAGAGAAATATATTCACTCATAAATAGAAGTAAATTTTAGTTGCATAGCATAAAATGCAGTGTTATAGAATAAGAGAAAAGAATGACCCTAAGAAGGTTACAAAACTTTCTTTTATAGTGTAAACATAACTAAGATAGCTTCTTCCCTAAGGCAAAGCTCAACTACTACCATTAAGGTTGCAAAGAATAATCACTACAAATTTGGGGAAGGTCTAATAGGGTACACATCTAGATGCAAGAAATCATGTTTTTATACCAACCTGATCTCTAAGAAGACAAAAATGGTGGCCAAAAATAATAATATTGGGTAGATGGATTGATATAGTAGAAGAGGAATGAAATATACATTGAATAGGCATGGAGAATACTCAAAAAAGATGGCTGCAAGGAATCTAGGACTTGTTCACCATTAAAGAGTTGCTTCTTCTTTGTTCTTAACATGCCAAATCAGATATATCACTAGGTCAACTATATTCAACCTCTATGTGCATCTTTCCTAAAAATTTATTGGCCAAGGGCATCTCTTACCTTTCCAGCTCAGACAAGCAATCACCTTTTTAGTTCAACTCAGGGTCTTATGATCTTATGATCATCAATAAAGTCAAACCCTTGTATCATCTTCCACTAGGAACCTTAGCTTTACAATCTTACAATTGATCAAAATGAAACACCTATGATCTTACAACAACCACCCATGTGTAGCATTGGAAACATGCAACCAAACTCTTATGATCCTTTGATCTCCCCTTGTCATATTATCGAAAATCTCCTTGTCTTTATGATCTCATGAACATAATCTCACAACAACACTTTTGATGTAGCATCAGAGGCCCTTCAATCTTCTCTTGAGATCCTATGACAACAACCTTGGCATATGGTCATGAGAATCTTTTTCTTCTTTATGATATTATGAGCATAGTTAATTTGACCTTATGATATCATGATCACATTCTATTGTAATATTGGCAATAGTAACCATAACCCCTCATGATCTTATGATCATGGTCAACTAACCCTTTTCATGACTTTAGCGGTCTATCAACTTACCCTTGTGATCTCATGAACACAATTTATCATGAGATTGAAAGACCTTTCTGGTTGCCTCTATCAATGGAACACCTTGATTAAACATATGTTGCCTTCATTCAATAAATGAATTTGACTCCTATGATGATTGAAAAATGAGACCCTTATGAACTTGGACCACTATGACAGGTGATAGCTTGTTGTATTCCCACAATGGCTAAATATTAGGCCTCTTGAAAATAAGAGAATAGACTAGCCATTGATCTCTCTAGATCTAATGATCACAATACAACTAAAGCCTTCATGCATAGTTTAACACTTATGATATGTTTTCAGCTTATGATCTTAAGATCACCCAATATTCGGACCACACAATGATCTCATGAAAATATACTTATCATAAGATTAGAGACTTTAGAAGTCACCCCTATGAACATATGATCCTCCCTTCATCGTAACATCAGTACTCTTCATTGTTTGTATTGGCGATCACCCAACTTCATGATGTTATGATACAACCCTCATTTCTTCTTGAGATCACAACTCCTCTACCTCGTTGTAAGATCATCACCATCTTATATTATACCTATGATGATACAGTGAACTAGGATTGATCATGACTAACTTTCGTAGGATCACAACTTAAAATTGGGAAGCCCATTAATAGAATTGGATCGATTCAATTGATCTACTTTCATTTGATTAATAAATCCTTCAAAATTGACCTTTTTGATGATGTGATAAAGAGTAAATTGTGACCTTGCAACCCAGAACTAGATGGTAGCATAAAATGTTGTAAAGTTGTGCTAACTGTGAACTTGACCACTATCACACCATCACAACTTGATCTCTTAACTCTGATGTTAACTCAGTGATGATGCAATAAAGGTGATTTTCTACTTCATAGCCTCAACTCTAGTTACCTCCTAACTTCCTATGATTGTATGATAAGGGGTATTTTATAGCTTCACAACTTAACTCTGAAGCTTGGTATTAACTATTGCAATCAAAAAAATAAAAGACTTCACAACATCACCATCTTAACCATGGTCTGCACCATATCCCCTATGAACATGCAAGAACACTGAGATCACCACTTTATAGCATGACCCCTAGGTCAACCTTAACTACCTGCAATGATGTGACCAAGGTCTTTTTCTTTGTCTCAACTATTAACTAGACATTGGCATTTCAAACTATAAAGTTGTGCTGACTGCTAGAGATGACTGCTTCACATCCTCGCACACCTTTTGATAGTTAAGACATGATAGCTTGCAATCATGCAAATAAGGAATCATCAAAAAATCACAACTAAAATTTTCATAGGCTTATATAACATGTGAATATAAGGAAGATCAAGACTCAGGGATAAAAGGAAAAGCGAAAGTTTACATATCCCTATGTATGCATGGTAGTTTAAATTTGAATAATCAAATTTGACCTTTGGTCATGTCTGTCACCCTAAAATTCAAATTTTTTAGGGGTGCAAGAGTTGATTTAAATTTTCATGACTTAGATGGGATACTATCATGCTAAGTATGGATTCATGGCCTTTGACCAATCTGTTGGGCTATGGAGTCACAAAAAATCAAATTGGCTCTATGAAACTAGAAAATTGCAACCTCTACAACTACAAAACTTCAAAACTTTTCTATCTCATAGAGAAACAACTTGTGCTTGTTCACTTCTTGGAAAATAGGAAACTGCTCTATTATACACAAAAAATCCTAACCTCCTTTAAAAGAAAGGTTTAAGGTGAATTTCATTGACTAGAATTGGAAAAATATCACCATCAGGCCTGAATAGCTAGAAATAACTGGCCTCCTTACTAGTGCAGCAGCACATCTACGACAAGAAGATAACATGCAACATTATTTATGTAGAATTATATTGTAACAGGAAGTTTGGTGGCAATAGGAAGACAACCTGCAATATGACTAAAATGTAGGGCACAAAGCAAATATAAAAAAGGTTTGAGTTTAAAATCTAAAATTTGAAATGTTTGTGTGTGTGAGTTTAGAGTTTTATGTTTTAAAATAATGTCCTTTTTTTGTGTGGTGGAAATGTTTAGGTGGCATTCTTATAAACCTACCCAACATTATCCACTTAGGACTTAGTATGAGTTTATTTTAGATTATTTTGGGTGTGTTAAAGGTTTCTAATTTTTGAAAATGTTTATGGGAAAAATCAAAAGGAAGAAAATGATGAATATTCCTAAAGCACCATGTGTAGGAATTCAAAATGTAACCGCCACAAGAAAGCTATGATGGCTTTTTGGGAGTTACATTAGAAGGTTTTTCAAAAAGAGAAAGAGTGCATATTGTAAGAGGGATTTTTGAAGAGGGATTTTTGAAGAGAGATTTTTGAAGAGAGATTTTTTGGGAGAAAGTGAATAGAATGAAGTTCTTGAGTTTTCCTGTAATTTCCTTAAGTTTCTAGTGTTGTATAGATGTGATTGTGTAGTATTCTACATACATTTTTCTCTCTATATTTAGATCAAAAATTTGGAAGAAATCTAAAAATCAGATCCTAATAGTTTAATATTTTCTTATTGTTCATTTCCTATTAGCCGGATCTCTCTATTGTTTTGAGAGTGGTCTTTGCATGGGGGTTTTCTAAAGATCCTCCAATGGTCTTTGTCAGCCTTTGGAGGATCCTCTGTAATTTCATGCATTTATTTATTTCTGTATTATTGTCTCATATCAAGTTACAAGAAAACCCAGTTGTAATGCAGATTTGAATGGGCAACATCTTCATGTGTTGACCCTCATTTCATTAAATTTCTATGCATTTTTTGAAATCTACATTCATGCATTTGAAGCCTTAAGTCATGCATTTTATTTTCTAAAGGTTCTAAAATCTCTCTACATCATTTTTGGTATCAGAGCCCAGAAAAAGATCTGGGTAGGGAAAGGTGATCTGGTATTTGATTTTGAAGTTATATGGGGTTCCATGGAGGAAAGAATCAAATCACATATTTGTTTATGAATGTTGAAGGAGAAGGGATCCAAAGGATTTTTGGATTGATTTGTTATTAAATAACTTTGATGAATCAAAGGAAGTAAATCACTATCATTTGAAAGAGAAATATCTGAAGTTGAAACTATTGCATGCATGTCAACATTCCTTAAATTTGAAGCTTCCTGATTTCAGGCAGTGTGGTGGAAATATTTTCCTTATTTTTTCATGAAGTATTTACTTGTTATGCATGATATATTTTTGAAAATATCATTTAATATACTCTCATCTGGTTCAAGTTTGGTTCATTTTCATATAGAAATGAGCAAGTTATGCACAATTCTGTGAAGCTGGTCTGTTCAGATTTTAGATTTACAGTCCAAAGAAAAAGTTATAGAAGTCACATATGGTTTCATAGAGACCCAAAAATTGGTGGGAGGATAGCTCATTATGTTTTGAACAACTTTCATTCTTTCCAAAAAAAATTATCTCGTGATTTGAGGGGTCAAACAAACCCATTTCTGAAAACTTTCCTATTTACTGTCACTGTTGCTACAAGAAGGCAACAGTTTGGAAAGTCTTTTCTTTCTTGATTTTCATGGTGTTAGGAAGAAATGTCGTTGAAAGAAATTAAATTTTAATATTTGGAAATAAATTCCCAGCTCTAAAATCAGCAGCATTGAGTTGGACAATTTGTTTTGGTCATGGTTAAAGTATGGTTAGTTTTCTTTATTTGACGGGATAAGTGTTTGACAAAATTCCTGTCACTGTGAAGACACAATTACCACTACTTGGAGTCAATGAGTGAAATAACAAGACTGATTTTTGGGTGAAAAAAGATTTTTTTTGTTTAAGTGTCCTATGTTGTTGAAGCATTCTATGTTCATGTAGTAGATTATGTTACTGTAGCAAAATACAATGTGCAGATTGTGAAGGTTTCCAGATTGATGAGTTTGAGCCTTTGAAGCAACCCTTCAAGTTGAGTATATCCACGAAAGGTTTCCAAAGTGTAGCTCTGCATCATAATGGAAGAAGAAGAAGCAAAAAGACAAAGCTATAGCCAAAGACATTCTATATTCCGAACAAAGTGCAAGTGCAAGAATAAGGTATGCAAAGTTATAGTTGACAGTGATTCCTTTGAAAATATAATCTCAGTAGAAATGGTTAAGAAATTGAATCTTCCAAGAGTACCTCATGATTTACCTTACAGAGAATATGGGTTAGGAGATGAACAATGGATTGATGTGTTTGAAAAGTCATATATTTCTTTTAATATTGGACCATATTTTGATACCATTTAATGTGATATTATGCCTTTAAAAGATTGTCACTTGATTTTGGGAAGAGCATGGCAATATGACAGGTCAACCATATATGATTGTAGAGAGAACACATATACCATCAACAAGGATGGGAAGAAGATGGTTTTGTTTCCATTGAAGGATGATGAAACATGGAAAGAACCAAGAAGTTTAGGTCTTATTAATAGGATAGCATTTCCAATGCATGATGAAGTGAAAGAGGAAGTGAAAGAAGTTTTGGTAGAGGCAAATGAAACTACAGAGAAGGCAGCCATAAAGAGTGCATATGTATGTGAAGTTGGTACAGAAATCTCAATAATGATAGATGTAAGTTGTCCTTTGGAAGGGAAAGAACATGAAGAGCAGAAAGAAGATAAATTGCAGCAAGAAGCAGTGCAGCAAGTAAATGTTGATGAGAAGAATAAAGAGGAAAGTCCTATGGGATTTGAGTGTGATAAAGTTATGGTTGGAATAGTAATGTGTCCTTTGAAAATAGAGATGAGTACAATGTTGAAAGGTACTCCTATGAAAGAGAGTTTGGAGGAAAATAATGAAGCCTTCAAAATGCATGGTGTAGTGAAATGTCAAGAGCAATGGCATGAGGATGGAGATAAAGATTGTGTAGCAGCAAGTTCTGAAGAAGAATCTGATTTATGGGAAGAGTTTACAGCCATCATGGAAGAATGGCAAAGGAATGGTGGTAGTATGGAGACTCAGCATGAAGAAGTTTCCAAAGAAGAGGTATCAGATGATGTTATGGACAAAGAAGATGAGGCTGAATATATTTATGATAGGGCAACAAATTATTTTTAGGACATAAAATTTAGAATAAAAATTCAAGTGTATGCAGCAATAATAAAAATTCAGAATGTGATGAAGTTACAAGTGTATGTAGAAGCCATACAAATTTAGAATATGATGAAGTGGATGCATAGTGAGCAGAAAATAATTTTTTATCTTACCAATGGAAAACAAACCAAAGGTAAAGATGAAGGACAAAGAGAAAATTCAAATGATACGAGTTCAAGAAAGGCCAAGTTTTCTAATGGAGGAAAAGCACAAACCAAAAGTCAAGATGAAAGGATCCATATGTTTTTCTAATGATTTTTTTTGCAGGTGTTTCCAAGGGACTTGGAAACTTTTGAAATTTGGGAGTATGGTGTAGGAGCACGTCTGCGACAAGAAGATAACATGCAACATTATTTATGCATAATTATATTGTAATAGGAAGTTTGGTGGCAATAGGAAGACAACCTGCAATATGACTAAAATGCAGGGCACAAAGCAAATATCAAAAAGGTTTGAGTTTAAAATCTAAAATTTGAAATGTTTGTGTGTGTGAGTTTAGAGTTTTATGCTTTAAAATAAATGTCCTTTTTTTGTGTGGTGGAAATGTTTAGGTGGCATTCTTATAAACCTACCCAACATTATCCACTTAAGACTTAGTATGAGTTTATTTTAGATTATTTTGGGTGTGTTAAAGGTTTCTAATTTTTGAAAATGTTTATGGGAAAAATCAAAAGGAAGAAAATGATGAATATTCCTAAAGCACCATGTGTAGGCATTCAAAATGTAACCGCCACAAGAAAGCTATGATGGCTTTTTGGGAGTTACATTAGAAGGTTTTTCAAAAAAAGAAAGAGTGCATATTGTAAGAGGGATTTTTGAAGAGAGATTTTTTGGGAGAAAGTGAATAGAATGAAGTTCTTGAGTTTTCCTGTAATTTCCTTAAGTTTCTAGTGTTGTATAGATGTGATTGTGTAGTATTCTACATACATTTTTCTGTCTGTATTTAGATCAACAATTTGGAAGAAATCTGAAAATCAGATCCTAATAGTTTAATATTTTCTTATTGTTCATTTCCTATTAGCCGGATCTCTCTATTTTTTTGAGAGTGGTCTTTGCATGGGGGTTTTCTAAGGATCCTCCAATGGTCTTTGTCAGCCATTGGAGGATCCTCTATAATTTCATGCATTTATTTATTTCTATATTATTGTCTCATATCAGGTTACAGGAAAACCCAGTTGTAATGCAGATTTGAATGGGCAACATCTTCATGTGTTGACCCTCATTTCATTAAATTTCTATGCATTTTTTGAAATCTACATTCATGCATGTGAAGCGTTAAGTCGTGCATTTGATTTTCTAAAGGTTCTAAAATCCCTCTGCATCACTTACAACTGGTGATACCATAAGAGCGACTCCACATAGCATCAAATTTGGAGTGCCTACCTAGTTTAGCTCTATTTGCAAACTTGTTGAGAATGAGGTCTCCCTCTCTAAAAAATTTAGCCTTAGCCTTTCTTTCGAAAGTCCTTTTGACCTGTTGTTAATGAGTCTCAAATGTATGCATAGCCACTTGCCTCTTTTCTTCTAACTCCATTAGTTTTACCATTCTGACTGTCATGGAATCATCCTCAATTAGGTCCAATTTATGAGCCAATTCAAGAGAGGGGAAATCAATGGAAATAGGAAGCCTATCTTCTCTTTCATATACCAGCATGAAGGGTGAATTCCCTATGACTCTCTTGGGTGTAATCTTGCGAGCCCAAAGGGCTATCTTTAACTTGGCATGCCAACACCTCTAGTTATCTTCAATTGTCCTCTTAATAATTTTGATCAAGTTCTTATTGGAGGACTCAGCCAGGCCATTTCTTTAGTGATAGGAATTTGAGGAAGAGTTCAAATATATCCCATGCTTTAGAGCTCAAGAGCATATATGAGCTCCAACAAAAGATTTGGCATTTTATGATATGATAGTTAATGGAACACCAAATTTGATTACAATTCCATCAAAGAATTTAATCACTGAGACCTATGTGGCATCCTTTAGAGCAACTACCTCTATCCACCTTGTAAAGTAATTTGTTGTGACCAAGATCCACTTGTGACTAGAGATATAAGGTGGATTAATTGGACCTATAAAATCCACCCCCAGTGTGCAAAAGGTTGATCAACTTGAATAGAATGAAGAGGGAGAGCTGCTAATCTTTGTTTTCCTGCAAAGAAGGCACACTTCTCACATTTCCTCACATTTTTATGATAGTTATGAAATAGAGTTGGCCAATAATAACCATCTCTCATGATCTTCATGGTTGTTTTTATGGCTAAGAAGTGGCCACTATTAGGGCCATCATGAAACTTCTTTGACCAGTCTATTAGTTTGATTTGGGTTAATGCATTTCAATAGGACTCCATTGAGATCTCTTCTAAAAAGAATCCCACCCACTAGGACAAAAGGGATAGACTACAATCTAAATTTCCTTCTTTTAGATCTATCTAATCCTTGTGGATATCTTCCTCCCAATAACAAGGTTATAATGTCATGCATCCAATCATTCAAATTTTCATCCCTTGCTAGTTTTGCATCTTCTATAACTAGAGAAACCTCCTTAGTTGTCTCCTGGGATGAAATCATCTATTCACATAGTACTTTACCTCTTGCAAGCTTGGTGATCTTGATATATATGTCATACTCCATGACCTTAGTGATCCATCTAGCTCTTTTCTCATTGATATCTTTATTCAAGAGGAAATCCTTCACACTTGCATGTGGGACTAGAAGTTGGACCTTGTTATGTGATAATAGATGTTTGAATTTCTTTAAATCCCTTATGGTTGAAAGGGCCTATTTTTCTACATAATTGTACTTATCCTCATAATCCTTTATCCCTTCATTGAAAAAGGCTATAGGTTATTCTTCATTAGCATCATCCAACTATGTCAAGACAACCGATATACTTCAATCACCTTGAAGAGTATAGAGAATGAAATCCTTATCAAAGTTGGGATTGATAATGGTAGGAGTTGATGCTATTGTTACTTTGATTTCTTCAAAACTAGCTCTCCCCTCCTTTTTCCAAGTATAAACCATATTCTTCTTTAGCATAGTTGTAAGAGGCTTGACCATGGTAGCAAGATTAGGAATAAATCTTCTTACAAAATTAATTCTACCAAGGAAGCTTTGCAGCCCTTTCCTATGAGTAGGAAGTGGGAGAGAAAAGGATTTCCTTTGTTGTTTTTGGATCAATGGTTAAACCCTCCTTAGACACAATATGTCCAAGTAACTTTCCTTGACTAGTGGAAAACATACACTTTCTTGGATTCAAAGACACACCATACTCTTTGCTTTTGATGAATACTTTCCTCAGATGACCAAAATGATCAGCCACATTCTTGGAGTATACTATTATTTCATCTAGGTAGACTAGCACAAATTTCTCAATCATGTTCTTGGAAGCCATCTCCATTTCTTTTTGAAAGGTAGCACTTGCATTGGTCAGTCCAAAATTCATCTTGCTATAGGCATAAGTGCCTCGTTTGGTAGTAAAAGCACTATTGTACCTATCAGACTCTTGGACAAACACTTGGTTATACCTGAAAACCCATTTAAGGAGGAAAATCTTTTAGAGCCATTGACCTTGGACAAGATCTATTCCACTGAAGGGAGAGGATGGTGATCTTTAAGAGAAGTCCTATTTAGGTCTATGAAATCTACACATAATCTAGTCTCTCCATTCTTCTTCCTAACAGGAACAAGGTTGGCTAACCAAGAAGATTGCTTGATAGGAAAAATAATATAAGCCCCTATTAGTTTGGATAGCTCCTTTCTCATCATAGGCTCAATCTTAGGGTTGACTAGTCTTTTCTTTTGCCTAACGTGATTTGCATCATTACTCAAACATATGGTATGTTGAAAAAAACTTGGGTCAAAACCCTTTAAATCATCACTTGTCCATGCAAATATATCATTGAATTCTTGACATAAATGAACAAAATTTTCTTGTTCAACTTCAAAGCCTACCTTTCCTAGACTGAGAGTCTTTCCATAAAAAATGGCAACTGGTATGTGATCATCTCTATTTATAGCTATGTTTGAGGCTTTTTCCCTTGTTTGATCATCAAGATTGAAGATACTCTCTAAGGTGAGTAATCCCTTATGAAACTTTTTGGAACTAAGGTTCATGATTTGGTCACCATATTTCACTTATAGCCTAGACTGGTTCCTCTTTGAGATTTCTACCTCACTTTGTAGGAAGTTGACAATTTTTACATTAGAATCAAACACTTGCCAATTTGTACAATTTTTTGGGACAACAAGCCTTACAACCATTCTAATTTGTTGTTCTTTGTTATCCTCAACATGCTCTGGTACATCATAATGAGCACCAATGGTTGAAATTCTGTCAACATTTTTGTTTTCTCTTATAGGGACACTCTAGATGTTGAAAGCTTGAAAGAACTACAATAGATCCCATACTTTGTGCTTGTATAATTTGAGAAGGTTATTATTTGTGACATTTTGATTCCTAATTTGATTAACAACCAACTCACTATCCCCAAATACCTTCAAAATCTTGATGCCTCTCCTTTGTGCAAGTTTGAGACCTTGGATAAGAGCTTCATACTCTAACACATTATTGGTATAGCTGAATTGGAGTCTATAAGAAAAATAGTACTCCAATTTAGGGGAGATGAGCATGAAACTAGCCCTTGAGCCTTTCTTATTTCTTAAGCCATCAAAGAACATCCTCCATAATACACTTGTATTTTCTTTTCTTTTCATGAGATTAGGAATAGGTACATTCTCCTCAAATATGCAATAGGTTCCAAGACCTATCTCCCTAGCTTCTTGAATTGGGTAAAATTGATTAGAAGTGACCCACTCATCCAAAAGATAATCAGACACTTCTACTAAAGAAGTAGTAGACTCATGTGCTATGTCTTTATCATCTACTTCATGAATTGTGTAATTCATATTTATGAGACTAGGAGTGTAGGTCTCTATATTATTGAGGGCTAGGGACTCTTCCCTTATGGAATATTTTGTTCTATGCCTTGTTCTAAAATATATGTAAGACTAGTCAGATGCAATATAGACACCTATTTGTGCAGAGAAATCCTTAAAAAGATAGATGGAAAAATATGGCTTTACCTTAGCTACTAATATGTCTTGTGTGAAAATACAACTAGGTCTTGCATGTAACACCATTTCCATATTTTTTTAAGACTCCTACTATTTTGATAGAGCTACCATCCAACTAGAGCACATCTCTAGCCATTGGCTTATGTTTAATGCCAAGGAGGTTAGCTATACACCCAGGCATTACAAAATTACTAGCCCTTGAATCCATCATGCAACTATGGAATAGCTTGTTGCCTATGATCAAAGATACATAAAAGGGAGGAGGTCTATTTTTATTACTTTTTTCTCCTTCTTTTGTTGGCTGCAATAGACTTGTTGCATTTTCCTCTCTTGGTGATTGATCTTTTACCTCTATACTCTCTAACTCTTGTTGCACTAGCTTCCTCTATAATGGCATAGTAGTAACAATATCTCATATAGACATATTAATAGTACTCCTTTTTATTTGGTTTAATACATTAAAAGGAGTACCAATTGCTTTGATTGGAGTTTTGGGAGCTATAAGTATTGGTGACCGAATGTGAGTAGTCTGAAGTTTAGTAGACTTCTAGTTTCCCATATCCTATCTTTGTTGGTGAACAACAATTGGTTGCACATTTATCATTCGAACATGAGGATCAGCACATGAAATTGAAGCTTGATTTGCTAGGGGAGGTATGGAATCTTTAGTAGCTCTTCTTTTTCTTTTGGTGTTATGAGATATTACATCATGATTAATATGACAATGCTCCTCTCATTGATGGTTCATAAAAGAACAATTGCCCTACTACTATACATGGGAAACATCAGTAGGCTAACTAGAATTATATTGCTGCCCTACTTCTTGTACTTGTGTAGTTAGTACCATGAATGATTTTACCTTTTGGCACATACAATATCCATAGGAATAGTTTCAAGAAGGGCATAAATCTTGATCTTGAGCAAGATTGTTTTGAGGGACTAATGCCTTGTTTGGGTTTTTGTTTGCATTTGCAGCAGGAGCATTGCCCATAGGTTTGTTCTAACTATATGGGGCATGACCCTATCCTTGATTTGGAGGCCTATTATACATGGGACCTTGATAATGAAGTTGGGGAGGCTTATTATTTTGATCTTGTTGCCTTATGATGGTCACCAACTCATTGTTTATTTTTTGCATCACTACATTGTTGTCCTCCAATTTCTTTTCTTGATCTTGCAACTTCTTGTCTATATTTTACATCATCATTTGCATCATGGCCTCAATCTTATCTATTCCATTAGAAGATGTGCAAACTATTGGGGCTAAATCAAGAGATTGACTTGTAGAGGTAGTAGGAATAAGGGCTACTATAGGTTGGTGATTAGGCATGTTAGGAAAGAAAGGCATTGGAGGTCTTGGAGTTAACTTCCCTCCTTGAATTAAGATATTCTTATCCCTTATTACAATTTCATAACTAGATGGTAAACTATCACTTCCCATGGATTGTAAAATGGTAGAAATATCACTATTAAAGGCTCTAAAGTAATATACATAGGTATTACCAAGGGTAGGTTTCACTGCAGTGGGTATTCTATCCAATGTCTTATGAAATCTATAATTAAAGCCTATCATGTATTCATGGGATGCTCTTTTAATGGTATATAGCTACTCTAAGAGTGATAAATGATCACTTTTATCTTCAAAATGATTACAAATCCTTTCACCTAACTCATCCTAGTTAGAAATAGAGTTATGAGGTAGTCCTCTATACCATTGTAAGGCCTTCCCTTTTAGAGATGAAGCTAATAGTCTAACAACAACATCATCCTCTGATATATCCATGTCTATTGAAACCATTTGAAATCTCTTGAATATGTTCTAAGGGAGAGGTGGAAATTTCATTAGTGAAGTTTGGTATACTTTTAAGTGTAGCTACTAGAATGTCATGTCTCTAGACCAAAATGAGGAGACTTCCACCATTAAATGTGCCAAATGCATGGGCTCTAGGATGTGCCATATGAAATAATGGTCTATTTAAATGGAAACATGGAAATCTAGGCTATGACTTTTCAACATGAGGAGTGGAGATAGATCTTGTAGGTGTACATGTGTTACTACTATACTTCTCTCTGGTGATAGAGATAATCTACTTCTCTTTCTTCTAGGGTAAATGAAAAATCAGTGTATAGAAAGTTACCTCTCAAAGATGCCCTTATGTGAGCTTTGGGAATGAATCATAAAAAATTTGGACTAGAAACCAAGATGTAGAGATGGAGTCACCAAGTAGTTGAACTTGAGCCTCTTGAAGGCTTGGAATACTGAGAGCAATACTATCTTCTCAACATTAATTTGAAGTTCTTCTCTTTAACACCAATGAACCAATAGATTTAAGAATGTTTCAATATCTATCCAACTAGGCATGCCAAAAAAATTTGTCACATTTTTTTTACCCTTGCCTAAAGTTTTTATGTAAAGGCAACCTTGTGAAATATGGGAACAGTCTCCAAGTTGTGGGACTTGAACAATAATATTGAGTCTTCAAAGAAGGCCATCTTCCTTACTATGAAGGCACACCTAACTACTTCTTGAAGGGAAAAGAGAGAATGAATGAATGAAATGAAACTACCTATTATAATCTAGAGGGGGTGATGCATCAAAATAGAATGTTCATGCTTATCTTTTCCTAACAATGAACTATTCATCAATACAATCTCAAAATACTCTAATTTAACCTTTGCTTTAATTCAACAACCACATGCACATTAGGAACCAAATGAGATGATATAAGTAAGGAACTTCACTCTATAACATTCAAGGAAAAATAGATACTATCATATAGATTGAAGAATGAAAGCAATACATGAACAAAGACAAGTAATTTTTGCACTTATATTAAAGGGAGAATGAGGTATAGTAGAGAAATATATTCACTCATAGATAAAAGGAAATTACATTAGTAGAGCATAGAATGCAATGCTATAGAATCAAAGAAAAGACCAACCCTAAGAAGGGTTAAAAAACTTTCTTTTATAGTTTAAGCAATATTGAGATAGCTTCTTCCCTAAGGCAAAGCTCAACTACTACCATTATTAAGGTTACAAAGAAAGATTACTGCAAATATGGGGAAGATTGATCAGAGTACACATCTAGATGTAGGAAATAATATTTTCATACCAACTTGAGCTCTAAGAAGATAGAAATGGTGGAAGAAATCAATAACATTGGGTAGATATATCAATATGGCAAAAGAGGGATGAAATTTACATCAAATAGGCATCAAGAACACTTGAAAAAGATGATTGTAAGCAATCTAGGACCTATTCACCATTAAAGATTTTCTTCTTCTTTATTCTTAACATACCAAATCAGATATATTACCAGGCCAACTATATTCAACCTCTATGCATACCTTTCCTAAAATGTGATTGGCCAAGGCCACCTCTTACCTTTCCATCTTAGACAAACAATCACCTTTTTGGGTCAACTCAAGGTCTAACAATCTTATGATTGTCAATAAAGTCAAACCCTCATATCATCTTCAACTGGGAACCTTGGCTTTATGATCTTACAATCGATCAAAATGAAACAACAACATAAAAATGAAACAACTATGATCTTACAACAACCACCCTAGTGTAGTATTGGAAATATGCAACCAAACTCTTATGATCCTTCGATCATCCCTTTTTGAATAATTAGAATTCCCATTGTTTTAAGATCTCATGAACACGATTTGACAACAACCTTGGTGTATGGTCACAGGAACCTTTTTCTTCTTTATGATGTTATGATCAAAGTTAATTTGACCTTATGATTTTAAGGAAGAAAAGTGTGTATAATCACTTCCTACACTAATCTTGAGAGGACAATTATGAAAATTCAACTAACTATTACAGAGATATCAAGAAATTCATAATAATATAATCAAAATAACAATGAATTCATAACACAATGATTAGTGTGGGGAAACCCTTCTAGGAGAAAAACCCCACCCTCCAAAACCCACACAATGTATTCTCATATCAAAAAGAATACAATACACTTGCAATGCAAGTTCTTACAAGAGCAAATCACCACAACTCACACTCAGACTTGAACTCAAAGAGACACCTTCTAGCACCCAGTCTTGCAAACAAAACTTGATGATTCAAACATCTCTCCAAGCCCTCCTTTTATAGTGATTTACAACTTGGAAACCATTTTTGGTCTTACAAAACCATGGGTCAAAACCATGGGCAAAACAACCATGCCACATGTTACCCACTTGTCATTTGTAACTCTAAGAATAGAATGTTCCTCCATAATTGTGTCCTCTAGTTTAGACCCCCATAAAATTCATATAATGAGTTGTTTATATTCTAAAAATAGCCCTCTTATATTGTACTAGGGACATGAAACATTTTTAACAACTCATACACCTTTTTCAACTCATAAACATGTGGAAAACTACCAAAAACAAACTCTAGAATTTTTTAGAAAAAACTTGCAAGGTTGGGACACAATTCTCAATGATCTGCCACTTGTTGAACACCTTGCAAGAGTTAGGGGATCCAAAGTGTCATGGACTTAATTGCTAGGGGCCAAGAGGCCCATAGACTCTGAACACCATATGAATTTCTTTATGCTTATAGGCTTAGTTAATGTATCAACAACATTCACCAAAGTCTCCACCTTCTTTAGCTTCACCTTGTTGTCCTCAACCATATCTCTCACAAAAGGATATTGTACATCAATGTGCTTGGTCCTATCATGAAATTTCAAGTTCTTTGCTAGGAAAATTGCACTCAAACTATCACTATAAATTATAGCTACACCCTGTTTGAACTCTATATCTAAACATAATCTCTTTAGCTAGATAGCTTCTTTGGCATGAGTAGCTACCATATACTTTGCTTCTATAGTGGAAAAAGTGACCACATCTTGTTGCTTTATCATCCAAACGATTTCACCACCAAATAATGCAAACACATATGCACAGGTGGATCTTCTTCTACTAAAATCCCTAGCCTAGTCTAAATCCACATAGCCTTGAATATCCAAGGAATGCTCATTTCCTATGCAATGCCTTTCCTAGAGATCCTTGGAACAAGGATGAAATAAAAGTGAAGATAATAATTTTTTTTTAACAAGTATGAATGCACATGGCATACAACATATGAGGATTACAAAGATTACAATAGAAGACTAATCGAACATCCCCACACCAATGGATCTCCAAAAACCACTAGTACCCAAAATGACTAACAATGGAAGATACAAAACTAAATTCAAATCAAAAAATTCTAAACTTAAAATGCGACACCAAAGGATTGAAGAGAACTAAGGAGGGTAGCCAAAAAACTTCTTGAAAAGTTTGGGTCAAACCAAAAAGTGCACGTTGTTCACCTGGATAGGTTTTTAAAAATATTAGGTGATAGTTTAAAACAATCTTGTGTGATACTTTCTAGTATCGTACAACCTTTCTCAAGGAGGGCAACATTTTTAGGATTTGGGCAACACTCCTCAAAAGGGTGTGCAATACTTTACTACTATCATACGATACTACTTCAAAGGGGGTTTGATACTTTCTAGTATCGCATAACTTTTCTTCCTAAGAGGTGCAATACTTTCTAGTATCACATGACAGAACTCTTTTGGGCATGTGACACTATATTATAATGCCCCATGTTGACACATGGTCACCCAAGAATGCAAGAAACAAACTCTAAGGAGTGAACTAAAGAGAAAACCAAAGTTTAGAACCTCCACACTAGGGAGTACCAAATCCACATATTGAGGAATAAAAACTCAAATGGATAACTAAAAGATGGAAGGTGAATCTAACCATCTAACATATAGTAAAGGAAAAGTAACAAAGGAACATCACAATGTACAAAACAACATTACAATAAATAGAGATAACATCACAATGAATAGTACAACCAAACTAAGTATCTGGTTCCTTCCAACCATAATAGCATCATAAGACCATCATGGGCCCTAGCCATCCCCCATGCATAACATCCCAAGCTACCAATAAGATTGTCATTACTATCATATAAGGAAATCACTACTAAAACATGCTACAACATAAGCATAAGGAAATCTAACATGCTAGAAGAAAAGCATAAGATTCTCCTACACATATGGATAACATCATATATCATATGTTAATCATCATAATAAGGAAATGTGTCAATAACTAACATCATATAAACATGATATACAAGCATTCCAATGAAAGCATAAATCACAAGAAAGTATACTTTGGAACCTGAAGCACTAAGTGAAAACATCCAACAATGGTCACACTATGATAGTAGATCAGCTTTGTACACTAGTCCCCAATAGTGGTATAGGTAGCTATGCCTCCACACCATATGGAACCTGCAAGCCCACTCCCACCGTGTTGATGGAGATAATGATCCAACCACAAAGACACACAAAATAAACATCCATGGCTAATACACACGCTAGACCATATGATGACTAAAACCAATAACATAGAAAATGCAGAACTATAGGTCCTAGTTAGACACTCAACGGGTTATTAAGTAGGGACTTACATCATAGAGAGTCACTTGGCATTGATAAGCCCAATCTCAAAATGTGCAGATTCAACTCCCTCAATGGAAAGGCTCTAGCATAGATTATTATATTAAGTTTTATTGCCACCCAATGTGTTATTTAGTTATCACTTATTTAAAAATTCCTTCACCTACCCTCTAGGCATAATGATCACCAAGCTACAAGATAGGAGCCCCCTCCATATGCTACCCTACCCTACCCTACCCATGATCATCCAATGATGAGTGCCTGTAGGCATGCAAATTCCCAACCCAACCCCAATGATCATAATTTTTGAAAGTACCATGGAAGATCAGGCATCACAAGTCACCTAACAAATGTATGCATACATACTCGTCTATGGCACACCACCATCACAGAGATCATAACATAAGGACTAGATGAAAACACAAAGTAGAATGTTAATCAACCAAAAATAGACTCAAGATGATGGATGAAACATGCATCCTAATGCAACATAAAATTGCAACAAAGGTCTAACTGACATCAAAATAGATAATCCAAGTCCATGACCAAACTCATGCCAAGAAAACTTTAAAAAATAGGGTGGTATGAAAAATGAGGTAAAAACCCCCAAAAATGGAAAACTTTGAAATTAAAACTCATTTGGCCTTTGGGTACAAAAACCTCAAAAATCCAATAATATTTGGATTTGAACATTGTTTGAAAAAATAGCTAGCATAACATTGTAAAATCCCAAACTTCAATTCCAAAAATAGGGAAAAAATTCATACTCGACCAACTAGGTAGAACCAACAAACAAAAATGAAGGGGAACACTAGTTCTCAGCCTCTAGACAAATAACTACGAAAAGTAGAAGTTGAAATGAAGTAGAAATAAGAAAACTGTAAAGCCCTACCTATTAGAAAAAGGGGCAGAAACTAAAATCTGGCTGATAAAATAAATAATCCATCAAAACTATTGAAAGTGATGGAAAAGCAAGGTCTCCCCGAGTCAGATCCAATGAGACTAATCTCACAAAAATCCTACACCCACAGCTCCTAGAATGAACAAAAATCCAATCCTTCAAGAAGAGGATTTCAAAAAGGCTCTCCAATATTTTAATTTGCAAAATAGAAAGTGAGAATACAAATCCATTTTTCAATACTTATTCACTTTTCAAGTGAATAGTCGATTAGGGAAAATAGCCAGAAAGACTAGCTAGATTCTGAATCAATCCAAACAAAAATAGACTATTCCTAATAACGGGAATTCACCTAAGGAAAAGTTGCTAGAAACTAAATTCTATCACATAAATTAACTTAACAACTTTCACAATAATGCAAACCTCTAAATGCACGGACATGCTTACTAGTCTAACCACATAATGTAGATGAGTTCAGATTCAATAATCATCAAAATGTTTAATTTAAATAATTAAATAAGGATATGTCAACCACATAGGCATGACATTGGTAAAATATGAATAGTTAAATCACTAACTCCATGTGCAACTGCTAGGGATATAAATCCTACACACTAAAACTCATGATATGGTGCAATTGCATATAATATTATTGTCAAAGAAATAATGCATTAAATACCTAATTAATCCATTTATTCAATTATATCTAAATAATCCATTTAGATCAATCACATTCACATAAATCATAAAGAGGCAATAATAAAGTAAATCACCATAGCATAAAATCCATCACATAACATAATTAGAAACTATGTCCAAATATCAAAAAAATAGATATCATCATAGATCTATTGTCATTTCAAAATGACATCAACACACAAATATGATAAACTGAATAGCATAGAACTATAGCATTTATGATACTAAATCAAAGTATAACATTTGACCCTCATGTCATCTCAAAGTACATATAATGAGAGTATCAAGTACCTCTCAAATCAAAATAGACAAGGTACAGACTGCAAACATGAGAGGTACTACATCCTATTGCATGGTAACATATAGAGTACTTTAAGGTGCCCTGCAAGTATCTAAAAACTCTTTGTACTATATCCCAATGTGCTCTTCCTAGATTGGACATGCAATGGGAAAGTACTCCCACTTCTTGGGAAATGTCTTGTCTTGTACAGACCATAACATACATCAAAATTCCACCAACAATCTAATATTGTACTCAAATGATCTCTTCCATCTCCAATGGGGATGTACAACACTGTGAGCTACATAGCTTTTTTCCCATAGTAATAGGAACACTCAATGGTCTAGAAACCTCTACATTGAATCTTCTCAAAATATTGCCAACATACTTACTTTGACCTAGCCAAAACTTTCTATTTTGTCTATCTCTTATCATCTCCATTCCCAAAATGTACCTTACTACACCAACATATTTTATTTCAAACTTTGCTGAGAGTTGAGATTTTAATTCTAGAATCAAACCTTTTCCTTTGCCAATCAATAACATATCATCAACATATAAGAAAATAACTAGCAAATTATCACCATCAAACTTGTAATATGTACAGTGATCAAATTTGGATCGCACAAATCCTAAACTCAATACATATGTATCAAACTTATGTTATCACATCCTAGGACCTTGTTTTAAACCATACATGGATTTCTTAAATTTATAGACCAAATGACTTTTACCTTTCACCACAAAGTGCTCTAGCTATGTCATATAAATTTCTTCCTCCAAATCTCAATGAAGGAAAGTTGTCTTCACATCCATCTACTCAACTTCTAGATCATAAGCTACTACAATAGAAAGTAAAATCTGAATGGATGCCATTTTTTCTATAGGAGAAAAAATTTCACCATAATCAATTCTTACAACTAAGGAGTTACCTTTTTCAGCCAATCATGATTTATACTTCTTAATGCTTCCATCTGAACCCATCTTCCTTTTGAACACCCATTTACAACCAATAGGCTTTCATCCTTTAGGAAATGGTACAAGGTCCCATGTGTTATTCCTCTTAAGAGTTGTCATCTCTTCTTCCATGTCTATTTTCTAGGACTCTGAATCATTCATACCAAGAGCCTCTTCTATAAATTTTGGTTCATTAATATTAGTATTCAAAGAAAATATATACCTTCAATCATTAAGAGAATATCCACACCTTTCTAGTGATTTCCTCTATCTACTAGCCCTTCGAACAAGATCTAGTTTAGGTTCATGTTCAAGTTCATGATTAGGTTCTTCATCTTACTCTGATGATTCAAAACTCATAGAGCTCTCTTCAACATATCATCTTTCTAAGAGCTTTGATTCAACTTTCTTAGGTGTATTAGGAAGTTGAATCACATCTTTCTTTTCTTCCATTTGTGCGAGTTATACTATAACAAAAGAAGGTGTAGTTTCTCTAAAAATAAGACTTCTAGAATAAAATACCTTTTGTGCAACAAGACCCCAAAGCTTGTATCCTTTCACACCATAACTGTATCTGATAAAGATACATTTGACAACTTTTTTCTCCAATTTTGTCTGCTTCTCCTTTGGCACATGAGCATATGTCTCACAACCAAAAGCTCTTAGATGTCTAAGTGAAGGCTTGTGGCCTAACCATGCTTCCATTGGTGTCATATCAATAAGAGCTAATGTAGGAAACCTGTTTATCAAGTAGCAGGTAGTGGCTATAGATTTAGCTTGAAATTTTTTTTCTAGTCTAGCTCGACTTAGCATACTCCTAGCCTTCTCCATCAAGGTCATGTTCATTCTTTATGCAACTCCATTCTACTATGGAGAATATGGAGTTGTCTTCTATCTCTTAATACCACAATCTTTACAAAATGTGTCAAAGTGATTAAAACAGTATTCACCACCATTATTAGTTCTCAAACACTTTATCTTCTTTCCAATTTGAAACTCAACCATTGCTTTAAATTCTTTGAAATGACTAAAAACTTCAGCTTTACTCCTAAGGAAATAAACCCACGTTCTTTTACTGAAATCATCAATGAATGAAACATAATAAACTAATCTACCAATAGAAGGAACATCAACTGGACCAAATACATATGAATGGATTAGATACAAAATACATGAGGACTTATAAGAACTTGAGTTAAACTAAATGTAGTTTTGTTTACCATAGATACAATGCTCACAAAAATCAAACTGAAGATTGCAATCATTCAACCCATCAAAAAGGTTTTTACTTTTTAATGTTTGTAGACTCTTCTTGCCTATGTAGCTGAACCACTAGTGCCATAGCATAGTCTTCTTTGTATGTAACTTTGATTCAGTAGATAGAGCACCCTTGGGTACCCAAAAACCATGACCATCTGTTGAAAGAGAAACCCTCTCCTTCTCCAACAAAGTAGTCCTCTTCACAATCTCATTAGAAGTACTATTGCACTCAACCATGCATGCATCAAGTTGGTACAATGTACCCAATCTTCTTCCTCTTGCTATTACCATAGCACCTCTCACCATTTTCACACTTGCTTCAAAAAATTGTATATGTACACCTGCATCTATTAGTTTGCTAACAACTAACAAATTCCTTGCTAGTTTTGGGATATGAAAGACACCATCAAATTTTCTAATTCTACCATTATAAGATTTCACATGAACATTTGCATGACCAACAATATCAAGGACTGAGTTATCACCCAAATACACCTTACCACCATCAAATTTTTCATACTTACTAAACCAATTTCTATTAGGAGTCATGTGAAAAGATGCACCTGCATCTATTAACCATGCATTTTCACCTACATGAGTGGCCAAGGCTATGATGAAAGCATCTCCATCTTCCTTCTCAAACTTGGAATCAGAATCTTGCTTCTTCTTCTTTTTCTTTTCCTCTTTGTAGTCCTTTTGGAAGTGTCCAGGTTTGTCACAATTCTAGTAGATCACCTTGGACTTACCAAGAGATTTTGATCTCCCCTTATATTTGGACTTAAAATAGCCATGTTTCTTTTCATTCTTGTCTCTTTCCTTTGGTCTACCTCAAAAACTCAAAGCCTCTATTGCATTTAGAGAGACCTTCCTTCTCATCTCCTTAGAAATTAGAGGACTAACAATGTCCTCCATCTTCAAGATAATTTAAGTGTTCCCTATGGTTATAACAAGGCTATCCCATGAGTTTGGCAATGAGCATAGAAAGATTTGGTACCTTTCTTCTTCATTCATCAACACCCCAATTGAGGTTAACCAAGTCACCAATATATTAAAACTTTCAAGATGCTTAGAAATTTGTCCACCTTCTTCCATTCTCAAGGAATACAACTTCTTCCTCAAGAAAATCTTGTTCACAAGTGATTTTTATTGATAGATCTTACTTAGCTTCTTCCAAAGCTTCTTCATGGACATTAACCAGAATTGAATCCGCAAGACACAATCTGATGAGACCTTTAGCTTTTCTATCTTTCACATCATATTGTGTAGCTAAAGTCATATCTATGAGCCTCAACTTATTCTCATCAATCACGTCCCATAGGCCTTGATTAATCAACAGATCTTCCATCTTCATCTTCCACATCTCAAATTTTGTGCCAAAAAACTTCTCTACACCAATCCTCCCTAATAGGTTTGCCATCTTTGTAATACTACAACATAGAAATGAAAACCTCTGCACAAACTCCCACTCAAACCTTGATTAGCTAAAAAAATCCTATACCCAACAAATAGAACCAAAATTGGCTAGGCTTTGATACCACTTGTAAGGAAGCAAAGGTGCACAGAATCATTTTCTACACTAATCTTGAGAGGACAATTATGAAAATTCAACTAATTATTGCAAAGATCTCAAGAAATGTATAATAATATAATCAAAATAATAATGAATTCATAACATAATGGTTATCATTGGGAAACCCTTTTAGTAGAAAAAACCCACTCCTCAAAACCTGCACAATGTATTCTCAAATCAAGAAGATCACAATACACTTGCAATGCAAGTTCTTATAGGAGCACATGACCACAACTCAAACTTGGACTCGGACTTAGAGAGACACCTTCTAGCACCTAGTCTTGCAAACATAACTTGATGATTCAAAAACCTCCCCAAGCCCTCCTTTTATAGTGATTTACCATTTGGAAACCATTTTTGGTCTTATAAAACCATGGAAAAAACAACCATGCCACATGTTACCCACTTGTCATTTGTAACTCTAGGAATAGCATTTTCGTCCCTAATTTTGTCCTCTAGTTTAGACTGCCATAAAAGTCACATAATGAGTTATTTATACTCTAAAAATAGCCCTCCTATATTGTACTAGGTACAAGACACATTTTTAACAACTCATACACCTTTTTCCAACTCATAAACATGTGGAAAACTACCACAAACAAACTCTAGAACTTTTTGGAAAAAGCTTGCAAGGTTGAGACATAATTCTCAACAATGATCTCATGATCATAGTCTATCATAACATTAGTAGTAGCACCCATAACCCTCACAATCTTAGGAACATGGTCAGTTAACCCTTGTTATGACATCAGTGGTTTATCAACTTACCCTCACAATTTCATGAACATAATTGATCGTGAGATTAAAAGACCTCTCTACTTGCCTCTGTCGATGGAAGACCTTGATTATACCTTTTTTACCTTCATGCATAGTTTAGCACTTCTGATACTTTTTTAGCTTATGATCTTATGATCACCTAATGTTATGAACATATGATGCTTTAGAGGCTTCATCATTTAACATTATGTTCTCATGACAACTGACTTATCATAAGATCAAAGACTTTAGAAGTCACCCCTATGAACATACAATCCTCCCTTCATCATAACATTGGAAATCTTCATTCTTTTCACTGGAAATCACTTATCTTCATGATGTTATGATACAACCCTCATTTCTTTATGAGATCACAACTCCTCTACCTTGTCATAAGATTGTCACCATCTTATATTATACTTGTGATGCTACAATGAATTGGGATTGACCATGACTAACTTTCGTAGGGTCACAACTTAAAACTATGAATCCCATCAATAAAATGAGATCAATTCAATTGATCTACTTTTATTCGATTAAAAACTCCTTAAAAAATGACCTTTGTGATGATGTGATAAAGGGAAAATCATGACCTCACCAATTAGAGTAGGATGCTTGCATAAAATGATACAAAGTTATGCTAACCATGATCTTGAATGCTATCGTACCATCATGACTTAATCTCTTAACCCTAATGCTAATTTAGTGATGAGGCAATAAAGGTGCTTTTCTACTTTGTAGCATCAAATCAAGTTAACTCCTAACCATAAATAATTGCACGATCAGAGTATTTTGTAGCTTTGCAACTTAACTCTAAAGCCTAATATTAATTGTTATGATAAAGAACACACAAGTCTTCACAATATTTCCATCTTAACCATGGTTTGCACCATATCCCCTGTGAACATATGAGAATACTAATATCACCACTTTGAGGCATGAACCCTGGCATTGGCATTTCAAAACATGAAACTGCATTAACAACTAGAGATGATTGATTTGTATCCTCACACACTTGTTGATAGTTAAGACATGACAACTTGTGATCATGCAGACAAGTAACCATTGCAATATCATAGCTAAAATTTTCATAGGCTTATATAACATGCAAATATAAGGAAGCTAAATACTTAAGGATAAAAGGAAAAGCCAAAGTTTGCGTATCCCTATTATGCATGCATGACAATTTAAAACTTGAATAATCAAATTTGACCATTAGTCATGTCCGTCACCCTAAAATTCAAATTTTTGTTAGGGGGCTTGGGGTGAGGGTCAAGAATGGCTAATAGTACCTGCTATGAAATGCAAACTAGATGGATGTGGCTAACTATTACTTTCTATAAAAAGGTGCAATTTAGATATCATCATTGAGCACCTAAATAAAAGTGATAGATTACAATCACCACTAGCTCAGCTATGGTAATATGAATACTCTATCATACCAAATTTTTCCAAAGAAAATAAATAATGTACAAGAAAACTATAGTACCTTTTAAGAAAATTTTTTACCACAGTAAAAGTAAACATACACACAAAAAGGCACAGGCTAGATAAGGAGCCTCACCTAGGATGTTATGCAAAAATGGTCAAGGTACACATGGCCTTCCAAATGAGTGGAGGCATTAACAAATGGACATGAAGAATGTGTAAAATCAAAGGATCACTAGATGAGAATAGTGAAAACTAAAAGAAAATAAATAGCGATGAATGTGTAAAATCAAAGGATCACTAGATGAGAATAGTGAAAACTAAAAGAAAAAAAATAGTGATGGCTTCATCCCAATCCCTCTAGTCAAATACATCATCGAGGTACTAGAAGGTCATGATGCTGAAAATGCCATTCTATACAGACCATCATGCCAACAATTATGTGCAATAGTGTCAAATTTGTTGAATTCCTTGGTGGATAAAATTTGGTGGAGGATTCTTGTAACAAGCCATGGAGGGTACCAACAGTAATTTTGCATCATAATGCAAGGTGAATGTGTTGGAAGATATGTGTCAATGGGGATCATGGCATTGTAATGTCATAGTAGAACAACAAGAATACTTAGTATTGGTGTGGTGGGTTGCATAGATTGAACACATGGGAAGGCCAGTGAGTGTAATGCATGGTGAGGGATGGCCATAAATAGATGAGTTATGTTCATACAAAAAGAATCATGGTGACTAAATAGGTAGTGCAACTATTGGGAGATTTAGTTGTTAGATTGGCAAAGTAAGTGTGTGTTTGAAAGCATGGATGTCTCACTAGACTAGTCACAATAGGAGGAGGAGATGGGGGATGTTAGTCAAAGAGGTTAGGTGAGGCAAGGATAGATGGAAAAACATGTCTATTAGACATCAAGTCAATTGGTGTATCAGCCCAAGCTACAAGAATTATTGCACGAGCAGGGTGAGTCAAGTCAGATAGAGCTAGGGAAAACACAACTCGGTAGTGCAGAAGTTAGGGTAGAACAATCTCCCTTGTTAGCATTGTTAATGTTTTTAGGGAGTGTAGTGTAGTGAGCATTACAAGAGGAAATCAATGGTGATCTTATGATGCAAGAAGAAAATAGTCTTTCTGGGGCAAAAAAAAGCATACCCGAAGTAGCAATGGATGCAAGGGAGATCAACTCCATGGGGAAGACTATAGGAAAAGTGCAAGGAGAAAAAAAGGATGTTAGTGTGGGTGAGCTGACAAGCATAACAAGTGAGTTGATTAGCCTTAAAATCCTAGTACAAAGGTCATCGAGTGAGGAGATGGGCATATTGGGTGGAAAATGTAGAAAAAGAAGTCACATTTTTGTTGGGTTTGATAGATAAAGCTTGTAAGGATGGAGTGCAAACAAAGTCCAAATGGCTCCAAGTGGTGGTGAATAAAGAATGGATATGAGTACACTCATTGGAAGCTAAGTTGTGGGTGGAATGGTCATGACTAGAGGGGAATGATGTGGATATCTAGGTTGAATGAGCAAAGAATAGAGGTTACATGAATCTCTAAGGATGGTGCAAGAAGGTTTGGAAAGTGCACAGAATGAGCTGGTGTTACTGTAGGTGTAACTAGAGCCTATTAAGGATGTGATTTCAAAAATGAACACCCTATCACTGTAGCTACAAGAGTGGTTTTAGTTGAGCAAGGAAAGGGTGAGGTAGTTGTAGCAACCATTCAGTCAGATGAAAGTGGATGTGGAGCATTGGAGAATGACTACTGATCAGATATAAGAGGAGTGGGATGTGGCTCGATAGGTGAACATTGTGCCAAGTATGAACAATCTGGTGGAAAATGTGTTCATGGATATGCAAAGGACTATGAAAGTGCAAGGGGAAGATGCCTATTATATAGGGCCATATTATTAGTTCATCCCATTAGAGTGACGATGTGAGACTCAGTTTGTGGATAGCTAATTTACACAACTATTGAATTCTCAACTACATAGTGGGAGACTCCTGATACCAATGGATGTTGTTTGGGTATGAGGGGGATCCACACTAGGAGCTTCATCTTGTAGGACTGTGTCAGGGAAAATGCCCCTAGCGAGAAATCCTAACATGTCACCTCCATAAGGGAGGTCAAAATAAGTGATCAACAGCTAAATGTTTCTTTGGATATAATAAATAAAAGGTGTGTTTTTTCTAACATATACAAGTTCCCTAGTTATGTGTCAATGTGTTTAGGCTTTTGAGGTGTGTTAACATTGGGTGGATATGTTTTGAATGTTTTTGGAATTTTGGAATTTATTTGCATGTTTTTGGTATTTTTAAGACTATGTGGTTGTTTTTGGAATTTTGGAAATTGATTTTGAAGGCTTTTGAAATCCACAAAAACTATGACTAATGGGACATTTAGAGGAGGATTGACCTTTAGTTATGTGTGCTAACTAAACACCAAGGTGGGCTATCAATGAAAGATGAGTACAAACTTGTATAATATTTCCACAATGGAAGGGCAAAAGGCGGGAAAAAGTAGACAGTGCCAACCCACGAATCACAATCAAAACTAGAGTGTAAAAGTTTGTGTATATTGATAGTTTCTATAGGAAAGTTAGAGTTGTATTCAAAATACTTCTCTAGGAGTGTGTTGAGATAGATATTGATGGGAAGTGGAAAGGTGTAGAGTGGCTAGAAAGGTGATGGGTAGCCTAAAAAGGTGCTTCTGGCCCCAAAAAAGGTGTGTGGGCCTATAAAAGGCATTGATGACTTAAAAAGGCATTGGGTAGCCTAAAAAAGGTGCTAGTGGCATTGAAAAAGGTGTTTGGGCCTATAAAAGACACTAAGGGGCCTAAAAACAAAAAGCACTAGTGGCCTAAAAAAAGGCATTTGGGCCTATAAAAGGTGTTGAGGGGCCTAAAAAGGCACCAAGGGGCCTTGATAAAGGATCTTTGGGCATATAAAAGGAGTTGAGGGCCTAAAAAGGTGCTAAGGGGTCTTGAGAGAGTGCTTTGGGCCTATAAAAGGCACTAAGGGGCCTTGAAAAAGTACTTTAGGCCTATAAAAGGCACTGAGGGGCATAAAAAGGAACTAGGGAGTCTTGAAAAAGTGGGGGAAGTTGTTGTGGCATCTCAATCACATGCTTGCTTATTCTATACCACTATTGCCTAGCGAATAAAGAGTGTTATGAATATCTGCAGCAAACTAAATGATGCCTAGATTACCAATGTGTCCCTAAATCATAAAGATGAGACATGAGGTTGGATAGACATTTCAAGATAGCATTGATATATTTGTTGAAGGGTGTGTTGGTCTGATTTTCATATTTGAAGAAAATTTGAAAATTTTTGGTGAAAAATCATTTGAGTTTTTAAATACTGCAGACTGGGGTTTTTATTTCAAGAGATTCTAGAAGTTTTTAGGTTGCCCTATTTCATGTGTTGTCAGATTCTATTAACTTCTCAAGGTTGGTCTCTTAATACAGCCATGAAATTGTCCCAAGTCTTAAAACCCTTTTTTCCCTTTGAATTTCTGAGGAGGAGTTGTAAAATGCTTTAAGTTCATCCTTTATGGTCTTATGGTGTGAGGTTTCATGTAAGAGCGGAATGCCTTTTGCTCTTGGCTTCCATGGCCACATTTTGTAACATAGTGAAGAAGCGTAAAGGTCTATCGCGCTTTGAAAATTCTCGTGTTATGAGCTTATGAGTAAGCAGCTTGAGCGAAGGAGCAGAGAGGTATTGGGTGGTGATCTACACATATACGTTTCAATTGGTAGCGTAAAGGCATAATACCTCGACAAGGCATAAAGCTTGATCTGAAGGGTACACGAAGGTTTTACGGTGTTATGAGTAAAATAATTTTGTAAGAGCAAAGGCAAGGTTCAATGGTGTTTACGTGCCTATGTTCTTGAGTTTGTGGATGACCATAAAGCCTTGTTATAGCAGTAAAGGCATCAAGTGGGACCTGTTGAAGTGTCAGAAGGGCCCAGTTGCAGCGAATAAGGTGGAGGCATGACATCTATGTTAGATGGGCCCATCCCGCATGGCACATGATTTGAGGTATGATTTTTGCATGTGCACGAAATCAACGGTGACGTTATTTTTAAATTTTCTAAGATCAAATCTGAGTCATTGATATCTGAGAAGGGCAATTTTTGTCATTACGCCCTTACGCTTGTAAGTTAAGCATATGAATGAAGGGTTGTTTTTTCCTTTCTCTATGGTTACGAGTTCAGTCTCAGTGTGTAAGCGTAAAGTGGTGAATAAAGGAAGATAAAGATAAAGAGCTTTATGCTTATACGATAAAGGGTAAACATAAGAATGCAATATTAGTTGAGAAGGCTCTCTGATGCTACGAATGAAGATAAATCATAAAAGTGGAAGGTAAGTTTTGAAGCCTTACGGTGTCTTAGGAAATGAAGTAAGCATAGCAACATAGAAGGAATTTCCAAGGTCTTCGCAGATACGTGCACATATGAGCATAAAGGATAGAAGGAAAGCTTGAGCAAAGGTTTTATGCTCATATGAGGAATGGTCGAATCATAAGAATGAAGATGTTAGTAGAAAGGTTTTCGATGCTCTGGTGTGAAGGGTTGCGTATGAGTGTAAAAGGTGAGAAGGTTGAGATAAGGATTTTTACGATTATACGAAAGAAGCTTAAATCATAAAAGCCAAAGTATGCAGTAAAAAGGCTTGAGATCCTATGGGGTAAAATGCATCATAAGAACATAAAAGGGATTTGCAAAACAGTGTCAAGGCACCATTACATTCTTACGATTAGGGCATTTTGAAGAATCTCCAAGTGAACGTAGAGATCCATTAAGGGCACCTCCGACATTACGAAGATTGAAGGTTAGACTCAGCCTAAGAATGGAAGACAGTCTTTTAAAGAGAAAACATCTGATGTGTCATGACAGATAAGAAAAAAGGACAAAATTACTATAGCCAAGAAAAATAAAGCTTTGAAAACTACATCAGAATCAAATTTTGTGGCTGATATACCCTGATGGCAACTTGTGATCATAATTTTTAAAGCTCATGCATGCTAAATTTATTTTAAAAAGGCTAGTAGATATGTAATTAAAATGTCAAGGATTTGATTGAATTGTCAGCATCAAGAAGCTTGTTTTTGTTCTGTTCTAAAATTTGAAAGTTACAGAGCTCTATATATCTTGTGCAATTGCAAAAGAATTCAAAATATAGTTTGAAGAAAACATGGCTGACCAAGAAGTTGAAGAGATTCATGAAGAAGAATTCAAAGTCAAGGACAAGGGTGATGATGTTGTAGAAGTCACACTAGAAGGAAAAAGAAAGAAATCTACTGTTAAGACAAAAAAGAGGACAAGGGTCAAAAAATTGAACAAGCATGTAGAAGACTGGCTAAAACTCCTTCTAGGGTCGTCAAATGCAATTTTTGCAAATGATCATATATTCAGAGACCCTTATGTTTTTGTTCGAGATGCTAAATGCCCTATATTGATTGGTTACGATCTTTTCATGTACTTTTATTAGAATAGAATAGAGAATGTGCCAATATGTAACCCATGGAATAGAAATATGGCAAAATTAATATTCCTAGAAGTGTTCATTGATTTTGATCTGTTGAAGGCCCTAATAAATTCATACAATCCAGTAACCAAGACTTTCCACAGGCATAATGGGAGTGTATTATGTACATTGGACAGAACTTCTTTTGTTGAGGCTTTTGGATTGATGGGACAAATGGATGTACGTATTGACAATGCAGATTTACAAGGAAAATTTGCCAGGAATAAAACCTATTTTGTAAACAATGTCATGTTGCCACATATTCCTTACAGAGTTAAGAAGGTAGGGTTAATTCCAAGAAAGGTGGGAGACTTTTTACCTTTAAGTAGGTTCAAAAATTACTTCAAAAACACAGTGTATGGGTTGCACAAAGTATTGGGGAGTGATGGTGTAGAGGATTGTGTATATGGTTCTCTTTTTCTAATGGCGTGTGACATACAAGATCCTTTTCATCATAAGGAGTATGATTATGTGGCTTTTATCATTGAAAGTATGCACATGTAGATTTGTGATGCTAAGAAAGGAGAGCTGAAAGACTTCAAGTTCCACCATTATTCATTATCTATGCACCTTATTCTATATAGCAATATTGGGTACATCAGTGGAGACTTCATTAATCAAACTTCTGATGAATTTGGTGAGTTACCTGTGCAACTCTGGACTCATATTTGGCATAAGGATTTCTTCTATTCAAATGCCCTAGTTTTTTTAAATTTGTTCAGTTCTGTTATCATGAGGCAACTAGATCATACTTTCTTTAGGGCACCCAATGTTTTGAAGACTCTGCTTAGGCCCTCTTTCTTAGATGAAAAACCAAAATTACATCATAACTGGGGAAGTATATTTTTTTTTAAAGAATGTACTTTAATCAGAGTCTTTGCATGCCCATAGCCTCCTCATGTATTGCCAAAATATTTACCTCCCAGACTGGCTATTATTGAATTCTTTTGGCAATTCTTATTGATGAATAAAGAAATGATACCTCCTTCTTTGCATAAGCCTACCTTTTTTTGTAGAACCTTTAAAGTAGGAGATTTTGAAATAGGGAAGAATGCATTTGAGGAATTAAGAGACTATTTAGGTCAATATAAATTTTCTACTGGGCCCTATAGGATGTATGACTGTGACAGTTATATTGCAAATGAGGTTAAGGTCATTAAGGTTTTATTCTGCCTCCAAGCAAGCCAATCCCTGTAGAGGACCTAATTGCCAACATAGTAGCAATAGGGGAGGCAGATGAGTTATTAAGGAAATATGAGGAAATAAGGAGAGTGGAGAATACTTTGAAGAGGACCAACCCTAATTTTAAGGGTTTCTATAAAGAATTTCCATATCCTAATAATCTGAGAAAGATGGTTGAAAATTTTGAACATATTATGTCACAAATGCCTCATGAGCCAGAGGGAGAGGAAGCCCCTATAAATAGAGAATCCCCTGAGCCAGATACACAATTGGAAATTGAGTTAGAAGAGGAGCAACCATCAACTTCAGCCTAGGTACCACAAGGAAATAAGAGACAAAAGACAATGCACATCCCTGAAAAGGTGGTAAGCAAAGCTATACAAGTCATGTCTGGAAATAGTGAGCATTTTACTGATATTAAGCAAAATTATTTTCACCAAAGGGCTACTAAAGCAGGAAAAGCTTCTACTGATTTACAAATTGCAGCATCAAGATTGGATGACAGGATCATTCAATCTGAAAACTTCATGGAAGATGATGATTTTATTAAATCATCAGAGTTAAAAAGTTTTCTCAATAAGATCAAACAAAATGAACTCACATTGTGTCTCATGCCAGGAGAAGATCTAGAGAAAAATAAAGAGTTAGTTGAAAAATTATTGGCTTATGACCCTGAAAGTGAAACAATGACTGCTGCAGAAGCTAGAGAATTGGTACATAGGAGTGGTATGATTCTAATACCACATTGGGATATTGAGAAAGCCTTTGTGTTGGAACAAATGAGAAGACAAGATAAGTCCATCAGTTATGATGCCACAAGCAATGAAGATTTTAAAAGAGGATTAGGTTTTAATGTGGATACTAAAACCCTAGCAGTATGGAGTGTTGCCCCTGACACTAAGAAGCCTAAGATGATGGATATAGAAGAAACTACTTAGGGAAATATGATTGTGTGGACATTGGAGAGCACTACTAGGAAGGAGATCTCTAGCTTGGTCAAACATTTTGCTCTCATGAATGAAGAAAAGGTTGATGAAATTGTGGATAAGTTAGCTGCAATGTTCAATGAATGCCTTGATATTAGAAGAACATATGAAGAAGAGCTCAAAATGAGCCATGTACAAAAACAAAGAATAGAAGAGTTAGAGGAAAAAATTAAAATTCTAGAAATAGAAACAAAATCCCTTAAAGAACAACTCAAGGTAGCAACAGAGGTAGAACATGTACCAAGGCAAGAGGAAGAAAGAAGGCACATGGTAGAAGTAGAGGCCCAAACAGAAGAAATACCTATAGGGGTAACAGTGCTAGTGCCTATGATTAGTATGGAAACAGAAGTGTCCAAATCTGACAGTGACACCATGAAAAATGCTTTGATTAATGTATTAAATCATAGAATAAGCATTTTGAAAAGAATATCTCAAGATGCTTATAATACATTCATCAATCTTCAATCTGCAAAACAGGTATGCAAGGATGCAATCAAATGGCTTGAGCCTATTTTTCAACAATGGGGGCCATATATGCAATTTTTTGATAGGTTGATACCCTTGTTAGCCAAGAAACCATACCTCCCAGATAAAGTTATTACTATGAAGGAGGGTATGGACAAAGTGAAAGAATTATTGCAAATCTTCACAGGGAAGCTGGCAGTAATTCAAAGTAAATTGAAAGTGCTAACAAATGGTTTCAATTCTTTAATTCCTTCTGTTATTGATTTTGATGATAAGTTAAAAGATTTTAATGAGTGGTCTAGTTCTTTTGATCGCATTATAGACTTGCCACAAGTGGTATCCATTCTCCAAGATGGTATTGATGAATGTCTTTTCAATAAACTAATTGATGCCCTTTTCAAGTTTGAAACTGAAGTGAATAGGTTTACCATAGAAGGAAGGGTGATTACTGATGCCAGGTGGTAGAAAACTATGGATGAACTAAAAATAGTTAAGGAATGTGAATGGTCCACCAAAAGAGAAATATGTGTCTAGGAAGCAATCACAGAAATCAAAGCACTACCAACAGGGAGCAGTTAGAGAAAAGGACAAAGTTAAAGATCTTATGCTCCAACTATCACTGCTATTTGTTTTTATTGATTCATTTTCTGAGTTAAGGTGTCCGATTCCTTTTAAAAAGAAAGAATGTACTCATTTTTTAAGAGCACACCTGTCCTTTTCTCTTAGCTTGAAGCTTGTTGCATCTCACATTATTTAAGTGAGATTCCAAGGCTAAAAAAAAGGTCTGAATTCTATTTTTCTAAGTAATATGCTTAGTCTATTTTTGGTCCAAATTTTGAAAGCAAGTTTATGATGTATTTTCTCTGTCAATTCTTTGAGAATACATGAATATAGAATGAGCTATGTTTCTTTTTGAAGGTCATTCTGAGTCTATTGTAAATGATATACCATTTTCAAAGAAAATGAATACAAATTGTGAACTGTCTCCATATCAGTTCTTTTTGAATCTTGTCTCCTTCCAATTACTTGGTTGTCTTGATATTGTATAAGTAAAGGCTTGTGCAATTGAATGCAATCTAGTTAGGTTGTATATCTATTTATCACTGTTGTTAATTAAATGGATTAAATAAAAGCTTTGATGAATGTGATAAGGTTTCTTTAGTAGTAGAAGGGGTTTTGAATGATAAATTCTGATAAGAATTGTTGATAGAATTTGTTGTAAGGCAACAAACTAGATTTGAGAACTTGCTATAGACGCTGAACTCCAATGGATTAGGCACTGATCAAATTGATTCAGCTGAAGGAGAAATATATCATAAATGATTATCAAAATGCAGCATCAAATCAAATTTTACTTTTATTTCCTGTAGATCTTCAAAGCTGGCCAGCACTTGTCTGCATGGAATGTTTTAGCTTCAGTTAGCCACTATTGTTAAAAACATCTGCAGATCTATAGAAGATTCTTGGCCACATCTATTTTATGGGATGTGTTCATCAAGTTAGTAAGAATTATGTATATGTTTGAGGATTTTGAAATGAGAATCAGAATGAAACTAAGAATAATCCTCATACAGTTGTTCCAGTTTTGAATCATCCTTGGGTATACCCACCCTAGTTTTGTAGAGCCAAAAGAGTAGAAAACCACCTTCGGTTTTGTAGAAGTTGGATCCAAATGTTTTACACATGCAATTGTTAACAAGAATTGGCTAGTCTTTAGATTGTATGAGTATTATCATCTTGGTATTAAGCATTTTGTTGCTTAGTAGTTTTAGTGCATTTTAAAACTCCAATAAGGTGTTGGATCAATTGTGGCCTCTACAACATAAATCAAGTTGAAAAACCCTTTTGATATTATTGTGAGAGAAATAGAGGCAAAAATGCTTCAACAATCTACATTGTACTAGATTTTCCAAAGTCAGAAGATATGTTCAAGACATAACAATGTTGCTTCTTAATTAATTTATGTGTTTGTTTGTTTTCTTGGCTAGAAGTTATAAGGCAAGGATTATGTCATAAAATATTTAAATATTTTTCAATGTATTAGGGCTTACCATTGATTTCATATAAGACCAATGGAGGTACACAAACTTGTCCCAAAAGAGAAATAATTATAGATAGACACTAGCTCAACATGAAATCAATGGATCGTTGGATTGAAAAATACAAAAAACATGTCAAAAATAAAGAAAATGTTTGTGGCAATTTTTGATTGCTCATTTGATTGTTTGATTTGGCTAGGATAGTTTGTTGCATTATTTATAGTTTTTTCTTTGACTATTTTTGATGTTTTTTAGGATTTTGTGACTACTTTTGGCAATTATTAGAATTTTTTTTACTATTTTTTTAATGATATTTAGGAATTTTTTGACTGCTTTTGGTAATTTTAAAGATATTTTGACCATTTTTGGTGATTTTTGAGATGGTAATAAAGAAAGGATGATGTAAGTGAGATTTTTTAAAATACAAAAATAACTGGGGCTGAGATGAAGGTGAGAATAGACACGTTAGAGCACATAAATAATTAAGGAGACCAAATTTGTAGTTATGAAGGCTAAAAGGGGCTCTCGGGGCCATATTTGGATAAATGGAGGCTAAATGGATTTTTGGGACCACAAATGAAGTTTATGCAAGGTTAAATGGATATTTGGATTTTTGATAGTGGTAGATATTTGAGACAGGAATTCATTTTCCTATAATCCATGCATGTGATATCTTAAAATGCAATTGGACTCCATGGTTCCTCTGAGTTGCTCACCTTCCCTATGTTTTTGCTTGCTAGCTAGCTCAGTTGTGAACTATTTCTAATGTTGAGAAACCAACTATAACTACAAGTGTTTCTCAATTGGGTATGTGTAAAATTGACTCGGATGTGGCATCTAGAATCCCTCTTGTTTGGTGGCCTATTAATTATGTTAGGCAAGGTGGGGATATGCAATTAAAAGGCTACAAACAAACAAAATTGGTGTGGATAGTTTTTTTGTAGCCATGTCCTATTGTATTATCATACTAAAGGCCTCATATTTTTAGGGAGACCTAAAGGTTCTATCTCTCACTCCTTTTAAACTAGGTTCTTTTTTTGTATTTTTAGCAATGAGGTGCTTTATGAAGGCTTTAGACATAGAACTATTTGAGATGGATGTTGTTAATTGGATCTGCTAGTCCTTTACCATCATAATTGGCTAATTTGTATATAACTATCCAAAAAGACTTTGTGATGATATAAGGATCAGTCATGTTGGCTTCCCACATTCCTTTTTTCCTCTCCTTGCCTAATTCTTGGAGTTTTCATGGAGGACCAGATCTCCAATTTGAAAAACATGAGACTTCACCTTCTTGTTGTTGTGTTTGGATAGCCTATTCTAATACACTTTAAGAAGTTCATGTGTTTTTCATTGATATACTTCTTCTAAAAATTCTAGTTGTTCTAAGCAGGCCACTCTATACTCTTCATTGGACACAACATCATGGAGGGTAACTCTCAAAGAGGGGATTTCTACCTACAAAGAGAGGATTGTTTCACTGCCATAGAAAAAAGAGAAGGGTATTATACCTGTAGGCATTCAAACACTTGTCCTATAGGCCCATAGGGTAGGATTTAACTATAAATGCCAATCCCTACTAGTATCATTGATGGTTCTTTTGATGATTTTAATGACATTCTTGTTGGTGGCCTGTGCTTTGCCATTACCTTGGGGATAGTAAATAGATGATGAATGGTGGATGATGTGAAACTTTTCACAAAAATCATGAACTAATTGATTTTCTATATATAAGGTATTATCTATTAAGATGGCATGAGGTATACCATACTAACAAATGATATGGTTTAGGATGGATGAGGCAATCTATTTACTGGTGGAGTCTATGAGTAGTGTTTCTTCAACCTATTTGGAAAAGTATTTGATTGGTGAGATAATTCATTTTTTTCCACTAGAGGAAGGTAGATTAATTGAACCAATCAAGTCAAAACCCCATAGATAAAAAGTCCATGCCATGACCAATGGGTGGAGTTCTTGGGCTAGAACATGAATGAGGTTCCTGTGGATTTGGCACTTCTTGCAAGTCTTGACATAATTGAGAATCTTTTTCCATGGAGGTCCAAAAATAGCCCATTCTAAAAAAAATATTTGCTAAGGTGAACCCATTGAAATGAGACCTATATATGCTTGCATGAAATTCTTGTAGACCAACCCTAGACTGATTGTATTTTAGACATCTAAATAAAGTTTCATTGAGACCCTTCCTATACAAAGTATCAACCACCAATGTGTAACACGAGGTCAGTCAGATAAATTTGAATCTTTGGTTTTGGGATAGATTAGGAGGTGTAAGGTTATTACATAAATAGGTAGAAATAGAGTTACACCAAGGGGAGTCAGGAGTGTCTAATTAGTAGATGATGTCAAATTCTAGTTGAGTGAATGCAGGTTGAACTATTGCCTCTACTAAGAACTCATATCATTAATATTGATCTAGTAGTTCAAGAAAGGAAGCCAAGGTAGCCATAGCATCATCAACCCTATTCTTATCTCTAAGGATTTGCTTCAATGTAATTTGAATAAAATAGGCTTTGAGGGTTGATGGACTACCTCACAATAGGTGTGTGATAATCATTCTCAAGGCCTTGGGAATAGTATATTCAATACAAGGATTATTCTCCCTACCCTGAGGTGCATTTAATTCATCAACCCAGGGACATGTACTTGAAATGGTTAGCACAGTATGTGCACTAGGCTTCTTAAAGAGTCATTACACTTATGCTACAGGAAAGTAAAATGCAAGCAAAGAACCTACACTAGTGTTGTAGGAAACTAACACATTTAACTCTTCACTGAAATGAATGCTAGAAATGTAATTAAATGCTAACCTATATCCCAACTCATACCATCCAGTATAACTATTCTTGTAGATGCTACAAGAACACTCACAGAGTATGATTATGTAGGAGGAAACTTACAACTTCTACTTGAAATACTAAAAAATGTTGGAAGTAAATCTACACTACTCTAGTCTAATCCACCTCCCAAGTGTGCCCCCATGGTCAGCTTCTACTAATCTAATAACATAGAATGTAAACCAAGGATTATTTCATTATGTTCCAAAATTCCTTACATGAGAACAATACATAAAAATTGTGAAAGCAATTCACTACAAGAGTCAATAATTTCTTTTCATAAACTTCCTTTCAACCCTCTAAATCTATCGATCCAATCCCTATAAATAGAGGATCGACACTTATTCTAAAATAGGGAAGAAAACAAACTAACTACAAATCTACCAGAGAAAAAGAAGGAAACATAATAGTTCATGGTACAAACAATAAAGTCTAAATAACCAAGTCAACACAATAGTAAACATAGAGGAAATATAACAACTTTTCATCCCTGGATTCATGAAATAATGACTCCTCCTTTGTAGTGGCCATTTATCTTGATACCATTATGGTTCTTCCATCATGACTAGATTTTAATGTTCCTCCTTGAATGTTGTCAACCATCTCTAGCTTCTTCCTTATCAAGTTACTTATGATGCAAAAATATTTACAAACAAGAATAATCAAATTAAATCTAAATATTAGAACACACATTCTGATGGTTATATGAAATACTGCATTATATGTATAATATTGGAAAAATATGACATACTATCTACCCATAGGTTAATGGTTCTATTTAGACTTAATCATAGGTTCAACTAAACATAAGTTCACAAATGTCTTAGCAATGTTAAAATAGAGTATTTTAAAATTATCATAAAATAGAGCCAATAATTAGCCTCATCATCTACCCCTTGATAATTTTGATGCTTGTCCTCAAGCATTACACCTTCTAGTCATTGATCAAAAATCTCCAACTTTAGTCCTCCCTCTCCTACTACTTTCAAAGGTGTAGTAGAATCCTCATGTTCTCTCCTAGACTTCCCTTCTATAGTCCTCTTGCAACTTGTCAAGTCATTTAGAATTGATATTATATAGGGGCCACATGAGCATTGGTGGCTGCATTGTTAGTGGATACCAAAGTTCTATTCTAGCCTACCTTCCCAATAGTATGTATTTCAAAGCTTGGTGAAGGGTGGCCTCTAATTTAATAGGACTGTGTGGCTCTGATCTCTTGAGTCCTTCATGTAGTCTTCTCCATCTGCTTTTAACACCAACCATGGCTCTCTGAAAGGTAAAGTAAGGTAGGTTATCATATTCCACATATACCTTTATTCTGGCTTCAAAGATTCATTTTCTTATCTCCTTGTGCTTATCCCTATAGGTCAATCTAAGCCAATCCCTAAGAATTTCTTTTGGTTTATCACTCTCGACTCTTAATGGCAGGAGTTCTATTCTTTTCTCATCTCTGTAATTGTTCAATTGTCTTTCATAATTATCTTCATTGTGCATCCAAGACATTAGGGCCCTCAGATGTATATCCCCTATGTAAGGTAAAGGATTCCATTGAGTTTTTACAGGGATAATGAAATTGTGCACATAAAATTCATAGAGTAAATTTTTCTGCCAAGATGGAAGAGTTTGGTATAAACCATAGAATTCCTAGGCTATCTTGAATTTTTTCATTTATGTCTTTGAGGGTCAACATAAGCTGGAATAAAAGGAATTGTTCTTTTAAACAAATAACATAGATTCTAGGTGGTGGTTTGCAAGTAATTATTTGATTAGCCAATTTGAGGGCATGATCCATCTTTTGTTTCTATTTTCCTAATTGCACTCTTAATTCTACAATTTATTTACCTTGATATGCTATAACCCTCTTCATCTCCTTTTTCTCCTCTTTTCATAGGGCTATTATCATCACATGTTTATTATACAACTAGAAAAGAAGAATTTGTAGGGAAATTGGGCCTCTTTCTTCCTCATAATTACTTTTCCTCTATTCCCTCCATGATTTTTATAAGAAATTTGTAAACCATGTTTTCTTGTAGGGAACTAGGCCATTTTTCAAACAAGTTAACAGATGCATTATTGGGGCTTTTTCATCTTTGCAGCCTAGAGTATCTTGTTGGCCTACTAGGAAATTATTTTGGCTTTCATTCACCTCAACCCTACATTCCTCTTTAGGGTTTTGAGGAATGTCTATAATTTTAGGTTGATTGGGGGAATCACCTAGGACAACTTGTACTAGGGATTCTCAATTAGATGGTTTGGGTAGAGTAGACTGAGTTTCTACTGATACTTTAGAAGTTTGTTCTTTCATTCTAGGGCATCTTCTCATAGGGGTCTCCTCAAGTACCATGGCCTTTTTCCTACCACCTCTTTTTGGTGTCTCTATTGTAGGAGTGACTGCTATAGGACCCAACTTTATTTTCTTTTTCTTTGAGATTGTGGGGTTTTGTTTTTCTACTACAGGAGCCAAGGTTTCTTCGTGCACTTTTTGTTTCCCCTTTGCACAAGTGGAGGTAGGTACATTTCTCTTTTGAATGGTTAAAGACACATTTTCTTGCACATTTCCAATTTCAACATCTTGTGTGCTTTGCTTAGTAGTTACATCAATGGGGACTACATTTTCTTCACTAGGTTGTTCATTAGGGGTAGCTTGAGGTTGCAAGGTTTTACACTAGAAAAATTTGTCCCATGACATGGGAGAGGCATCCCTAAGAGATCTCTCTATAAGAAATTTGATTAAGGCATGGTGAGTAATAGAGTTGTCCTTCCCTTTTTGGGTTTCCTCAGCACTAATACATAACATATTGTACAAGAAATTGGAAACATTCACTAGAAAATTATGCCTTATATAACTAAGAAACTTAAAATGATGTGCATGCAAATATTAAAATCTTCCTTCACAAGTAAAATATTTGATAATGTGTATGACCAACTCATTGTACAGTGGCAGAAGAAATGTTCTTTTGCAACCCTGCTTGGTTATATCTAATGGAGGGTCAATTGGTATGAAAAACTAGGCCCTAGCTGACCTTGCATCATGTGCATTAGGGTAGTGTTCTCCAACTACTGGTAACCTAGTTACTTTTACTATCCGCTCTTCTGTGGCAACAACTATCAACCCCCATACCATTGCTTCTCCTTCCTCAAATGTACATATAAATTCAGTGGCTACTTCATCATCAAACTCTGTTAGTTTTAGAAAATACTCTAACCAACCACATGCATTAAATATTCTCACTACCTCTACATCTGAACGTAAAGCACTATGCTCCACTAGTTCTCATCACTACAATTGTCCTCTTATTTATGCTTGTCAATTTCAAACTTTGCTTTGCTGGCACTATTACATTCTTTCCTTATATAAATGCAGGCTTTCTTTTATTTTTGAAAATCATAGATCTTTTCACATTTCACATTATTTTCTGCTATTTTTGTCATAAACAATATGTCATGAGTAATAACAATGTGAGTTTAATGAAAATAAATCATAGATATGCAAAAATCTTTCCAAAATTGAATTCAAGTCACATGAAAATTGAATTTAGGTCATTTCATAGCCTAATAGTAAGGAATTATTTGAGAATAAGAGTATGACACATGACACTTGTGTACAATGGAAAATTGGTTTTAAAGAGAATGTATAGATTTGAAGATCTATAATAAATAAATAAATATGTCATTGGGAATTAGTAACCTTCCCTACCCCCCTACGAAACATGGACAAGTGTCCTCACTTGTCATAATTGGCATAGGGTATGGAACTAGCATAATGCCACAATAATATATAAGGAAATAATAGATATAACCAACAAAATCTATGTTCTATAAATGAATAAAATGTTGAAAAGCTTATATTTGCTTAATTGATCATTGCACAGCCAAAAGGTGGTTAGACTTGAAGGTTAGCAGCAACAACATATGTCAGCAAACTCATCATGTTATTGAAAGAATTGCAATATAATAACATGGAAGATGGGTTAAAAAAGAAGAAATTAGAAGGAAAATGAAGAATTTGAAATTAATGTGGACATAAAGTGTTTATTATGGCTATGCTTGAAGGAGTTGTTATTGAAGAGGTGCAGGCAGGAGGTCAACACCTTCTATTGCAGAAAGTGTACTAGCTAGAAAATTGTGTAGTTGGAACTACTAGAGAAATTCCTCTTTGGTCTATGGTTTGTGATAGAGGCACAACCTATGGCCATTTACAAGCAATTTGAAGTGGACAGGATCAATAGTTGTCAGTTGGACTGCTCCAATGTCAAAGACATACTGAATTTCATAAGGCCCTAGCCATCAAATCTACAACTTCCCTAAATTCTCTTTGAAATGAGAATCATATATAAGGGTCCAATCTCCCACTTGGAATTTTTTATTTCTAATATGCACATCATGCCACTTCTTTCACTACTACTAAATGATCTCCATTCCTTCTAATGCTCTCTTTCACATTTCATCTAGGGAATTCAAGTGGAGAAGTCTCTCTTGTTGTGTTGAAGGAAGATTGATCTTCAATTACAAAACAATGCATAGGGTTTTGTGTTCAAATTCAATAGGAAACATTGTTGCTTTGCCATATACAATTTCAAATGGAGTAAAGCTAGTGGCTATCTTCCATGTAGTTTAGTATACCCATACAACTTCAATTAATCTGTTGTTCCAATCCTTCTTGTGTATGTGCATTGTCTTAGTCAAAATGGCTTCAATTTATCTATTAGTGACCTCAACTTTCCCATTTGCTCAAGGGTCATAGGGACTAGATTTGTGATACTTTATGCTATATTCTTTCATAACCTCAATGATCAAGTTTGATGTAAATTGGGCTCATTGATCTATGATGAGTTCTCCGAGAACTCCATAACGGGTGAATATTTCTTCATATAAGAATTTAGCTACTTTCTCATCTCTTGCATTTTTCATTTCCCTAACTTCCACCCATTTGGTTACATAATCCATGCATGCTGAGATGTAGGATTTTTCACTTGATGGTGGGTCAATTGGACTTATGAAGTCCATACCCCACTTGTCAAAAGGTGTTACTACAATTTGTGGATTGAGTGACATCTCATCAGTTTTAGTTGGGTAGCCCATCCTTTAGAATTTTTTATAGTTGGTTGTATAAGTTACTGCATCCTTATGTAATGTTGGCCAATAATAACTAGTAGTAACTACCTTTTGTGATGTCCTATTTCTTGCAAAATGGTCTCCACATGGTTCATCATGACAATCATGTAGGATGTCATATATTTCATCCTCTCTGACACATCTCTTCATGATCTGATTTGATCTAGTATAGAAGAGATTGTTATCTATCCATGAATAATGAAAACTCTTTTTGACTAACTTCCTTTTATCTTTGTGAGAAAAGTGTGGGCGCATTCTATTTGCAACGAGATAGTTTCCTATCTCTATATACCGTGGTGTATGAGTTTCTATGTAGAACAAGTGCTCATCTAGAAAGGTATCTTCAATGGGAATTGGATCTTCATCAACAATGTGTAGTCTAGACAAATAATCAACAATTATGTTGAACTTTCCTAGCTTATCAATAATGGTAATATCAAACTCTTGTAACAACAAGAACCATCTTGCTAATCTACTAGTTACAACAGGTTTTTTCATTAAGTACCTTATAGTTGAGTGGTTAGTATGAACAAAAATAGGATATCTAGTTACATAATGTCTAAAATTGTTCAATGCATAGACTACAGCTAAAGGTTCTTTTTTAGTTATTGTGTAATTTAGTTCAGGGCCATGAAGGCTTTTACTAATATAATAGATGGAATTTTCAATATTAGTAGGCTTTTTTCCTAATACAAAACCTACAACATAGCCTGATGCATCAGTATGAATACAAAATGGAATTGACCAATTAGGTCCCTTTAAAACTAGTGTGGTAGTGAGGAGTTTCTTAAGCTATAGGCATGCTTCATTAAATTCGAGTGTCCAAATGAATTCAACTTCCTTAGTCAATAGTGTATACAAAGGACTAGCTATTTTATTGAAATCTTTTATGAAATGCCTATAATAGCTAGCATGATCTAAAAAAGATCTTACATCCTTTGATTTTGTAGGTATGGGTAATGTTAAAAATACCTCTATCTTAGCCAAATCCACTTGTATTCCTACAACTAATATAAAATGACTAAGCACCACTCCTTCCTACATGAGCATGAAACATTTCTCACTACTAAGTGATATATTATGTTCTTTACATCAAACAAGAAACTTTTCAATGCTCATCAAAGCTTGTTCAAAGGTGACTCCAAATGTTGTGAAATCATCCATGTATATTTCCATACAATCATGTGATATATCAAAAAAAATGATGATGATATCTCTTTAAAATGTTGTAGTGGCATCACATAGGCCAAATGGCAAGACATAATATGCAAAAGTACCCCCTTGGCCTGTAAATGTGGTTTTATCTTGATCTTTAGGAGCTATACTTATCTGATTATAACCACTATACCCATCTAGGAAAGAAAAATATTTCTTACCAGCTAGAGTGTTCAGAACTTGATCAATGAAAGGTAAACGACAGTGATCCTTCTTGATTTCCTTATTCAATTCTCTCTATTATCTACACAAATCCACATTTTCCCTCCCTTTTTAGGCACTATGACCAAAGGTGAGACCTATTTACTATTAGATATAGGGTATATAAAACCAGCATCGAGCAACTTTTGTAGTTCAATTTTAAATATTTCTCTAAGGGCTAGATTAATCCTTCTTTAGGTTTGACAAATTGGTAGGCACCCTTAATTGATATATATTTAGTGGGTACATAATGTAGTACTTAACCCTTTCATATCACCATAGTCCATGCAAAACCCTTTTCATTTTTTTGAAGAAGCTCTGTTAACTATTTTATCTATGTGGAAGGCAATTTGGGATTGACATGGAGATTATGACCCTTTGACAACTCAACTATAGTTGTGAGATCAACTTTAGCAGCTTCAAAGATTGGATTTGTATCTAGTTCACATGGTAAAAGCTAATGGATAATGTTTGGCTCCTTGGGTAGAAAACAACTCTCATTACATTCCTCATATGTAGTTAATTCTAACACAGAACTGTTAGATACATATCTTTCTACCACACAAGTATTATTAAGAATACTTTGAATTACTAAATCCTCTTCCTACAACTTCATAAAAGACTGTCTATGTAACATCATAAGTTGTGCGATAGAGTTTAACTCTTCTTCTCCATCCCTTAAATTTGGCCATACAGATGTACTTAAATCTGGTTGTAGTTGTCTTGAAGGATATAGATCGAATTTCTTTATTTCTTGTCCATCTGATATGGTCATACTTCCTAATCTACAACTTATATTTGCATCAACTATAGCTAATCATGGTTGTCCTAAGATGACAGGGTAACTAGATAAATTGACTTTTGGAGAGAGAATCGTGAAATTTGCAGGGTACTCTAGAGAGTCTAGGGTTACTACTATACCTTCTATCATCCCATCAGGAGTGATAGTAGAACTATCTACAAGTTGTAGAATTTTTGGGGCAGCTCTTAACCCTTCTATATTCATCTTTTTCATAGTATCTTTAGTCATAATATTTATAGCAGCACCAAGAGCAATCAAACCATTTTCAACAAACTGACCATTTATAATCACATTAACAACTGGGCTTCTTGGATCAAAATATTTAGGAATGACCAATTTTCCTAATATAATATCAGTCAATTTTCCTACAACATGGACTATGCTTGGGTCCTTTTCTTTCTCCCAGACTTTTTCAAATAGGCTTCTCTAATGGATTTTCCATAAATAGAAATATCTTTAATAGCATGGAATAAAGGAATTTGGACCTGCATGTTCTTTAGCTAATCAATGATATCAAAGGATTGTTCCTCTATTTGTGGACGTTTGTGTGGTATGATATTTTCTAGAAAAGGAGGTTCAACTACTATTTGGTTTTGAGCTAAGCTAGTTATATTGGTTGGATCAACCATTTGTGCAGGTTTTGATGCTCTAGGAGTATCTAGTATTTCAGTTATGAGAGGCAGTTTAGGCACTGGTTGGGTTGTACAGATCTCAAATGTATATCTATAACATTTAGAGCATAAGCAGGGTATTACTAAGCATCAGTAGAATCCATGGGTTGTTGTGGCTACTAGTTATTTGGATTTGGCTAAGGTTTTGTAGGCAACAGAGTCTACTTTTGAGATCTAGAACTTGCAAATGGTGGCATTAGTGCAGGTTGTTGGACTGGAGGTGGTAATTGTGGATTACTAATATTTTGATTAGGCCATTACTGAGGTCATCTCCATTGGTTTGTAGACTACCAATTCCTTTGGGGTGATTGCCATTGGTTCTTCTGATTCTACCATTGATTATTTTGGTAGTTAGACCACCAGTTTTTTTGCTGGTTTGGCTAGGAAGGTTGAAAATTCAAGGGCCATTAAGACTACTATGGATTATTTTTCCAAGCATTATTCCAATTGTGTTGACTATATTGTGGAGGAGCTTGGGTACTATGGTTTTTCCATTGATTACCATATAGATTTGAATTTTGTAAAGGGTTTAGAGGCATACCTTGACATTGGCCCATGGATGACATTGAGCAATGAAGAATACTTGCTCATCCTCTCCATCTATCTTGATGTACTTAGTTAGAAGATGATGGTTCTCTATGCTAGCAACCAATTTGCATTGGCAATCTTTCTTCTACTATTGATAGTGTGGACAATACTCAGTTAGCTGTACCTTAGCTTATGCATGCTTCTTCTTTGTAGTCATTATGCCAAGATGTGTAGTGACATCATTAATGATGTCCTACTTGAAATCTGAAAGTAGATTAGATATCTTAAGATTTGAAATACCCTAACTAATTCCTTTAGTGGTTGTAGTTCAATGTCCTCTTCCTTTCTTCATAGTTGACCTTGAGTAGTTAGGACAAATTTTCTTGAGGGCATCCCAAGAAGATTGATATACATCACCATGAACTATCATGTCTAGTACTTCTAGACAATTATCATTCACCCCTCTCAAGAAGACTATCTTTTGTGAATCCTCTGCTAGTACATGCTTAGGGTTCTTTTATAATGTAAACAAGAAATGTGAAACATAGTCTTCCAATGTTTCATCCTCCTTTTGTGATATTCTAAAGATATCATCTCCTCTTGAATAATCTTCCTTGCAATACTCTTTATATTTATCTAGAAACATAGTTTGCATTTCATCCTAGGTACCTGCTACATTGGCTCCTAAACCCATGAACCATCATAAAGCTAGTTCTTTTAGTGTTGCTAGAAACAACTTGAGCTTATGGGCATTAGTGTTATAATCAAAGCTATGATAGAGTATGTCAAACTCAAATGAGAAAGTATGAGGATCATTAGTTTTAAGGCCATATAAATTTGGAAGAGCAGCTATAGGTATATTTTTGAGATTAGCATTGGTTATGAGGCTTGGGAGAGCAAATGGAAAAGTAGGTTGTGCCATTACTAGAGGTATTTGATTATGGGGTTACAGCTAAAAAGGAAAATTTGGTACTAGATTATTAACAATAGGTGGATTTGGAGTAGAACTACCAAGAAATCTAACCAAAATTTCAGCAAAAGTTTGAAGACCATTGGTATCCAAAGGTGATTCTCTAGAGGAATATTATGTAGGAAAAATAGGGCTTGCATCCTCAAAAAGCAACTCAACTTCTTCAATTTCTTTGTTCAAATTAATAGACTCCCTTGGAAGAAATTTGCCATATTCATCTCAATTTCTTCCTCTTTGATGCATGCAATTGAATTTTTCACTCTTGAGAAGAAACTTTTAGGACTACAAATCTCTTTAAAAATCTTAACTAAAAAACTATGACCCAAAAATGTTCCTAGCTGTACACCATCCCTGGCAACGATGCCAAAAATGATGGACCACCTCATCATAAGTGTGTGATAATCATGCTCAAGGCTGGCCTTAGGAATAGTATATTCAATTTAAGGATTATTCTCCCTAACATGAGGTGCATTTAATTTGTCAACCTAGGGATGTATACTTGAAATGGTTTGCATAGTATGTGCACTGAGCTTCTTAAAGAGTCATTACACTTATGTTGCAAGAAAGTAAAATGCAAGGAAAGAACCTACACTAGTGCTAAATTTAACTCTTCACTTAAATGAATGCTAGAAATGCAGTTACATGCTAACCTATATCCCAACTCAGACCATCCACTATAACTATTCTTGCAGATGTTGTAGGAACACTCACAGAGTATGATGTTGTAGGAGGAAACTTAGAACTTCTACTTGAAATACTAAAAATGCTGGAAGTAAATCTACACTAATCTAGTCTAATCCACCTCCCAAGTGGGCCCCCTTGGTTAGATTATACTAATCTACTAACACAAAATGTAAACCAAGGATTATTTCATTATGTTCCAAAATTCCTTACATGAGAACAATACATAAAAACTGTGAAAACAATTCACTACGAGAGTCAACCATTTCTTTTCATAAACCTTCTTTCAACCCTCTAAAACTATTGATCCAATCCCTATAAATAGAGGATTGACACTTATTCTAAAACAAGAAGGAAAACAAATTGACTACAAATCCACCAGAGAAAAAGAAGGAAGCATAATAGTTTGCAGTACAAACAATAAAGTGTGAATAGCAAAGTCAACACAATAGTAAACACAAAGGAAATATAGCAACTTTTCATCCCCGCATTCATGAAATAATAGCTCCTCCTTTGTAGTGGTCGTGTCTCCTAATACTATTATGGTTCCTCCATCATGATTGGACTTTAATGTTCTTCCTTGAATGTTGTCAACCATCTCTAGCTTCTTCCCTATCAAGTTAGTTATGATGCAAAAATATTTGCAAACAAATATAATCAAATTAAATCCAAATATTAGAACACACATTCTGATGGTTATATGAAATGTTGCATTATATGTATAATATTGAAAAAATATGACATACTATCTACCCATAGGTTAATGGTTCTATCTAGACTTAATCATAGGTTCAGCTAAACATAAGTTTGCAAATGTCTTGGCAATGCTAAAATAGAGTATTTTAAAATTATCATAAAATAGAGGCAATAATTAGCCTCATCAAGGGTATCAACCATTTACTTGTAGGGAAATTTCTCATCCTTGGTTTGGTATGTGTCATTTACCTAATTAATGACTAGTTGGGAATCACCATAGACATCTATATTTGTTAATTTCCATTCTAAAGCTATTTTGAAGCCAAGAAATAAGGCCTCATATTCAACCATGTTATTTGTGCATGGGAACAATAGTTTGTATGACTTTGGAATAGTGATGCATAGAGGCATGATGAATAGTATTTTGGCACTTGAACCATGATGTGTGTATGAACCATCAAAATAGAACTTCCATGTGACTATCTTTATTTGAAGGATGTGTGTGTCTAGAAAGTCTTCTAAGATATTTCTTAAGCTTTCCATGGGTGCATAATCCAATTGATTTTTAGTGGATTGTCCTTTTATGGCCTTTCTATCAACATACTCGATGTTAAACTCACGTAGAATCATGAACCATTTAGCCAATCTACTTGTCAATAAGTTTTGCTCAAAAGATACTTGAGAGGATTTATTTTGGTTGTAAGTTTTACTTTGTGGGTTAGGAGGTAATGATAGTTTTGGAAATAAAAACTATTGCCAAACAATCCTTTTTAATGAAAGTTTAGTTTATCTCATAGTTGACCAAGGTTTAACTAATGTAGTAGATAGCTCATTCATTTCCTTGGTCATTTTCTTGTGCCAAAAGGGATCCTAGTGATTTTTATGTTAGAGAAATATACAACAATATAGGTTTAAGTGGCATAGGAGGCACCAAGATAGGTGGATTCATGAGATAATTCTTGACAAGATCAAAAGCTACTTGACACTGATTGTCCCACTTAAAAACTATACCTTTGTGAAGGAGGTGAGTAAAAGACACACATTTCTTAGCTAACTGAGATATGAATCTATGGGCTGACTATAGTCTCCCCAAAGGGAATGTATCTAGCTTAGGTTCTTGGGAGGTTGAATGTTGACAATAGCTTGTACTTTTTTGGATCCACCTCTATCCCTTTGGTAGAGACAATATAACCTAGGAGTTTTCTAGATTGTACACCAAAAGCACACTTCCTAGGATTTAGTCTAACTTTCAAAGCTTCTAGATGTGTAAATATCTTGTCTAGAATTTTAAGATGGTCTTCATGAGTATGAGACTTTTCTATAAGCTCATCTACATAATATTCCATAAATGTTTGCATCATGTCATGAATATGGTGGTCATGGCCTATTAATATGTAGCTCATTCATTCTTGAGACTAAAGGGCATGACATTCCAACAAAATGTCCCCCATGCACAAGTGAATGGTGTTTTCTCTTGGACTTCAGTGGCTATATTAATTTGGTTATAACTTGAAAAACCATCCATAAGAGAGAACATAGAACGTCCTGTTGTTAAGTCCATAATGGTGTCAATGTTTGGTAAGGGAAATTCATCTTTGGGACATGATTTATTAACATCATGGAAGTCAATGCATATCCGTATAATACCATCTCTCTTTGAAATAGGCATGATTTTGGAGATCCATAAAGAAAACACTAATGACCTAATGAAGTTGGTATGAATTAACTTTTCCAACTCTTGTTTTACTAATAATGTTATATGTGAGTTCATTTTTTGGAGCTTTTGCTTGACTAGCTTAGCTTCTGGAGCAATGTTGAGGTAATAAAGAATAAGATTATGATCTAACCCCAACATGTTAGCATAGGACCATGAAATGTTCATTTCTCTTTCCTTGAAGAAGTTAATGAATGCACCTATTTATTTTGGAGTTAATGACTACACTAGGTGAATGACTTTGGGTTCTTTCTCTATTCCAATAATGAGTTTCTCTATTGTCCCAATTAGAACGAATGATCTCTCTTATAAATATTTAGGTAAAGAATAAATTATCTCATCCTTGGGTGCTACAATTGGGTTTTCACTATTAGATGTGTCACTTCTATTTGTTTCTATTTTTTTCCCAAGACTAGCCACAATGTGGTTTGAGTCATTGGTTCTTTGATATGTTTGTCCTCTTTCTATGTGACTAAGATATTTGATACTTGATGCCTCCATGGATGCTTCACTTGGTGCTAGTCTAGGAGATGGTTTGATTGCATTGAGGTATATGAAGATATCTTGGTCAATGTCAAACTTAGTGACGTTATGAAGCTTGATTGTATCCCAACTGATAAGCTCAAGGTGGAATAAGGATAATGACTTGGGGTATGGATATTTTTTAGCAGGGTTCAAGGACATGACCTCATTTGCTAACTCAAACATTGTATCTAATAACTCTATGATGTGTGATTATTCTAAATTATCCAAGAAATTAAAGGTATCAAATTGCTCATTATATTCATCTTCAATTTTTTTTAGGAAGAATATGGAAATAGGTTCTGGAACTCAAATATTTCATTAGGTTCAACATCATCTTGTGATGTGAGGTCCTGTGTTTTTTCTATGCCCATCTCAAAACCATTCTAACATGAATTGACTATGTGTAGTGAAGGGTGGCCTAAGTTGGAAGCAGGTTCATGTTTTATGATAGTGTTTTGTGTGTAAGGATGTGAACAACATAACATTCTTTATCTTGGGTATATTCTTCAAATAATGAGTTGAATTCCTACTTAGTAGAATCATCATCATTTTCCTTGTTAAGAGAACTTGTGGATGGTCCTTCTTCAAGGTTTAGATTAGGGAAGGAGAGGTTCACACTCTTTGTATTCACTACTCTCTAATATATGATGTGTTTTCTTTTGGTACCCAAACCAAATTGGAAGAACAAAAATCTCTGTGTATACATCAAAACTTATCAAGATGTGGTTGCTTAGGGTAGGATGAAGAATTTTCAATTTCTTGTTTAGAATATCAAACCCTTATCTTTAGTTTATTAGGTCTGAAATGCGCTGCTAACGGTTCAAAAATACCTTTTCCTTTTCCAAAAGGACCTTCCCCCCGGTAACCGATTTTCTTCATTAACTGACAACCCTTTCCAAAAAGGTGGGCAGAAATATCAACATTTTGTATTGTTTTTTTTCTTTGGCTATTGTGTTTGGGGATATACCACTTTCTTTAACAAAGTGTTTATTGTAAGTGTTCTTTGTAGTTGGTCTTCCATGAGATTTAGGAGATAGTGGCATGTTAAATAATGAAACTGAATATTCACCTACCCCCTTGTGTTTTATTTTGCACGTCCATTCAAACTCTCTAATTAAACAACTCATTTCATCATAATGTTTTTGATTAGAAGCCTTGAGTAGCAGTGATGATGAAATAGAAGAATTGGGACAACCCACTATCTCTTTTCCTTTAGTTATAGTAGAAAAGAAATTTTTGTCTTGAATTGTGAAGCTTCAAGTTTCTATTGATGTACACTGACTGGTAGTATTTCTCAGGATTGTGACTTCTGCCCTATTGTGAGGAACAAAGGGAATTGCAATATTGTGTGTAGTTTTAATCCCTGTGAATGATTACTTGTTGACCCATATGCAAAAATTTTAGGCAGTAATGATAAGTGAAGGGAATTGCTTGCATGTCATGAATCCATGGTCTACCTAATAGGATGTTGTAAGTCAATTTCAGGTCTAAGACTTGACAAACAATTTCTTTCACGATCAGCCCAATCCTTATTGGTAAGATAACAATTCCTTTAGAAGACCTCTCTTCATCATCATAAGCCTTAATCATAATTTTTTCTTGGGATCAACAACATCCTCTGTATATCCTAGTGTTTTTACTTGATTTAGCATGCAGATGTTTAGATCAGCCCAACCATCAATCAAGGTTATCTTTACTCTATTTCTATGTATAAATACTGCAATATGTTATGGGGAATTTTATGGATGAGTGAAGGACATATCATCTAATTCTTAAAAGGATACATAGTGAGGGGAAACAAGGTTACTTACCATGTTTTGGAATATATTTACATCAAGATCATTGGGCATTAGGGATTTGGTGATTATCTCTTTGTGTTTCAGAGATATTTGCAATAATTTGAAGATGGAAATATGGGTAGAGGTTTTTTAATAGTTGGTTAACTAGACTATATTTGGATATGGTGGAACTTGTGGTTTCTTATTCTTAACTAGTGGTTAACCCTGGTAGAACCACTTTAGAGGCTTGACCTCAGGTAGTTACATTCAAAGGATATTTCTTATGTTTATCTTTGACAATAATGACATTAAGATGCCATCAAATCCCAAGATCATGTTGATCATATTGTCATAATTGAGGGCATAATTGACCTTGTCATTGGAGGATGTGGCCCAGTTACTTTTGGAAGATTCACCCATCTCATGGATCATGAAGGGATTCTTAAAGGTCATGTGATTCTCATTATTACTAAGATTATGTACTTCAATGGTCCCATTATCAATCAATTTTTGAATGGCTCCCTTAAGTGCGTAGCAATTATTGGTGAGATGCCCCTTGTTTCTATGGTAGGCACAAAATTTTTTTCCACTCGACCATGAAGGTTTAAAATGTCGCTCATTAGGCTTGGCTTCTGGTAATACAATAAACTCATTTGCCAAGAGCGTTTGCAATGCTATTTTGTATGTTTCCCCTATGGGAGTGTATACTCTATGTGGGTTAATGGATTTGTATCCCTTTGGAGGAGGAGCTTGGTTATATGCCACCTATTGGTCAGAGATATTTTGTGTTGGAAGAGTGGTTGTGTTTTTCAGATATAAGGGATGAGCACAATCTTGCCTTTGTGTGCCTTGATGAGCAGGCACATTGGTGTTTTTGATAGTTGGATATTGTTGATTGGGAGAGGGATAAGGTTGTGATTTAAGATGATTTTTTTCTATCTCCCCATCATTTATCCTATTTTTATTGTTGTTCCTCCACCAAGATTTTTTTGTTCACTCAACCGATTGGATGAGTTGTGTGGTTGTGAGGAGTTATTTGGGAAATTTTTTCCATCTTTTGATAGTTTAATGATATCATTGCTTAGCAAGGTCTCTTACACTTTGGATGTGTTCTCCAATGTGGACTTAAAGTCTTTGGGACCTTGAAGTTGTAGCTAGTAGTTCATAGGTTTGGAGAGGCTATTGATGAATATATATGTTTTCTCTTTATATATCCAGATGGTATTTAGCGAGGGTATGCCTCCATCTTTGTAAGACTACCTTGAAGGACTCTCTCAGGAGTTGTTTTGTGTTGCATAAGTTGACCATAGTGACCTCCCTTTTGATTTTATATGGGTACTGTTAAATGAAGATAGAAGCTAGTAAATTGAATGACTTAATATTGGAGGGGAGCTTTGAGAACCACTCCATGGCTTATTCTCCCAAGCTCCTAGGGAATAGATACATAAGGTAGGTTGTATCATGTACAAATTTCATAATGAAATTATAGAAATGTTGGAGGTGATCTTAAGGATTAGATGTGCCAAAATACATGTCATATTTTGTTGGAAGCATGAATGCTAATGATATTCCTATGATAGAGTATTGTAGATATATTACTATGAAGATATGTTACATTCATGACTGAGTTTTTCATTGATGTCAACATAGCACTTTTTTATGGTATCTAATAGAAGAATAGTAGAAAGATCAAGTTGGTACTGACAACTAGTTGAGTATTATAACTATCTGAGGTTATGGGAGATACTTTTGAGTATCTAGTATATGAAGTAAATGTTGGAAGAAGAAATAATAGGTCTAGAATAAGTTATGTAAGTTTTGGTGATGTCTGTTCTGAGATAGAATTTACAGAGCATGTTCTGGTAAACTTGTTACATCTCTTAGCAGAGCTGATATTATGAGAATCAAGCTTGAGGACATGAATAAGACATGTTGGTGATGATGTGGTTAAGTTTGCAAGCCATAATATTGCATGTACGAAAAGTTATTCAAGTTGCAAGGAAGAAGATAAATGTTATCTCTAAGTGTAACGTGTTCTTAATGTGGTCCTATAATAATTAATTGAGAAGGTCTAATAGTTGGCTTAGGGAATTGTGTTATGGACTTGGTTTAAAGGAAGGATATTTTCCTTTATCATGATATGGATATGAATGGATGTAGATGATATTTATAACAAATAGAGAGAGTGGAATGTGAAGTTAAGTAGAGCATAGTAGAAGTAAAGGAAACTTCATTGCCAAGGTTATTCCAAGTGATTTGAGGTTTGATATTTGGATCTAATGTTTGCAACCTAGTCTATGAGGTCTGAAAATGATTGGTTCAATAGATAGAACAAATGAAAGAACATAATAGTAAATTATTTGTTTGAGTAGTGAGCTCTTCTTGTAGTTGAAATTGCATGTTTGGGAAGTGGGCTCATCTTGCATACATTATACTACAACTCCTAATAGGGACTCCATGTACTAAATTTTGTAATATACTCCTAAAAGGTTCCATCCTCTAACAAGGAATATTTAGATTAGTACATCATCTTGTAGGCATTATTCCCACTGGAGTTTTCCCTCTAATCAAGGGTTTTCCTAATCAACATATCTGGTGTAATTGTCTATGTGTATTTTATTATGGTTTTTGTTTACTTTGGTTTAATGGTTAAGTTTGTTTGAAGAAGATAAATTTTCTAATTATCAAATAACTGATTCAAACCCCCCGCCCCCCCTAGTTATCTTGGTGGACTATTATTTCTAACAATTGGCATCAGAGCTTTAGGTCCTTGAAGATAAAGTTTAACAACATTGGGAGATCCATGGCAAGCATGTTCAAGAAAGATAGTCCTACATGTGACAGAAGAAATTTCTTGAATGATGGAAATTCTTAGTGAGTAATTAGATTTGTGTAAAGAGAAAGTATTAAGTTTTCAAATCTAGAATCCTTTTGTTGTATACAAGGGAACAAAAGAACAAGGAAAGATAAATCTAGATTAGAAGAAGACATAAAGATAAAGGAAGGTATTGATCTACTTACAAAAAGAGAACCAAAAAGTATGGAAAAAAAAAATTTGGACATGTAAAGAGTTTGTTCATTTTTCATCTAGATGTCCTAAGAGAATAAGGAAAACTAGAAAGAGTTTGCTTTCTGATCAAGTTGAAGAATGTAAAGAAAGTATGGAAAGAGTATTGAATGATAGTGTTAATGAGTCTAGATTGGTTAATTAAGAGAAAGTAATAAAGGAAACAATTTTAGAGACTATTATGGAAAATGAAAATGAGAGAATTGAGGAGAAATTTAGAATACAAGAGAGAATAGTTTATTACAATTTAGATGATGATGTTGTTACTAAGCCAAGGAATAATGAGGTATTTCTTGAGACTATAAATGATTTGCAAAATGAAGGAGAGCCAAGGCAAGAACAAAGCTTAGAACCTTTAGTAGAGCCAAGAGTTGAGATAGTAACTCCTACTCCAGGAAAGAATATGATAAGTCTAGAAGAAGTTATGTAAGTTTTGGTGATATTTGTTTTGAGATAGAGTTTACAGAGGCATGTTCTAGTAAACTTGTTATATCTCTTAGTAGAGTTGATATTATGAGAATTGAGGTTGAGGACATGAAGAAGACATGTTGGTGATGATGTAGCTAAGTTTGCAAGTTATAACATTGCATGTACATATAGTTATTGAAGTTGCAAGGTGGAAGATAAATGTTATCTCTAAGTGTAAAATGTTCTTAATCTGGTCCTATAATTATTAATTGAGAAGGTCTAACAATTGGCTCAGGGCATTGTTTTACGAACTTGGTATAAAGGAAGGACATTTTCCTTTATCATGATATGGATATGAATTGATGTAGATGATATTTGTAAGAAACAGAGAGAGCAGAATGTGAAGTTAAGTAGAGCAAAGTGGAAGTGAAGGAAACTTCATTTCCAAGGTTTTGCCAAGTGGTCTAAGTTTTGATATTTGGATCTAATGTTCATGACCTTATCTACAAGGTATAATAGTGATTGGTTCAATTGATAGAACAAAAGAAAGAACATAATAGTAAATTACTTGTTTGATCAGTGAGCTCTTCTTGTAGTTGAAATTGCATGTTTGGGCAGTGGGCTCATCTTGCATACATTATACTACAACTCCTAATGGGGTTGGTACAACTCATAATAGGGTTGAAATCTCCTAACAGAGATTAAAAGTCTCCTAACATGGACTCCACATACTAAATATTGTAATAGACTCCTAAAAGGTTCCATCCTTTATCAAGGAATATTTAGATTAGTACATCATCTTGTGAGCATCATTCCCACTAGGGTTTTTCTAGTCAACATATCTGGTGTAATTGTCTATGTGCATTTTATTATGGTTTCTATTTACTTTGTATTAGTGGTTAAGTTTTTTTAAAGAAGATAAATGTTCTAATTTTTAGATAACTAATTCACCCCCGCCCTCGCCCCCCTAGTTATCTCGGTGGACTATTGTTTCTAACAATTGGTATCAAAGCTTTAGCTCCTTGAAGATAACGTTTAACAACTTTGGGAAATCCATGACAAACATGTTTAGGAAAGATAGTCCTACATGTGATCGAAGAAATTTCCCAAATGATGGAAATTCTTGGTGAGTTATCAGATTTGTGTAAAGAGCAGAGTATTGAGTTTTCAAATCCAAAATCCTTCTATTGTATACAAGGAATAGTAGCACAAGAAAAGATAGATCTAGATCAAAAGAAGACATAAAGATAAAGGAAGGTATTGATCTACTTACAAAAAGAGAACCAAAAGGTATGAAAAATTTTGTTTTTTGGACATGTAAAGAGTTTGGTCAATTTTCATCTAGAGGTAGAAAGAGTTTGCTTTCTGATCAAGTTGAAGAATTTAAAGAAAGTATGGAAAGAGTATTGAATGACTATGTTAATGAGTCTAGATTGGTTAATGAAGAGAAAGTAATAGAGGAAACAATTTTAGGGACTATTATGGAAAGTGCAAATGAGAGAATTAATGAGAAATTTAGAATACAAGAGAGAATAGTTGATTACAATTCAAATGATGATGTTGTTACTAAGCCAAGGAATGATGAGGTATTTCTTGAGACTAAAAGTGATTTTTAGAATGAAGGAGAGCCAAGGCAAGAACAGATCTTAGAACTTTCAGTAGAGCCAATAGTTGAGATAGCAACTCCTACTTTAGGAAAGAATATGAAAGAGAATCACCAATCTGAGTAGATCATCAGAAGCAAAGATAAAGTGTGATGACAAGAAGCAAATTCAATGAAGAACTATGTTTGATATCTCCAGTTGAACCTAAGAATTAAGATGAAGCATGTAAAGATGATAATTGGAAAGAAGCTATGCAAGAGGAATTGGATTAGATAGTAAAGAATGAGACATGGAAATTAGTTCCCATACCAAAAAACAAGAATGTGATAGGAACTAAATGGGTGTTCAAAAACAACATGAATAAGCAAGGCAAAATTGTAAGGAACAACGCAATATTGGTATGTAAAGGTTACTCACAACAAGAAGAGATAGATTGTGAAGAAACCTATGCTCCAATGGTTATAATAGAAGAAATAAGATTATTCTTAGTCTATGCAGCATAGAAGAAACTAAAAGTGTATCAAATGGATGTCAAGTCAGCATTTCTGAATGGATAATTTGAAGAAGAAGTGTACATTGAGAAGCCTGAAGGATATCCTTTGATGGATAATAAGGACATGGTATACAAACTGAAGAAAGCATTGTATGGCTTGAAGCAAGCACCGAGAACTTGGTATGTGAGGTTGGACAAGCATTTGACAAAGTTTGGATATAGCAAAGGCATGGCAGATAGTAATCTATATTGGAAAGAAATTGATGATGGTTTGATGATTTTGGCAATATTTGTTGATGATATCATATTTGGAGGAAATGATGAGGAAAGTGAGAAGTTTGTAGAAGAGATGAAGAAAGAATTTAAGATAAGTATGATAGGAGAAATGAAATATTTTCTAGGATTGCAAATTGTAAAAAATAAAGGAATCTTTATTTCTCAAACTAATTACTTGAAGGATTTGCTAAAAATGTTTGGTTTGGAAATGTGTAATCCCATTGGAACACCTATAGTAACTGTACATAAGTTATCTACAAAGAATGAGACACCTACTATTGAGAAGAAGTATAGAACTATGATCAGAGGATTACAATATTTGACTCACACAAGGCGAGATATAGCATATGTAGTTGGAATTGTTGCAAGATTCCAAGTTGAGCCTAGAGAAGCACATTATGTAGCAGTCAAAAGGATATTTAGGTATGTGAAGGGAACATTTGAGTTCAGATTATGGTATGATAGATCTAATGATTTCAATCAAAGTGCTTATACTGATGTAGATTGGGCAGGTAGTATGGATGATAGAAAGAGCACCAATGGTGGGGCCTTCTTTTTAGAGGAAGATTGGTTTCTTGGTTAAGAAAGAAGCAAGATTGTACATCACAAAGCATACCAGAAGCAAAATATGTTGTAGCAACAAACAATTGTAATCAAATTATTTGGATGAAGCAGATGCTGAAGGATATAAGGATATAAATCAGTGAACCTATTGTTATACATTATGATAAAACAAGCATAGTAAATATGTCTAAGAATCCAATGTTACATTTGAAGACTAAGAACATTTCAATTAAGTATCACATGTTGAGAGAGAAAGTTATAGAAAAGGAAATTATATTGGAGCATGTGAGCACTAAAGATTAGATTGCAAATATATTCATTAAGCCTCTTCCCAAAGAAACTTTTGAGTATTTGCAAGGTATAATTGGGGTTATGCCCCTTCCTACATCAAAGTAGAAGATGCAAGAGTGCATCAATCCAGTGTAACAAAGCACCATTGTTGTCTGGACTAAATGCTAATGCTTTCTATATGGGGGAGTATTTGTCATGGATAGAGTCATCTAGGACTCTTTTTCTTGTTGTTTTTAATAGTGTATTTTGACACTTGAGCTAATAATAATAAGTTGTTGTAGATTTTGATGTAATAAACTTGGTTACTAAAACCTTTGGTATTGATGTCAGTGGGGGAGAAGTATTACATGAAAAACATCATGTTGGGGAGAAGAACTACAACATGACCAACATGACAATATGAAAAGTTTGGAAGAATTACAGTGTGGAATGACAATTTTGATAGAAATCACATTGAGATATATCAATGGGGAGAACGATTGATGAAGACGTTTTGAAAAGAAGATGAACAATATTTTGTTGGCATTCTTGGAACTAGATGTTTTTCATCTATGTTGCCATCAATGCCAAAGGGGGATATTGTTGGAAGCATGAATGCTAATGATATTCCTATGGGGGGGTATTGTAGATATGTTACTATGATGATATGTTATATTCATGACTAAGTTTTTCATTGATGTCAACATGGTAGTTTTTTGTGGCATCTGACAGAAGAACATCAGAAAGATCAAGTTGGTACGAATGGCTAGTCGAGTGTTATAACTATCCATAGTTATGGGAAATACTTTTGAGTATCTAGTATATGTAGTAAATGTCAAAAGAAGAAATGATAAGTTTGGAAGAAGTTATGTAAGTTTTGGTGATTTTTGTTCTGAGATGGAGTTTACAGAGGCATGTTCTAGTAAACTTGATATATCTCTTAGCAGAGTTGATATTATAAGAATCAAGGTTGAGGACATTAAGAAGACATTTTGGTGATGATGTGGCTAATTTATATAGTCATAATATTACATTAAAGAAAGTTATTCAAGTTGCAAGGTAGAAGATAAATTGTATTGCTAAGTGTAACTTGTTCTTAATGTGGTCCTATAATAATTATTTGAGAAGGTCTAATAGTCAACTCAAGGAATTGTTTTATGGGCTCAATATAAAGGAAGGAAATTTTCCTTTATTATGATATGGATGTGAATGGATGTAGATGACATTTGTAAGCAGTAGAGAGAGTGAAATGTGAAGTTAAGAAAAGTAGAGAGAAACTGAAGGAAACTTCATTTTTGAGGATTTTTTGAGTGATTTGAGGTTTGATATTTGGATCCAAGGTTTGTGACCTAGTCTAAAAGGTTTGAAAGTGATTGTTTCGATTGATAGAACATAAGAAAGAGGAAAATAATAGTAAATTACTTTTTTGAGTAGTGAGCTCTTCTTGTAGTTGAAATTACATGTTTGGGCAGTGGGCTCATCTTGCATACATTATACTACAACTTCTAACAGGGTTAGAATCTCCTAATAGGGATTCAAAGTCTACTAATAGGTACTCCATGTACTAAATGTTGTAATAGACTCCTAACAGGGTCCATCCTCTAACAAGGAATATTTAAATTAGTATATCATCTTGTGGGCATCATTCCCTTTGGGGTTTTCCCTTTGATCAAGGGTTTCCCTAGTCAACATATTTGATGTAATTATTTATGTGCATTTTATTATGGCTTTTGTTTACTTTTTTTGAATGGTTAAGGTTTTTTAAAGAAGATACATGTTCTAATTGTTAGATAATTGATTCACCCCTCCACCCCACCCTCTTAATTATCTCAGTGGACTATTGTTTCTAACAATTTTGGCATTTACATGTTTTGTGGAAAAGGTGTTAAGGTTATTTTTTGATCAAATGGGAGAGGACATACTTTCTTGAGACTAAATTTATTTGGTTGGATTTTCCCCCATTTCATTCTTTCTATTTATAGTTGCAGGTCTTGAAGTTTTTTATTGAAAACCTTTAGGGTTGATTCTTCTTGATCTCTCCTAAGGTTAGATACATTGAAGTCATGGGGTAGTTGCACACCTTGTTGTGCCAATGATAATTGGTAACATTCCTTATGTCATTCTAGTATCTTTTCCATTATATTAACAAGCTCAATATTTTGTTGAAAATCCTCAATCTTTGTTTTGAGGTTGTTTTTGCCCTAGGCTTGAGATGAACCTATTTCATTGGCAGGTTTTGAGTTAGGTTCATTGAACAAGGGTAATTCTTTGAAAAGAGTGGTAGATAAGTAATCAATGTGCATAGTAGGCTCAATGATATTTTGAGATTGTGTAGATTTGGTAGTTTATTATACTATCCTAACACTTACCCATGTGGGTGATCTTTTTTGCTCCTTTTGTTTTGTGACTATACTAATTTTGCATAGTGGCATGAGATGTGGGTGAGATCCCTCTAATTCTTCTGTATTTCAATGATGTCAGGATTTTTTATAGCAAAAAGTATATTGAAATATCAAAATATGTTTTGAAAGGTTTCCAACAATGTTGATGATGATAAGACTTAATTCTATGAAGTCGTGTAGGGAAAGTATGTGTATTTCCTTTTGTGTTTGACTTGATATATGAAGTTGAGGTAGTGATTTCTATTAGATAAAGGTTCCTATTTAGGGTAAAAAATTTCCTCGCTTGATTTTAAAGATGTTGGTCACTTTCAAAGTTCCTCAGTTTTGAAAATCATAAAATTATAAGAAGCAAGGATATCATATTCAATGAGAAAAAATTGTAAAAAGATCTATTGCAAGAACATAAGAAGAAAGAAGATGATTATGTAGTGCTAGATGATACTCCAAAAGATGATGTTCCAACAATTCTTCATGACGTGCAACAACCACAACAACGAATACCACACACAGCAGTGAATGTTAGACAGTCAACAAGGCTAAGTAGACCTCCAAAAAGATTTTCTCCTTCTTTGTATTCTATTTTACAAATGGATGTTGGTGAACCTAAATGTTATGATGAAGCTATGTAGGTGGATACTAAGATTCAGTGGGAGTCTACAATGAAAGACAAAATGGACTCTTTGCTGAAAAATAAGACATGGGATTTATGCAAGTTTCTTGCAAGTAAAAGGGCTATTTAGAATAAGTGAGTTTACAGGTTGAAATAAGAGGATGGAGGTAAGAAAATATTTAAAGCTAGGTTAGTGGTAAAAGGATTTGCACAAAAATGGGCATTGATTTTGATGATATATTCTCTCCTTTTGTTAAGATGACTTGTATTTGCATAGTATTATGGCTACTAAAGATTTGCATATGGAGTAGATTGATGTTAAAATAGCCTTCCTTTATGGTGATTTGGATGAAGAGATATATATGGCTTAGCCACAAAGATTTGAGGTCAAAGGTAAGGAGAACTTAGTGTGTAGATTGAAGAAAAGTTTATATGGCTTGAAGCAAGCACCTTGAAAATAGTATCTAAAATTTTATATTTTTATGCATGAGCATAGATATAGTAGATTTCATTCAGATCATTATGTTTACATTAAGAGGTTGGATGATGACAAGTACATTATTTTATGTTTATATGTTGATGATATAATTGTAGCTGGGTCTAACATGGATCACATTAAAGGGCTAAAATGCTAGTTAGCACATGCATTTTCTATGAAGGATTTGGGGGAAGAAAAAAAAATCCTTGGTATGAAGATTTGCAGAGATAGAAAGAACAAGAAATTGACATTATCTCAGGCTGATTATATTGTGAAGGTGTTGCAACATTTCTCTATAGAGAATGCTAAAGTTGTCAACACACATTTGCCTGATCATTTGAAGTTGAGTAAGGAGATGTGTCCAAAGACATAAGAAGAGGAGGACAAGATGTCCAAGGTACCTTATGCTTTATCTATAGAAATCTTGATGTATGCTATGGTATGTATAAGGCTAGATATTGCACATGCACTGGGAGTCATTAGCAGGAATATGAATCATCCAGGAATTGAGCATTGGAATGTAGTTAAATGGATTCTTAGATATTTGAGAGGAACATTGAATAAGTGTTTGCACTTTTGGGGCTCTACTACTAATTTACAGGGATATGTTGACTTAGATTTGGTAGGGGATATTGATCCTAGGTGGAGTACTATAAGTTATGTATTTACTATTGGTGGGGCAATCCTAAGTTGGGTTTCTCAATTGTAGAAGGTTAATGCTTTATCCACTACAGAGGTAGAGTATGTTGCTACTACAGAGGCAACCGAGGAGATGGTATGGCTTCAATTCTTCTTGAAAGAATTGAGACACCCTCAAAGGGATAATTATTTTTTTACAAATAGATAGAGTGACATTCATCTTGTGAAGAATTATGCTTTGCATTCAAAGATAAAACACATTTAGTTGTGGTGCCATTTCATTTGGTCAGTTTTGGATGATGGATAGTTAAAGTTGGACAAGATACATATAGATGACAGTCCAACATATATGTTTACAAAGGTAGTGACAAGGGAGAAGTCAACCTCCTCTTCAGCTTTGGTTGGTCTTCTAGATTGAATAGGAATAAAAGAACAATAGAGTCTAGGATGGTTTGATCTAGTGGGAGCTTCATGGTGTAGTGGCATAGCTACAAGATTAGTCTCCAAGTGGGAGATTGTTGTTTAGTCTAGAGCCTGAGTAGTCCCCAAGTGAGAGGTTGTTAGATTGTGGTGACTAATCAAGGAAGTACTATACATACTCCATAATTCCTCGGTGGGGCAACAGTCCCCAATATTATTAGGAACACTATCTTTATCAGAAGGATTTATGGAAGCCACTGGAAGGAAAAACCAAGAACCAGGGATCTATGTCAAATGATGAATGGGATCTTTTAGACATAATGACACTTGCAAGCATTCAATTATGTTTGGCATCATCAGTGGCATTTAATATTACAAAAGAAAAGACAACAAAAGAGTTGATGGAAACCCTAGCAAAATTGTATGAAAAACCCTCCAATTCAAATAAGGTATTTCTCATGAAGTATTTATTTAATATGAAAATGGCAGAAGGTGGATCTATTGTAGCTCATTTAAATGAGTTTAATACTATTACTAGTTAGTTATCTTCTATGGGTATTACTTTTGATGAAGAAATTAGGACTCTCTTGATTTTGTGTTCTTTGCCTGAAAGTTGGAATGGCTTGGTAATGGTTGTAAGTAATTTTGTTTCTAGATCTAATACCCTAAAATATGATGATGTGATTGGTGTTATTCTAAGTGAGGAAACTCGTAAGAAATTATTAGGTGGATCTACATCAGGAAGTGCTTTGAATATACAAAGTAGAGGCAGAATGACTAAGAAAGGAAGTAATTCCAAAAATCTTCCACTAGTACATTTGGACCCAATTTTTTACGAAGGTTTGTCACTATTTTTGTCATCAAAATTTCAACCAAATTGTAGGTTGATCAAATTTTCAATGAATACATTTGTCAAAATTTTGACCAACCTACAATTTATTCATTAAAATTTTGACCAACCTATAATTTGGTCAAAATTTTGATGAGAAAAATAGCGATGAATGTTGGTCAAAATTCAACCAAAATTGGTTGAAAATTGGGTCCAAATTTACTACTAGTGGGATATCAAGAGAAATTCAATGGGAGTAGGTCTCAATTGAGAGGACCAAATGACTATTGGTACTATGGTAAAATAGGGCATAAGAAGAAAGACTGCAAGATTCAAAAGAAAAATGAAGGAGCAAAGCAAGATGGAGATGAGGCAAATGTGGTAAGTAATAAATCTAAAGAGGATGCTTTGCTTCTATCTTTAGAAAGTGTTGATGATTCATGAGTTTTAGATTCTAATGCTTCATTTCATGCTACACCTCATAGAGGTTATTTCATTGATTATGTCCAAGGGGATTTTGGGCTAGTTTAGTTGGGAGATAATGAACCCTATTAGATCTTTGGAAAGGGGAAAGTTAAGATTAAGTTGCAGAATGAGAATCATTGGCTACTACATGAGGTAAGATGTGTTGCAAGGCCAATTATGAATTTAGTTTCAGCAAGGCAACTCAATGATGAGGGTTGTGTAGTTACTTTTAATGATAAAAATTGAAATCTTTCAAAAGGTTCCCTTGTACTAGCAAAAGGTGTGAAAGTAGGCACCTTATATCTTTGTATAGGTCATTGTGTTCCTTCTACTTTAATTATTTTAGAGAAACATGAGTGTTCAGGAATAGTTCCTACAATTGAGCAGGGAGAACAAATAGCTACTATAAATTTTGATACAACACTATGGCACAATAGACTTGGGCACATGAGTGAGAAAGGTATGGAATTACTTCATTCAAATAAAGTTTTACCAAGTCTAAAATGTGTTTTGTGAAGACTAGGAAGGAAAATAAAAGAGAGAAATTAGATCTTGTGCATACAGATGTATGGGCACCACCTTAGGTATCTTCCCTTAGTGGCTCTCATTATTATGTTACATTTATTGATGATGCAACTAGAAAAGTATGGGTTTATTTCCTTAAACATAAATCTAATGTATTTCAAATTTTTAAGAAATGGAAATGCTTGGTTGAAAATGAGATTGGTAAGATATTTAAAAAGCTTAGATCTGATAATGGTGGTGAGTATTGCAGTCATGAATTTGAAGATTATTGCTCCACTAATGGCTTTTGTAGATAGAAAACTATTCCAAGGACTCCATAGGAAAATAGAGTGGCTGAATGCATCAATAGGACTATAATGGAGTATGCAAGGAGCATGAGGTTGCATGCTAGGTTGCCCTTACACATGTGGGTGGAGGTTGTCAATACTATTGTATATTTGATTAATAGAGGTTCCTCTACTCCTTTGGGTTGTGGTATTATAGAGGAAGCATGGATTGGTAAGAAGGTGAGTTATTCTTTTCTCAAAACCTTCAGTTGTGAAGCATTTGCTCATATAGATTCTGAAAATAGAACCAAGCTATAAGCTAAGTCAAAGAAATGTGTATTTGTTGGATATGACATTAATGAATTTGGTTATAGGCTTTGGGATTTTGAAAATCATAAAATTGTAAGAAGCAAGGATGTCATATTTAATGAAAAAGTGTTGCACAAAGATTTGTTGCAGCAACATTAGAAGAAAGAAGATGATTATGTAGTGATCAATGATACTCCAAAAGATGATGTTCCAACAATTCCTCATGTTATGTAACAACCATAAATACCGCACACACCAGTGAATGTTAGATGGAAAACAAGGCTAATTAGACCTTAGAAAAGATTTTCTCCTTCTTTGTATTTATTTTACTTATTGATGTTGGTGAACCTGAATGTTATGATGAATCTGTGTAGGGGGATACAAAGATTTAGTGAGATTCTGCAATGAAAGATGAAATGGACTCTTTGCTGAAAAATAAGACTTGGGATTTATGAAAATTGATTGTAATTAAAAGAGCTTTATAGAATAAGTGGGTTTATAGGTTGAAAGAGGGGGATGGATTTAATAAAATATTTAAAGTCAAGTTAGTTGTAAGAGGATTTGCACAAAAAAAGACATTGATTTTGATGAGATATTCTCTCCTATTATTAAAATGACTTCTATTCACATTGTTTTAAGTATTGTGGCTACTGAAGATTTGCATTTCAAGCAGGTTGATGTTAAAACAACCTTCCTTCATGGTAATTTGGATGAAGAGATATATATGGCACAACCATAGGGATTTGAGGTCACAGGTAAGGACAACTTATTCTGTAGATTGAAGAAAATTTTATATGGCTTCAAGAAAGCACCTTGATAAGGGTATCTAAAATTTGACAATTTTATGCATGAGCATGGATATAGTAGGTGTCATTCACATCATTATGTTTACTTCAAGTGGTTAGATGATGACAACTACATTATTTTATGTTTATATGTTGATGATATGCTTGTAGTTGGGTCTAACATGGATCACATTAAGTAGTTGAAATGCCAATTAGCAAATGCATTTTGTATGAAGAATTTGGAGATAGCAAAACAAATCCTTGGTATGAATATTTTTAGAGATAGGAAGAAAAGGAGATTGGTGCTATCTCAAGCTAATTATATTTAGAAGGTGTTGCAATGTTTCTCTATGGAGAATGTTAAAGTTATTAGCACACCTTTGCCTGGTCATTTGAAGTTGACTAAGGAGATGTGTCCAATGACACAAGAAGAGGAGGATAAGATGTCCAAGTTACCTTATGATTTACCTATAGGAAGCTTGATGTATGCTATGGTATGTACAAGGCCAGATATTGCACATGCAGTGGGAGTCATTAGCAGGTATATGAGTCATCCAAGAATTGAGCACTAGAATGTAGTTAAATGGATTCTCAGATATTTGAGAGGAACATCCAATAAGTGTTTGCACTTTGGGGGCTCTACTACTAATTTACAAGGATATATTGACTCATATTTGGCAAGTGATATTAATACTAGGTGGAGTACTATAGGTTATGTATTTACTATTGGTGGGGCAGTTGTGAGATGGGTTTCTAGGTTACAAAAGCTTAATGCATTATCTACTACAGAGGTAGAGTATGTTGTTGCTATAGTTGTAACCAAGGATGTGATATGGCTTTAGTTCTTCTTGAAATAATTGGGACACCCTCAAAGGGATAATTATTTGTTTATAGATAGCTAGAGTGTCATTCAACTTGTGAAGAATTCAGCTCTACATTCGAAGACAAAACGCATATAGTTACGATACCATTTCATTCGGTCAGTTTTGGATGATGGATAGTTAAAGCTGGATAAGATACATACAGCTAACAATCTAGCATATATGTTTACAAAGGTAGTGACAAGGGATAAGTTGAACTCCTCTTCAATTTTGGTTATTCTTCTAGACTAAATAGAATAAAAGAATAGTAGAGTATAGGGTGGTTTGATCCAATGGAAGCCCCATGTAGTAGTGGTATTTCTATAGGAACAGTCTCCAATTGTGAAATTATTGTCTAGTGTGGAGTTTGATCAGTCCCCAAGTGGGAGATTGTTAGTTTGTGGTGATTGATGGGGGAAGTACTATACATACTTCATAAATTCTTTGTGAAATTTTTTTGGGGCTACTATTCACCAAGTGCACAAAATTTTGGGCTACTATTTGCTAATTTATGGCTAACATGTTGTAACTAGTTTTAACCCTAAAGTTGTAAAAATACTTGTAAAAAAAGGGCTTAGGGTTAGGGATTTTTTCATAAGGTGTGATGTGAAAATTACTTCTTGTGGTGGCATTGAGTTGTAAGGGATTACAGATTGTAATCAGGTTGTAATCACTGGATTGTAATAATATTGGACTTGTTTTTTGGTAGACATGGCCCAAGGATTGGGTGAACCACATTAAATCTTGGTGTTTTGTGTTCTTTTTAGTGTGATCTATTATTTTCTATGATTGGTTATATTTGCATTTAATTGTTATTTCTATCTGTGGTTTAATCCTAACACTAAGGATGGTGATTGTGAGGTTTTAATGTTTTTCTGATGATGTTAGAACTTACCTCTCTTATGAAAGAGAGCTTTCCATCAACATGAGGGAGGGTTGGAACAATCTCTTGCAAGACAAATAGAGGAAGGTTATGTTTTAAACACAATCAACTTGCATTTGATTAGAAATACAAGATAGAAGGTTTTCCCTCTCACCAGCCCTATTAAGAAAAATCTTAGGAGGTATCCTTTCTATAGCTAAATAAACTATGTATTGAAATGCATGACAAATAGAATTTGGAAGTGGGTTTGGGAGATTGATATCTGAGTTTGATCAACCTCTCAAACATGACAAGTAGAATGTTTAGTTATGAGCCTTTAACTATGGGAGAAAAGAGGCTCCTATTTAGTCTACATGTTTTTTCATTCCTAGATTAACTTAGACTAACCCTTTTAAAAGGTCTAACATTCTGATCAACTCAATGAGTTGAAAGCGTAGGACTATTTTTGATTGGATGAAAGAAATCAAACTTCTTACTTAAGCTAGGTTGTGAATTTTTTAATGTCACAATCTAATTGACAAGGGTTTTAGGCCTATCTAATTCGATGTTGACAGAGGCTAGGCACATTTTTCATTGTCTTAATTTCCTTATCTACAATTTTAGTGACTTGGGAGTTCCTGTTTAGTCCAAAAGAGACTTGTGAACAACTAGAAACTAGATCTGCAAGTTAAACATGATAGTTTATGTCTCTGATCAAATGCACTACAAAACTATACATATGTGTTACAGAATGGTTCAAAAGTGTTATACTATTAGTTAAAATCACTAGATCAACATGTAAATGCACTAAAAGATGTAATAAATGTACTAAAAGATTGGGTAAATGTTTTATAAAATGTAGTAAATACTTTATGGAACACTTCCAAAGTGTTTTAAAACAATTTGAAAGTGTTGAAACAATGTTCAAAAGTGCTAGGACATCAAAAAAATCTCAGATCTAGTATTTGTGAGCTTGGGAACATCTTTGAAAGGTTGTTGTTCCTATTATGAGTCTTCTTGAATGTTGTATAACTTGTAATAAGTCAAATCTGGCCAAAAGATAAGAGTAATACCCAGATCTACAAAGAGATTCAAATATTAGAATGAAAAGTTAAAGAACAACGAGGCTTTAAAATGAAGCCCCACAGTGGGTGCCAGTTTTTACATAGTGGAATCGTGTATTCATGAGACTTTAATGTAGAGTGCAATCAAAATAATAATAAACGAATCTAGACTCAAGAAATCCCCGTTAAATAAAGACTTCACAAACATCTCATTTTTCCCTAGCTATAATTGCTAAAATTTCTCTCAGACCAACATCTTAGTGATAGTTCTAGAATGGGAGTATGCTATTAATGTAGATCTAGGAAAGTCTATATGAGATCTATATGAAAATGTGAAGAAGATAATAACACTAAAATTCTACAATATATTCATGCATGGGACTAAAACAATGCTAAGTGATGCTAGATAAGTGTAAGAATGATGCTAAAATGACATTAATTGTCTACAACAATAATGCTAAATGATAGCTCTAAAGATGCCTATAGTGAGGATGCATAAAACTTTGGTCCCTTTGCTCTTGATTTTTCCTTTTATTTATAAGATTTTTGAAGGGGGTTGGGGTAAGGATCTAGATTTTACTTTTCACTAGGGGTAAAAGTGAAACTAAAAATATCTCTCAAAGCCCCAAGAGGAATAGTCCAACAGACTTGGTTTGTGAGAATAAATAGGGATTTTCCATTCTTTTAATTCCAAAAAGTTGAATTTCAATTTTGAGGGGATATGTGATTTTCTTGATTTATTAAATGTTGCATTTATTTTCAACTTTTGTCTTTAACTTTTTCTTTTTTATTTTGTTTTATAATTTTATGAATTGATTTTCCCCTTTAAAAGTGACTTTGGTATTTTTGAATTTGATAGATGATTAACCACTCAAATGATTTAATGTTGTCATTGATTTGAAAGTCCTTTATTTTCTTCATTTATTTGATTTTGTCTTTAATTTTTGTTGCTTGATCGAAATTTGGGTCGTTTTAGGTCTTTGCCAATTTTAGGGTGTCTACATGTAGAATACATTTATGAGTCCCTAAAAATTGACATTTATCATAAAAGGAAAAATCAAGGGTTTTTTATTTCACCTTGCATCTAGAGTTTATATTTTGCAAAGCTATTTTGATCCCTTGAGAATCAAGAGTGAATTGTTGTTGGAAATGAGTTGCAGGAAAGGTTATCTATTGTTGAGGACTCTTCATTCACTGAGCATTATGGCATCTTGCTCGAATGCAAAAGTGAAGAAGGGTTTTGAGATTTTTTTGAATAATATGGCATGAAAATCACCAACATTCAAGCTTTACCATGTGATTGCTAAACATAAAGGCCTAATGGGAGAACACTTAGTTATTCCTCCAAACGTATTCTTGATAAATGATATTAGATCATTTTATCACTGCACAATTCAAGAATTGTATTCATTTGATATGAATGAGGCATACAATGCATTATATGATAATGGAATGCTAAAGACTAAGCACAAAAACTTTGAAGTCAAGGGTTTGACTCATGCCCTGCACATGCCACAAAATTTCCATGTGAAATGGATCAAATATTTTCTTAGTAGGGTTCATGACATTCCTTCCAACTTGAGAAACCCATGAATATTACTAAGAAGATGATTCACTAAGTTATGGGTTGCCCAATGTTGGATAGACCAAATACAACCAAAACCTTGGATCGTGGTGAAGTTGTTAAGATAACCCTAGCAGAATGGGATAACATGGGCACAAAATTGGACAATGTAATAGACATAGAGATCAATTTTGGGATTCATGTGATAGCTCACAAGATCTATAGTTCTAGTAGGTCAAATAGTGTACCTTATGAGGAAGTTGAATTGGCATTCAAAGTGGTGGAGAACAACTTATCCTTCAACCTTATGGAGCTGTAGTTGAGCCAACTAGGCAAAAACATGGAAAAAATTTGGGCATTGAAGAAGAATGTGTGTAATTTTGGCTCTCTTTTTGTATGTTTATTTTTTATGTGAAAAAATTATTTCCTTATAAGGATGTATTTTGGAGTAAGGATACTAATATACTAGATCAATGATTTCATAAATGAATTGGGAGAAAAATTTAATGGTATAATGGATGCATACTTTGATAATTTTAGGGAAAAGATACAGAATAGGTACATAATGAGAAATAAAAATTTTTCCTAGTTGATTGTGATAACACTCACATCCGAGAAGTCATACCTAGGACAACATGGGTAAAACCAATGGGGTATGAAGTGAACATTGATGATACTAAGGATATAATTGAGGCTCTACTAAATGAGTGAGCAGACCCTAAAGAAAAAGTTTGGCACATATGAGGAAGCCAAAACTAGGATATCTCTAGAAATAGAGATTCCTTATATTTTGAAGAGAGGAAAGAAGAGAATGGAATCCGTCAAGAAGAAATTAGACAAGAAGGATGATCTCCTTTTGGTACATATGGTAAGTTGAAGATGAAGAAGTTTGGTCCTTGTGAAATCTTGAGTAAGTTTAACATTAGTAGTGCTTATGAAGTTGAGTTACCTAATGGCATGGATATATCTCCTATACTTAATGTTGTTTATTTGTACAAGTATCATGAATATGATGATGAATTGACATTACCAAGTGATTATCCTAAGAAGTAGACTGAAGAGATAGAGAATATTTTAGATTAGAGAGTGGGTAAGAGTACTATAGGAAATGATTAATTTGAGTATTTGGTAAAGAGGAAGAACAAGCCATTTGAAGATTTATGGATTTCTTAATTTAATTTAGATTCAGCTCGGATTGTGACACACACATGATTGAAGATAATAATTTCTTGGGATGTTACACTGTTATCTGTCTTGGTAGATATGTGCTCAGTGATCTATGTGAATGTTCTTAGTAAATTCTTTATTATTGGCTTAGTGGAAACGTTACTCTCTTCTTTCACCAAGTGGCTCAAGTTCTTTGTTCACTGATGATTTATGTTTTTTATTCATTGAGTTCCTCAATGACTATTTATATCTTTTATCCAATGAAGACTTGTTTGTGTTTCACTGAGTTATCTATTTGGTTCTTATTTGAGAGCCTAGTTGTGTATTTAACTTTTTGTAATGATTTAACGTATCAGATCAATCATTGGGATGCATCTAGATTTTTGTTTGGCTGGCCTTCTTCATTATGATGATCTAGAAACTTCTATAAGCCATCTTGGCAAGTATAAATAGGGGGTCTTGGTCTAGATTTAGAATAAAGTATTAGTGTGGGAGTTGGAATATGAACAAGATATCATAGATCTCATAAGATGGAGGATATTTTCTACCTCTGATTCTTTGTATTGGTTGTTACCCAAAATGCCTCATAGTTAGGCATGTATAATAAATTTTTGATGAATTAATGAAAGATTTATAGTTCTGTCTCCTTCCTAGCATTGTCTCTTTATGATTTCCTTTCATTTTGTTAACTTGGCGAGGTTGTGTGGTAATTAGGTGAGCCCTTAGCCCTAGTTATCATCGTGTCTTGCATTTTTTTAAGGAAAAAAGAAGAATTTATACATAAACATTATTGGAATTCATTTATGGAATGTAGGTTCATTTTTCTAAGTATGATAGAAGTTAACATTTCAATATCATGCAAGTAAAAATTAGGATTTTATAGCAAATTAGACATAGAATTTGGATTATGTCTAGAAGATTAATTTTAAATTTTATTTAGTATAATTAATTTAAAATTTAATAGTCATATCTTGAAAGTTGCATGAGTTAAATTTGGTCACACCATATCTAGTTCAAGGTGAGATCACCACTATCTTAGCCTAGAACTAATATGAAGTGAGTTAATTAGTTTATTTTGGGATTAGAACATATTAAGACAAGGTTTTTAGTCTAGAACTTGTGGTAGAGAGGAACTACAAAGATCTCCTAACTAAGTTTGATCCATGCTAAAGTAAAAAAAATTAAGTGCAAAATCTACCAAATTTGAGTGTATCATTGTCACATATAGCACTGAGAAACACTTAATTTGATAAATAAAGAATTAAATGATGCAAGTTTCACATCAAGAACCTTATCTATTAAATTTCTCCATTTTTTGTCTTGTATTTACTCATATTGCCTCATTTTAAATATCCACTAGTATAATATATAATAGAATTATACATGAGAAGAGTCAAATTTTCACTAGAGCACGTAGTTGAGACAATTAGTATATTACAAATTAATTTGGAATTCATTCCTAACATGAATATATCCATTATTGGGGCTATTTAGAGGGAGATGTAGTTCTCTCATTTATATAGGCTATATTTTTAATAGTGTGAAAAGTTTATTCATAGATCAAAGTAAAGTGTTGGCTTTTAGAAATAAACTTTTGATTTATTCACAGAAAGCATAAGTCATTAATTAATAGGTAAAATATATTTTCTACAAGAAGTCAAAATGTGATATTTCTATCATGATTCAACTCTGTAGCTTTTTATGGAAGCACATTGAGCCAATTTTCATGAACAACGACTCACAAGAACCAATCTCTCATAAGAATGAATGGAATACTTAACACTCATTGCAGCCAAGTGACGCTCATAGTGGCAAAGAACTACTACTTCTTAGGAGTTCACGTATCCTAACAAAACTCAAACTCAACAGGCTTAAACTTGGAGAAAATGGGTTTGAAAGAAAAGTGAGCTTAACCATGGAGGAAACTCTATGGTTAAGTGTACTTGATCTAGAGTAGTACTTAGATGGGGTGACCTCCTAAAAAGTCTCAACATGTCACCTTATTGAGAATCACCTAGATCCAATAAGTGCAAAGTGTTCATTTTATTCTCATGAGAGATTGGTTCAAAAGAACCACTACACAAGGAACATAGGTTAATAGGTTTGATTCAAATACTACCCAAATGAATCCTTATACCAATATTTCAATCAAGTCATTATTTCCAAATTATTTTAAAATAATTTATCATATTATTTTTCCTTCAAATATCTACATGTGTACAATTTGTAAGCATAAATTTTTCATTATAATTCAAAATTTTAATAATTAAAATAAATTTAACTGTTTAATCTAAATAAATTTAATATATAATGAAAATAGGTCACAAAAGATATATAAATTGATAGTATTTTTCCTTTAAAAATTTGACAAAATTAATTATTTACATTAATAATATTAATATAAATTAATTTAAATGCATCTCTTTCATAAATATACTATATATTAAAAGTTTAAAGAAAGTTATGTAATAATACCTAAAATACTGGTAAAAATTTATTCTACTTTTTTTTTATAATAATAGATTTGTAAATATGTTTTATGATCATTAACTCATGTTTTAATTTAACATGTACAATACTAAACGCATTTCCTAATATAATATTTACAACATTTATAAAGATATTTTCTAATATTTTAATATTTTATACTTAATAGTTTTATTTTTCAAAGTTCAACTTCCTTAGAGAACTCGTGGAGAATATCAAGTCTATAATAAATAAATAAAATAGACACAACATATCATTATCATAAATTAGAATATATTAAAGTATATTAGCATATTTTAAGAAATTTACCATCATATTGGCCCTTGGTTTTTTTACATTTGTCAATACCATGAGCCACACTCTTATCTTTTCGAGGGTATCAACATCTTACAATGTGGTGGAGTATTCTAATTAAAGTGAGATAGGCATGTCTCTTGTTGTGGTACTTTAATAATATTATGAGGGAAAAATGCTCGCCCTTTTCACTTTAGATTTATTTTTATTGATAGGTACTAACTATGTAAGAACAAAGCTTTAAAATGTCCAATAAAGGAAAGTATTTGATCTGAATATAATGTATTCTATTTCTGCAACTATAGTTACTTAACAAAGCTGATTCCTTTGAAACTCTATTTTTCATCATTATTTGATTCTTATTTGACTAGTCTTTCTCGCTCATTTGGCTTTTAAAAATGCCTTGGAAGTGTGATTAAATCAAAGCATGTGGATGATGGGACCTCTCTATTATTTTGTCATCCATCACATATTATATAAAACAGAAACTATAGAAATACATATTAAAATTATATGAAAGTAAAAGATGCAAGAGAGTAGAAATATTTTATTTTAGTTCATGTCTTAATCACACATGAGAATCACAAATAAGATGTGAATAAAGTGTTGTTGTTCCATGGCATTTATCCATATAAATTGAAGTGGAGGGACGTAATCAGGACACACGTGTAGGGGTGTCATTTATAACTTTATTAGTTTTGTCATGTTTCGTTTCAAAGTGCTATCTGATCAAAGCTTTTGCTCATCCACTCAACTAGATGTGTATGCAACTTGAGAACATTACTCTTATATGACATCAAATGTTATCATCATTTTTTGTTTTGATATCACTTTGTTTAAATGTTTCAAGTAATTGGCTTGTTTATTTTTCTTGTTTTAACTTTTTTTTTTTTTTTTTTAATATTTATTTTAATTTTTTTTTTAATAAAGTGTAAACAAATAGTGCACATAAATAAAATTTCAAAATTATATTATAAGATTATATAGTTATATAAGAAGTACACAAAATATGATCAATAATAAATACAATTATAATAAAGAGGGGGAATACAGTTATAAACTAATTGTGTAATCAATAAAAAATCGAGAAAATATTTAGTCCAAAAAATGCAAAAGTTGCAACTTGGGTAGATTTATATATATTTTAAAGCATTTTATATAAATTCAAGAGATGTTACTACAAATATGAAGGTGATAAAGTTAGAAACAAACCAGTTGTATAGCCAAGAACATATGAATATTCCCATAATGAAGATGGCCTTAAGAAGTGTTTTGAACCCCATCTATCCTCTAAGAATATGTGATCTTGTGAGTGTTATCCATTAACATTGCATTAGCTTTTAAATGGCTTTGTAGCATAAAAAAGTGTGAATCAACATGAGGAGAAATATCAAAGAAACCCATATGGATTTTGATTTTAGGAGGATGATTTTTTTTGGATCCATATGGGTTTCTTTGACATTTCAAAGTAATAGAACTTCAAAATAAAATTGAGGATCACATTTAGGCAAGAACCTACAACACAATGGTGAATTTTGAGCCTCTTAATTGGAAGGTCTTGGGTTTGAATCTACTCAAGATTAACTAATAATTAAAATAATTAACCATAGCAAATAATAATAATTAACCTTGGCTCTAGCCTCTTACCAATCAAAAAATAAATAAATTGAGGATCACATTCTATGCATGTGGGTGATTAGATTGTGAGAGGTATATGTCCACAACTGTGTAGATTTTAGTGACCATGCATGTTCAAAGAGAGAGGAAGCTAAGGAAGAGTGAGTCTACTAAATGCTTCTAGCATGAGGGAAACTATAAATCATATTCAATTGATTTATTTCTTTGCACAAATACAAAAATATTGGCGAAGGAGAATGAAGTAAATGTAGTTGATAATAGGAATTTTTGTGTAATATTTTAAATTAAAAATTAATTAGAAATATTAACCACCATTAGTTTTCTAGATCTAGAAACTAAGATTATTCAATCTTGAATGATCGAACTTATAATTATATTTTATAGCAAAATAGTATGATATGGGGATTAAAAGAAGAAACTACATGCAAATCACTTTGAGAGAGAATACAAAAGTTAGTACCATGAGACCATATCAAATCTTCACAAAAAGTCATGATTGCATAATATTAATAAATTGTCTTGTTGGGGACATTTTTTGAATAACAAGAATTAACTACTTGACAAAATGAGATTGACTGTATTAATTTTTGAAATAGTTTCAATAGTTTTAGTAAGAATTTGACATCTTCCATGCAACTTTGGGCAACTATATTCTACATTAGAAAAATGCTTACCTATATTATAGTGGATGACACAAAGGATTCTTCCTTTAACAGATTAATTGGCTTCTTAAGTATAGTACAAGGTTTATTAAAATTGTCATTGAGACATTGATGATAACAATTCATCTTTCTTTACATGATTTTCCAAGTGTTTTAAGTGGGGTTAAAAGGTGTAGCACAATATTTTATAAGAAATATGGAAGAAAGAGTATGCTTGGAAAATTTACAAAGGTGTAAATATGTCTTAAATAGGTTGAATGGATACATAATTACACAAGATTAATTCAAAGAATGTCACCTTCTAATGTCATCAAAAGTTACTTATTGATAAGGAAAATACCTTGATTGAAGATATCAATTTAATTATGAACCTTGTTTTTGTCATTTATTTAGATAATATAACTATGACACGGAAGGAATAGAAAAACTATTTGTCAATCAAGTTGATTTATTATAAAAAATAGACACATCGCAACATTTAAACAATGTATACATGTGGACATATGCCATCAGCATATGTGCATGACTTAGCTATCCATATGAAAGAATTCAATAATAACTTTATTATTTTGTCATCTTTAGTTGAAAGTGATAACTATTTTAAATCCACTCCACAACATGTGATTACAATTTTATAACATTACTCTTATAAGGTATACCATGTTCTTATGTTTTTTTGTGTTCATATAACCTTGTTTAGGTTTTTAAAGTAAATAATTTTGAGAACTATATAATGGATTCAAATCATTCTTGATTTTATACTTTTCTTCATTACTTCTAGAATAGTTTTAATTGGATTATGAATAATTTTTAATAAAAAAATTAATTAGAAACTTGAAATTACATAGTCTTTTGATGGTGGTAAATTTACCAAGATGGTAAATTATTACTCTTATGGAGGCAAGTATTCAAGGAAGACTTCATGGGGTAGAATATTGACATTGTTTTAATTTCTTAATTTGCAGTCTATATTCTAGGACCAAGGAACTTATCAAAGCTTTTGTAACTAATCTCCAACATAATTAGGTAACCCTTTATTCTAAATTCAGTGAATAGGAACTTGCTAAACATATGTAATTAGTCATGGAAATGGACTTTTATTGATGATAATCCAAACTTCAAATGGCCGCAAAATTTTGTGGATGTAATTTTCTCTAAAGCCTTCTAGATTGAAAGCATATGTTTTAGCTAAAGTTTAATTTTGAAAATTTTGAATTCTCTTGGGAATATTGTTCTTTAAGGAAGGACTAGTATCAGGGTGTCCTTGAAGGTACATGATACTATGATAAGTGACATGGGATTTCTATCTTTGTTTTGTTTTCCATGTCACTATGTTACCAATATAGTAGACTAGACTTGTAGTATTAACATACATACCATTGTAAATTCAAACTTCATATTTGTGGATGGTAAACCATGCTTTCTATTATAGGCTTATTACAAGCCTTTTTAAAAATTTTGAAATATATATGTCATGTAAAGGGGATGTGTGTAGTTGAATTTTAAAAATACTCAGACTAATAGAAGTCCTTACGAATGTAGTGTTATGTCTATACTTATATATTTTATGTAACTTCGGTTTTCTTTTATGAATTAAAAAAATTCCACCAAGATGGAAAGAAAAAAGAGGGTTAAAAGTGGTGAGTTTTTTCTTGAAAATAACTTAAAAATTTCTTGAAGGAGCAATTTGAGACTCATCCACTTGAAATTTGAAGATACCTCAAAAAAAATAGTGTAGTATACTGAACTTAATTTCCAAACTACTAGAGTTTTGTGAAAATATATAGGGGGGTCAAATCCTTCTTTCATAGAACACTCTTTTTGTGTCAACCAACAAGGGATTTAAAATATTAGATCTCGTGTTTTGTGCCATCACCAACTAGACAATGCAAAGAATATTTACATCAAAATAATATTTATAACACATGTATACAACAAGTCAAATAATGATGATACAATTAGAGGAATATTCTATTAGGGTTGATCACTTTTTTCCCATGTACCACCAAAAAAAGGAACATCCAAAGAGAGATTACGAAAATGAAAAGATAAATAAATCATGATATCATTGGGAACACATTACAGACAAGAAAACACACTAATAGTCTACTATACATGTGATCTATTCCGGTCAACAATTATCCTTTCAATCTTTGCCAACACCTTTTTGATAAGGCAAAAATTATATTAGAGGAATTTAACAACAAGGGAAATGGAAGAATCCATACAAGTTCTGTCACAAAGACCATCCTTTAACAAAAGTTCACTATACCTATCACTTGGAGATAGGTTCAATTTTTTTAAAATATTAAAAATAACTCATAATTAATCTCAAAAACCTCATATATATCATCAAAATCATTACTCTAAATGTAATTATTTATCACAATATGCTATTGGATTGATGAAAATTCATGATAGACATATAAAATAGTGTACATGGATTGATTTAAATGGGATTTGGATTGATGTTAGTGAAATACAATGTTAGCAAGGTTATGTCATTATTAATGTAAAACTTGGCATATAGTAAAGAAGTCTACAATTATAATGAAGATTTAATAACATAATATAGTGAAATATCAAAATTTAATAAGTATGTATTACAAGTTATCTTCTAATGTTCATGAACATATTCTATTAACATATTAGGTTACATGGAGGCTACCCCTCATCTTTTAATGGTCATATAATTGAAATAGTAGACTTAGTGAGGGGATTGCATTGCACCATATCTTCTAAAGTTTATGACGAAATTCTTCATGTTATGATGTAGGAGCATATTGGGTTGCTTGCTTATCCTCCTTGTTTAAATTAGAGGTTCTCAATTACATCTTTGGACCTGTTCAGGAGATATTATTGTTGTTGGCTTGATGGAGTCATTCTACCTTCTTTCACTGAGTTGATCTAACTTGGCTTAGTACATATGTTTTTTGAGTGATCAGTTAATTCATTCACTGAGTGATTCTTCCTTCATTTACCAAGTGTGTTTGGTGACTTATCTGAGTTTTTTTTGGTGATTTCTTGTTCCTTAATTTGTTCATGAAATGTTTTTTTGATTCCGTTTTTAGAGTTGACTTATGTATTTAACTTGTGGTCTAGATATAATGTATGCAATTGATCACCCAAAAGCATGTAAATCTATTTTGGGTTGTTTCCTTATCCAATGCAAATCTAGAATATTTGCTAAGCCATTTTGGTAAGTACAAATAAAGGGGTCAATTCTTAGGTTTAGCATGATGGGGTAGCATGAGGCATAAAGATTAGAGTTAGATTTTGGAGATCATAGATCATGCATGATATTGTTAGCATGAATGCTAATGATATTCCTATGGGGGAGTATCCTAGAATTGTTGGAGACATGATGTAGTGATCATATGTTGTATTCATGGTGGTATTTTTCATTGATGTCAACATACATGTTATTCAGTGAGACTCACAAAGAAACAAACATAGATTGAGGTCACATAGTTTGAGGATTGAAGATGAGGATATGCGCAGTCAATGACATGTTCTATAGAGTACCTTGATGATGTGGCTAACCATGCATAAAAAAATATGAAGATAGTGGATAGTAGTTTGAAATTTATTGAGGACAACATTCTGACAAAGTTCACAAAAGTTGTATAGAGGTAGAAGACATGATGAAAATGTGAAGGTCAAATGTGCACATCTAGATGAGCATCATGTGAAGACACCATGAGCTGATAGTTTGGTTGCAATTGTGAAAATATGTAATAATGTAATGTAATATTTTAAGATGGTAATATATTATTATTGTAAATTAAGAAAACTCCAAGGTCAAATCAATATCTTATTCTAGGACTTGGTATAGGCAAATATTATTTCCTTGTGGTAGAGTGTGGTTGTGAACAAAATAATATGTAATATGAGTATGCAAACTTGTATGTGAGATTCAGTGAACTTGATATTGAATATCTTTTGTTTAGAGAAGTGTTTGGTGCAGTTGAGGCATAGTGAGATAAAAAAGAGGTTGTATTTGGAAAATAAGTTGTTGTGGATAGTTGTTTATTTGTATTATTATGTGAAGGATAATACAAAGGCCTGTTAGAGAGTGGATTTGGTGGTCTTGCCCCTGAAGCTATTTGGACAGTGGGTCCTTCTATCTTCCACAACTCCTAATAGGGTTGGAATCTCCTAATAGGGATTCAAAGTCTCCTAAGAGGGACTAATATATACTGAATGTATTTCATTGACTCCTAAGAGGGTCCATCCTCTTACAAGAAACTTATATATCAGCACATCATTTTGTGGGTATTATTCCCACGAAGTTTTTCTCTCTGATTAAGGGTTTCCCCATTTAACAATATCTGGTGTTATTGTGTATGGTAATGTTTCTATTATTTTTCCATCTAGTGTTTACATGTTTTGGATTTAATAAGGATATTGTGAGTTTTTTTTTAATTTGATAACTAATTCACTCCCCCACCCCTCCCCTCTTAGTTATCTTGGTGGATTTTACTTTCTAACAATTTCTATCAAAGCTTGATCACATATTTGAATCCTAAGATCCTTGGGTAACACTAGGAAGAGATTGTTGGAAAAAAAATCAACGCTCCCCTCAGGTTTCATGAGAAGGGCTTAACTACCTCCTATGTACTATAAGTTGAGTGTTGTATCGGGCATTAAAATATTGGTCTTTTGGTGAAATGACAACCCCACTCTAACAAGTGGTATTCGATCTTTAGGTCCTTGAAGGAATATCTTAATAACTTAAGGAGATCTATGGTGAATCATTTTAGAAAAGAAAGTCTAAAGTTTGATGGAGTTAATTATAAAAAGTGGTATGAGATCTTATTTGAGTTTCTTTGGACACTTGATCTTATTGCATATCTTATGTAGGTGTATTGATAGAATGATGCCTTTTTCATTGATGTCAATGGGGGAGAGTAGCACATGAAAAATATCCATGGCATATGTATCTTTGGGAGAGAGATATATATGTTAGAGGGAGAATAACATACATCTTATGGGAGAAGAATATAGTAATGCTCCTGTGAGAGAGAGATTTGATTGATGAAGATAATTTGAAAAGGATTAATGAAGAGGATTCAAAAAGATGCTTATAGTACACTGGACATTAATGGTCATCATGAATGGGGGAACAATTGTAATGGAGACATTTGGTATTCATGGGACTTAGATGTTTTCATCTATGTTGCCATCAATGCCAAAGGGGGAGATTGTTAGCATGAATGCTAATGCTATTCCTATGGGGGATAATCCTAGCATTTTTGGAGAGATGATGTAGTAATCACATGTTGTATTCATGGTAGTATTTGTCATTGATGTTAACACACATGTTATTCTATGAGATTGAAAAAGAAAAAAATATGTATTGAGGCCATATACTTTGAGGATTGAAGATGAGGCTATGTGAAGTTGAGGACATTTTCTACAAAGTGTCCTAAAGACATGGCTAAGAACACACAAAACAATGAAGACAGTGGACAATTATTTGATATTTATTAAAGATAATATTCTAACAAAGTTCTTATGTAGCACTTGTTGATGTTTTGATTATATCTCCTAATAGAGATAGAATTTGTTAAGAAAATTTGTATAGAGGTAGAAGACATGATGAGGATGTGATGGTGAAATGCACACATCTAGATGAGCATCATGTGAAGAATTATAAAGATTGTGAGATGACACTTTGGTTTTAATTGTGAAAATGTATATTTTATGTAATGTAATGTTTAATGTAATATTTTAAGATGGTCCTATATTATCATTATAAATTGAGAAAGCCCCAAATCTGACTCAATAAATTATTCTAGGACTTCATATAAAAGAAAGATTATTTCCTTGTGGTAGAGTGTGTTTGTGAAAAAATTATCTATAATGCAAGTATATGAACTTGTATGTACAATCTAGTGAGATTGATATTGAATATCTTTTGATCAAAGAAGCATTTGGTGCAATTGAGACATGGTGACTAACAAAAAGACTAAATTTGGAAAACAATTTTTTGTGGACAACTTTTTATTTATATTATTCTATGAAGGATAATAGTAAGGCTAGTTGGATAGTGAGTTCAGTGGTCATTCCCATGAAGCTATTAGGACAGGGGGTCCTTCATTCTTAATAGGGATTCAAAGTCTCCTAAAAGGGTCCATCCTCTTATAAGGAACTTATATATTATTACATCATTTTTTGGGCACCATCCCCATTGGGGTATTCCCTCTAATCAAGGGTTTCCCTAGTTAACAAAATCTAGTGTTATGGTGTATGGTAATCTTTATATGGTTGTTTCATCTACTGTTTACATGTTTTGAATTTGATAAGGATATTGAGAGTTATTTTAATTTGATAACTGATTCAACCCCTGCAACCATCCCCCCTCTCTCATTTATCATGGTGGACTTTACTTTCTAACAAATACATGATGAATATGCTATGTAAATGAGTCTTTGTATTTGGCTTCAACTAGGAAGACCTTACATCCTGACATGTATGAAGTAAATTTTTGAATTAATAAAGATCTCTTGTTTTCTTTCCTTCTAGCATTGTTTCTTGGTTATTTTTCTACCCATGTGTTAACTCAGTGAGGTTGCATGGTAATTGTGTGAGTTTTTGGTCCTAGTTATCAATTGTCCTTGTGTTAGGTGGTATCAGAGCAAGGTTTTATTCTTCTAAAGTTCTAGATTATGGAGAACCCTAGTTGGATTGGTTGTAGGGTGGTAGATTTGAGTTTTGACCTATAACTTGTAGAGATTTGTGATCTTGTAGGAACATGTTATCAAAATGGCTCGAGGTAGAGGAAATGCAAACAATGTTATCATGGACATGTTGAGTCAGATTGCAACTAGATTAGATGTTGTTGAGAAAACCCAAAGGAGAGGACTAAATCTTTATGATGTTAGTGATGATGAAGCATCAGTGGCACCTAATTCTAAAATTGAGGTGGAAGATGATAAGGAAATGATTTTAAGAATTATGCCCAGAGCAAATTCTAAACCTAATATTGAAGTTGCTAGTTATGTTCAAAATTTGGATACCAATGCTTTGTTCTATTGTATCTATGAGATGAAAATGTTCTTTGAGTATGAAGGAATCCTTGATAATAAGAAGGTGAAAATAATAGTTACCAAGTTGAAGGGTCATCCTTCACTTTGGTGAAAACATTTACAAACATATAGACAAAGAAAAGGAAATGAGAAGATTAGAACTTGCTTGAAGATGGTATGCAAAATGTAGAAGAATTTCCTCCCTATATATTACCATTTTTTTTGAGGAGAATGCAAAATTTGAGGTAGAAAGACATGAACATGAAGGCTTATACCAAGGAATCCTCCAATTTTGACATCAAATCTAGACATGTGGATGATGATGATGAGAAAGTTGCTAGAAACTTGAATGGATTGAAGACTTCAATTGAAGATGAGATCAATTATGTGAAAATAGATAGTATGGAGGAGCTTAATAGTATTCTTTGAAGATTGAAGAGGTTTGGACAAAGATGCATGTGAGAAAAGACCAAGAGGAAAAGGAGGAATATTTTAGAGAGGTAGGTGAAGATCTTGTGAAGAAAATAAGAGATATAATTGTATAGTACAAGATAAAGGTAAAACTGAATGGAATGTTGAAGATAAATGAAAGAATAAGTGGAAAGGTAGTATTTCACATTGAGGAAGAGGTAGTTCTTACTGAGGTAGTTATAATGGAGAAGGGTTTCATGGAACTTGTTTTAAGTATGGTGAGGAAGGTCATATAGTCTTTAAATGTACTTATTCTGAAAAGAAGACTAGGAGTTGTAGCATAAATTCCTTCACTCAAGAAGAATCTTTGAGTCCACCTAATGAATCTAAAAATGGAAGGAACTTGATGTTGAGGAGAACCTTGTGGATGAAAAATATGATGAGGAACCTATTTTAAGAAGAAGCTTTTTCAAGACTAGATGCAATATTAATGATATAGGTTGTAAGGTAATTGTTGATAGTGGAAGTTCAAATAACTTGGCATCAAAGGAATTAGTTAACAAGTTACAGTTATAGAGGTTGAAACATCCTAAGCCATACCATATTTCTTTGATTAGTAATGAGCATTAATTATTGGTAAGTGAATAATGCCTTGTGAAATTTAAGATTCGAAGATACTATGATGAAGTCATATGTGATATCATACCCATGGATTATGATGAAGGGTCACACCACCTGTACCAACTCAAAACCAAGATCACAACAATATGGAGACAAAGAGATGAAAAAATGCTTCATAAAGAATCCATTAATACTTGAAATTCATTACAATATTCTCCAAATGAGAGAAATCCAACTCTTATAAGAGAGCTTCCACACTAAACCTTCTACAAGAAGAGCCTATCCTTTAAGAGGGTATACTCAAAGAGCTTCTACTTCCCAAACTTCTACTTCTTGAGCTTCCTTACAAGAGATTACATTTGAAGAGCTTGATTAAAAATGAACATAAACCTTCCTTAAATAGGCACTTACCACCCAATGCATGATTTATCCACAACATTCTATAACTCCACGTACACAATATCCACAACCTTCTACAATATCCACAACTTTCTAGAATACAACTAAGCTCCACCATGTGGCCCAATTAGAAAATTACATTTCTTTTGTAGATCACAACAAATATTAAATGCATGATTTAAGGAACTTTTCACAAACTTCTTAAGATGCCACCTACACACCTCGATTAATGGAATGACAACTATTTTTCTTATTTTTCTATTTATGCCACCTTTGCACCTTGAAAATAAAAATTCCTCTTTTCTCCCTTGTTTTCCATTTTCTTTTTCTTTTTTCTTTTTTTTCTTTTCTTTCTATTTTCATCACTTTCTCTCTCCTCCAATTTTATTTTTCTTTATTTTTCTTTTTTTAATCATGCATCAAATTATTGCAATACTATTTTGGGTAGCCCTTGGCAATATAATATACAAGAAATACATAATGGGAGATTGAATCAATATACCATTTGGGCTAATAGAAAGACATAAGTATTTCTACCTTTAATAGAGAAACCAAATGAGGATGACTTTACAATAATTAGAGTTTTCTTGCTGAATGGAACTTAGTTTGTTAGAGAAGGGAAAAAATAGAATATTTGCTTTGTTGTGATTCCTAATACACCAATTTGTTGTAGTACTAACTAAGTTCTATTAGAAATTGAAGAGTTAATCAATGAGTACAAGGAGATTATTTTGGAGACTATATCTTATGGTTTACCACTAGTACAAAGTATAAGTCGTTGTATGGACCTGATTTGTGGAGCTATTTTTTTGAATAAAGAACCTTATAGATTGACACCAATCAAGACTAGAGAGCTTAATAATAAAGTACATGAATTTCTATAGAAAGGTTTGATCATAGAAAGTATGATTCTATGTGCAACACCTATTGTTTTGGAAACTAAAAAGAGTGGAGAATGGAGAATGTGTACCAAATCTAGAGAAATCAATAAGATCATAGTGAAGTATATGATTCTTGTTGTGAGGATAGATGATATAATGGATTATTTGAGTTCCTATCATCAAATTAGGATAAGGGAAGGTGATGAAGGGAAGACTGCTTTCAAGACAAAGGAGGGTTTGTATGACTGGTTAGTTAAGCCTTTTGGCTTAACTAATACACTAAGTACTTTTATGCGTTTGATAATTGAAGTGTTGAAGAAATTCATCCATAAGTTTGTGATAGTTTAACTTGATGATATTATGTTATTCAATAAGACTAAGGAAGAATATTTGTTTCATATTAGGCAAGTGTTAGAGAGATTTAAAGTAGAGAAGTTGTTGATTAATTTGAAGAAGTGTTCATTTATGAAAGAGGAAATTGTGCATTTAGGATTTGTGGTATCTATTGTTGGTTTGAAGATGGATCTTGAAAAGATAAAAACAAGTCTTCAATGACGTACACCTGAGAATGTTGGTGAAGTTAGATCATTCCATTGAGTGGGAACTTTCTATAGGAAATTCATCATAAATTTTAGTTTAATTTGTAATGCTAAGAATGAGACAATAAGAGGAGATAAAAAAGAATTCAAGTGGCCACATGGAGATGATAAGAGTTTTGAAACTTTGAAACAAAAGGTTGTTGAATACATGTGTTAGACTTGCCTGATTCAATAAAGTATTTCAAGTGGAATGTGATGCAAGTGGTAGTGCAATTGGAGTTGTGTTGATTCAGAAAGGTAAACCTATTGCTTTCTTTAGTGAGAAGTTGAATGATTCTAAAAGGAAAATTTTGTGTATGATCAAGAGTTCTATGCTATTATTAAAGATTTAAAGAAGTGGATACATTATTTTGTACCTAATAAGTTTGTGTTGTATATTGATCATAATGGTTTACAATATCTATGAAGTCAACATAAATTGAATCAGAGGCATATGATGTGGGTTGAGTATTTGTAGAATTTTTTATTTTTCATCAAGCATAAGAGTGGTGTTACTACCCAAGTTTCATATGCATTAAGTAGATTAAAATATTTGTTGACCGAAATGAAGGTTGAAGTTTTGGGTTTTGATGACATGAAAGATTTGTATGAAATTGATCTTTTTTTTTCAAAGCAATGGAGAGAATCAAGAGCACTGAGTTTATCAAATCAATCGAGTAAGTATGAATATTATTTCATTCAAGGTGGTATTTTTTTTAAAGGAATTTAGCTATGTATATTGAGGGGATCTATTAGATTTGATTTGGTAAAGGAAAAACATAGTAGCGACTTGGCTAGATATTTTAGTATTGACAAGACATTTGTTTTCTTAATGAGAAATATTATTGGCCTTAGTTGTATAAGTATGTTTAGAAGCTTGTAAGGATTTTTAGAGTTTTTCAAGTTGAAAAGGGAGTAAATCAAAATACTAGTTTTTATACACCTATTTCATTACCTAAGAAACCTCGGAGTGATAGCAGTATGGATTTTGTTCTTGTCTTACCGAGGATAACAAGAGGGAATGATTCTATATTTTTTTGTGGATAGATTTTCCAAAATAGCTCATTTCATACCTTCAAAGAGGACATCAAATGTTGTGTATATTACAAATATTTTCTTTAAGGATATTGTTAGATTGTATGGATTATTGAGGAACATTATATTTGATAGAGACATTAAGTTTCTTGGTTATTTCTAGAGTACTTTGTGGAAGAAGTTGGATAGTGAGTTGAAGTTTAGTTCTACATTACATCTTTAGACATATAGGTAGAAAGAAGTTGTAAATTTGGGTAATTTTTGTGCATCTCATCCTTTCTAGCTCCAGTACTTCTAGCTTTCACTATTTCTAATCATATTCTCTTTCCCTCAACTTTGTCATTTCCATTGTTTGGTGCTAGTGCTCTAGTTTTGTAGTTTTTACTAGTATGTACAACTTTGAGATAACTAAAACATACTATTTCTTCATTCAACCACTTCTTATAATTTCCTCTCAAATGTGTCATGATGCAATTGTCTAGAATGTGTCCATACTCTCCATAGTAGTGACAACTATACCAAGTATTGTAATCCCAATTGTAGGAATTGCCTTTTCTTTGTGCATATGATTTTTTCTTAGGTGTCCAGTTGGATTTTTTCTTGAATTTGCACTCATGAGCTCTATGTCCATAATTTTGATATTTATATAAATGTCCTTTAAATGTAGTGAATGGATCACTTTTCTTTTATCTACATTCATGTGTTTGATGTCCTACCTTCTTGCATTTAGAACAATTATCAATAGACTTAGCTTTAGAAGTTTGCATACCATTCTTGTTTCTTCAAATGTTTGTTGTGTGTCCAAGTTTACCTCAATGATGACATGTAGGTTTTCCTTTTGATTTAGAATTTCTTTGTTCTCCACTCTTTGATGATTCTCCTTATTTAGTAGATGAAAAGTGCATATTGTATCCAAATCTAGAGGTGTCATTTGATCTAGGTGATCTCATCAGTTGTTCAAAATATTTGATAACCTCACTTGGTTTGCTCATTCTTTCTAGAAGTTTCTTCTCTTTTTCATCTCATTTCTTAGTTGGTCATTTTGTGACCTTAGGTTTGTGATCTCCACATCCTTTCCATTTTCTTCCTAATTAACAACTATCAATTGATTTATCATATCTAGCTAATTATTTGTGAGCTTCTGTACTTTAAATGACCTCTCTCCAAGTCTGATTTACATTTATCTTTTGTCTTCCTAAGACAAGAGTTTCTCATCTTCAGCTTTCATCTTTTTCTCTATTACTTCACATAGTAATAGTGGTTGAGTTTCCTATTCTATCTTAAGTTATTTTACCTCTTTTCTTAGAGAACTCTTCTTCTCCAGAAATTTTGTTATTGCTTCATCTTTTTCACCATTCTTTCTACTATTGAGTAGTCCTTTTGTGTCTACTTCCTTGTATAGTGTGTCATTTTTCTGATTTTCTATCTCTTTTCTAATTTTTGTAACTCTTCTCTTGATCCTTCTAGTTGCTGCAATACGATCTAGATTTCAATCATTTGGTTCTCAATGATTTTTCCCAACATGTATTCCTCCATTGCCATGATTTGATGCTATTAAGATGTTCAACTTCTTCCAAGAGAACAAAGTTCTTATACCAATTGTTGGAAGGATTACTAGGAAACAAGATACTAAGAGAGGGGGCTGAATTAGGATCTTAAACTTTGACTTATAAAACAAAATTGTTGAATTCACACCTAATTCATCTTGTATCTTAGATCTATCATTAAAACTATAATGATATATAACAAATGAACACACCACATCCATGAAAAATTTAACCTATAACACAAATGATTTGGTAACCCAAAAACACATACAATGTGAAGGTAAAATTGGGGTGAGGATGAAACCCATAAATCTTTAGTGTTGCAATAATAAAGTTAAATTATTAGGGTTGCAATGTTTGATTATAATATATGATCTAAATTATGAGGGGTTTGACGTGTTAAAATCTTCAAGATTGTTAATTCCTACCCTGTTAAAGGATTTCACACTTACAATTAAGTAGGGACTCTATTAGGAGATTTATATAGACTTGCTAGGATCACTTAGTTAAGATATTTTCCATGATTCAAAATTGACTTAGTACTTGACCCTCAGTTTTCTCTAGAAGCTAATTTTGGATCTCCCCTATACAATGTCTCATATGATCTCTCAATCTGATATCTCTTTTGAGTCCTTCACTACTTCAATTACTCTGTCTAAACTGATTCCACACTTAGCCTTTCTTGCTATGTTCTTTGTTTGTCTACATCTTCACTTGTGCAATATATCACACATATATACTGACACACACATAGAGAGATTATAGGGTTAGAATCCTCCTTAAATAGATATTCCATGAAAGTTCTAGATCTCAATCAATGATGTAAAATCCATCTTTTTTTTTTTTTATATCTGATTTTATAATTGGTTGGTTTGTATTCCTCAAGATTATTGCCTTCTATAATGGTGCATAATCTCCATCTTAACTCTTTGTACAAATATTAAATATCATATGAAGGTTTTACAAAATTATTTACATAGTTGTTTGTGCAACTACACACTCATATGACAAAACTTAACTAATCAACATCTAAATGTGATGACACTCAATCATCACTAACATTCATACTAGTGCTTGACTTCTATATGCATGTTCTTCTCCATTTACTTGGCAATAGTTGTCTCTTCAATTTACTCATTTTCTACTAAAGTAGCTTAGCTTACATATATGCTTGGTCTCAATTGGGGCGCTCAGCAATCACTAACTTGTTTGGCATGTTACAAAAAATAAATAGGTCCTTTGTTATGCTCGACTTTTACTAGATGACTCAGTTGTAGTGATGACTATTTATCCTTCCTAGTAAATGACTAATTTTTTGGTCACTAATAGACAACATAGGCTTAGAGATCAAAAAACTATACAATGATATTCAGTATACAAAAGAGTAGATAAAATAAACTCTTTACATTTGTTGATATCTTTAATATTTGGTATGACCTTTGTAGCTCATTGTATCAACTTTGCATGCTCTTCATTTTTACTACTTTACCACCAAGTTTGCATTACAAAAAAATCACATACTTATCACAATAACCACACAAATATTTGTATTTAGAAAACTTTCCTTTATAGTCTATTATTTAACAATAACCTGCACTATCAACCATCATTACTTTACATGCTTTCCAAAATACAAAACTATATCTTGCTCACTTAGGGTTCACATATAGGATGTTGTCCCTAATTGGTCAAGTAATTACTTTGATAATGAAAATAATTCTTTAACATGAAATACTCAATTCCTTGTCTTTATCCTATTGTGTCGATTCATTACTACAATTGGAAAAACTACAATAACTCTATATGTACTATTCATACAACCTCGTACACATAGCTACAATATCACAACTTAATGTACTTATTATATCTAAGAGTGCACATTCCAACATTACCCCTTTTAGTTACACCAATAAAAAAGTGCATGTGTTGGCAAATAAACTCTATAATACTTAGAGTCCTTGTTGGATGATTGGGAAGACCGGTTGGAAGCATGAATGCTAATGATATTCCTATGGGGGAGTACTACTATGATGATATGTTACATTCATGACTGAGTTTTTCATTGATGTCAACATAACAATTTTCTGTGGTATCTAACAAAAGAATAGTTGAAAGATTAAGTTAATATGGATGGCTAGTTGAGCATTATAACCACCCAAGGTTATGGGAGATACTTTTGAGTATCTAGTATATGTAGTTAATGTCAAAAGAAGAAATTATAAGTCTAGAAGAAGTTATGTAAGTTTTGTTGATGTCTATTCTAAGATAGAGTTTACAGAGGCATGTTTTGGTAAACTTGTTATATCTCTTAGTAGAGTTAATATCTTGAAGATTGAGGTTGAGGAAATAGAGAAGACATGTTGAAGATGATGTGGCTAAGCTCTCTCATCATAATATTGCATGTACAGAAAGTTATTCAAGTTACAGGGTGGAGGATTAATGTTATTGCTAAGTGTAACATGTTCTTAATGTGGTCCTATAATAATTAATTGAGAAGGACTAACAACTGACTCAGGGAATTGGTTTGAGGACTTAGTATAAAGGAAGGACATTTTCCTTTATCATGAAATTGAATTAATGGAATATGAACTGATGATAAGTTCCAGAGAGTGTAGAATGCAAAGTTGAGCAGAGTAGTGCAAAAGTGAAGGAAACTTCATTGCTGAGGTTTTGTTGAGTGATCCAAGGTTTGCTATTTGGATCCAAGGTTTCATGACCCAGTCTACAAGGTCTAACAGTGAGTATTTTGATTGAAAAGATAGAGGAAAAAATAGAGGAAAGGAGAAGATAACAGTAAATTACTTGTTTGAGCAGTGAGTTTTTCTTGTAGTTGAAATTTCATGTTTGAATAGTGGCCTCTTCTTGCATACATTGTACTACAATTCCTAATAGGGTTGGCACAACTCCTAACAAGGTTGGAATCTCCTAATAGGGATTCAAAGTCTCCTAATAGGGACTCATTATACTAAATGTTGTAATAGACTCCTAACATGGTCCATCCTCTAACAAGGAATATTAATATTAGTACATCATCTTTTGAGCATCATTCCCACCAGAGTTTTTCCTCTAAGAAAGGGTTTCCCTAGTCAACATATCTAGTGTAACTATCTATGAGCATTTTATTATGGTTATGTTTTACTTTGGATGAATGGTTAATTTTGGTTATAGAAGATAAATGTTTTAATTATTGGATAACTGATTGAATACCCCCCCCCCCCCCCCCCCCCCCCCCCCCCCCCCCCAACCCACCCCTCGTAGTTATCTTGGCGGACTAGTGTTTCTAAAAATTAATATCAGAGAATTAGGTCCTTGAAGATAAAGTTTAACAACTTTGGGAGATCCATGGCGATTCAAGAAAGATAGTCTAACGTTAGATGGAACAAATTATGATAGCCAGAAGGAAAAGATGAAGAAACATTTGTTGTGTATGGGTCTAGGATATTGGATGTTGACAAAATTAGTGAAAAAAATTATTGTTGAAAAGGATTTGGAAATTTGCATCAAGGTAGAAAGAGATCTTTTCATGTGTGACATGAGAGCTAGGGAAGCACTGTTGATTGCACTTCCTAAAATTGAGCACAATCAAGTAAAATAACTTGCTACTTCACATTTGATTTGGAAATCTTTGGAAAATATTTTTTAAGGTGATGCATATTCTAAGAAGTTGAGGGTAAAAAGTTAGATTTGTACATTTCAAGATGCTAAAATAATGGAAGATGAATCTATAAGAACATATATAGGCAAGATATCATAAATTACTATAAGTATTAAAGCTCAAGGAGGAACCAAAGAAGATGATGAGGTTATATGAAAGACATTGAAGACTCTAACACCACCATTTAAGTTAGTAGTTCAGATGATACAGTTGTTGATATCTTGTACCAAAGATTTCACAAAGGAGACATTGCTTGGAAGACTTAAAGTAGGTGATAATGAACTTAGAAAGTCTAGAGAATTAACCAGAACTGAGACAATTTTTAGTGCCTTGAATATTCAACCCAACTTATAAGGAGAACAAGTGCTAGAGGAGATTTTTCTAGCAGCAACAGATCTAAAGAAGACAAAAAAAATTGAAGGAGTAGCCCTTCCAGTAAGAAGAGAAAAAGGAGGTAATAAAATCTTTTAAGTGTTGGACTTGTGATGAATGTGGTCATTATGCATCTAAGTGTCCTAAAAGGGAGAATAAGTATAAGGGAAATCATAAACCTAGAAAAGATAGAGAGTGTTTGTATGCAAATGAAGATAATGATTCTGATGAACAAAAGTACGAGTGATGATGAAATTGGATTTATGGCAATTATAGAAGAAAGTCCAGCTAAGGTAGCTTTGGTATCATAGATTCAAAAGAAGTCTAATTGGATAATTGATAGTGGTTATTTACATCACATGATTGGTGACATGAAAAAGTTTGTTGATACAAAAGTTAGGATGGAGAAATTGTCAGAGTTGAAAACAATACATCATGCCAAGTAAAAGGTATTAGATCTATAACTCTTGATGGTAAAACTAACACTAAGGATGTATACTTTGTTGATGGTTTAAAGTAAAATCTTTTGAGTGTTGGACAACTAGTAGATAAAGGTTATCATTTGTAATTTAGAGAAAATACATGCATGATCAAAGATAAATATGGAAAGGTAATTGGAACATGAACTAGATCTAGAGGTAATGTATATCAGTTGAATCATACTAAAATGACATGTTTGGTTACAAAGGTAGATGATCGTTGGTTATCGCATAAGAGATTTTATCATATAAACTTTGATAGTATTGTGAGGACTAGTAGAATGTTTGCAGATAGAAATTTGCCGAAGATTGTAAATCCTACTAACACAATTTGCAAGAGTTTGTTTTGGTAGTGCATAACAAAACTTCTTTTCCTAGCAAGAAGTTTACAACTAAAACAAAGTTAAAGATTGTACACACAGATCTTAGTGCTCCTACAAAGACTAAAGGACTCTATGGTGAAAGGTATTTTATGATTCTAATTAATAATTTTTCTAGAATGATGTGGGTTGCATTTCTTAAAGAGAAATTTGAGGCATTTGAAAAATTCAAGTTTCAAGAATAGAGTTGAGAATGAATCTGGTATGAAGATTAAATGTTTGAGATTAGATAGAAAATGATAATTTACTTTGAATGAGTTTAATATGTTTTGTGAAGAAAATGGAATCAAAAGATAGCTATCATCTCTGAGAACCCATGAATAGAATGGTGTTGTAGAAAGAAGGAACAAGTTAGTTACAAAAGCTGCAAGAGCTATGTTAACAAAGAATGATGTATCCAAGACATTTTGGAGAGAAGCTGTGAATATAATAGTCTACACTATGAACAAAGTACAAGTCAGGAAGGACACTAACAAGACATCTTATGAACCATGGTTTGGTCACCCAACTACAGTTAAGTATTTTAGAATCTTTGGATGTACCTGTTACATAAAGATAGATGATGACATTGGTAAGTTTGATGCTAGAAGTGATGAAGGTATGTTTCTTGGTTATTCATTGAAAATCAAGGCTTATATATGTTATAATTAGAGAACTAAGACTATTTTGGAAAGTGCAAATGTGAGAATTGATGAGAAATTCAAAATACAAGAGAGAATAGTTGATTACAATTTAGTTGATGATGTTGTTACTAAGCTAAGGAATGATGAGGTATTTCTTGAGACTAAAAATGATTTGTAGAATGAAGGAAAGATAAGGTAGGAACAAAGCTTGGAACCTTCACTAGAGTCAAGAGTTAAGATAATAACTCCTACTTTAGGAAATAACATGATAAAGAATCACCCATTCAAACAAATCATCAGAAGAAAAGAGAAAGGTGTGATCACAAGAAGCAGAGTAAATGAAGAACTATGCTTGATATCTCAAGTTGAGCCTAAGAATGCAGATTAAGCATGTAAAGATGATTACTAGAAGCAAGCTATGAAAGAGGAATTGAATCAAATAGAAAAGAGTGAGACATGGGAATTGGTCCCTAGACTAGCAGACAAGAATGTGATAGGAACTAAATGGATATTTAGAAACAAGATGAATGAGCAAGGAGAAGGTGTAAGAAACAAAGAAATATTGGTGTGTAGAGGTTACTCATAGTAGGAAAGAATAGATTATGAGGAGACTTATGCTCTAGCAGCTAGAATAGAAGCAATAAGATTATTCTTAGCCTATGTAGCACAAAAGAAATTCAAAGTATATTAGATGGATGTCAAGTCAATATTTTTGAATGGAGAACTTGAAGAAGAGGTATACATTGAGTAACCTGAAGGATGTCCTTTGAAAGATGACAAGGGCATAGTATGTAGACTAAGGAAAGCATTGTATGGATTGAAGCAAGCACCCAAAACCCAATATGCAAGTTTGGGATAATATTTGACAAAACTTAGATATAGCAAAGGTATGGAAGATAGTAATCTGTATTGGAAAGAAATTGATGAACTTGGATATAGAAAAGGTATGGTAGATAGTAATCTATATTGGAAAGAAATTGATGATGGTTTGATGATTTTGGTAATATTCATTGATGACATCATATTTGGAGGAAATGAAGAAGAAAGTGAGAAGTTTGTAGAAGAGATGAAGAAAGAATTTGAAATGAGTATGATAGGAGAGATGAAATATTTTCTAGGATTGCAGATTGTACAAAATAAAGAAGGAATCTTTATTTCTCAGACTAAGTACTTGAAAGGTTTACAAAAAATATTTGGTATGGAAACATGGAAACCTATTGGAACACCTATATGGTAATTGGACTCAAGTTATCTACAAAGGATAAGACACCTACTATTGAGTAGAAGAAGTATAGATCTATGATCAGAGCATTGCAATATCTGACTCACATAAGGCCTAATATAGCAAATGTAGTTAGAATTATTGTAAGATTCCAAGATGACCCCAGAGAAGTGCATTATGTAGTAGTAAAAAGGATATTTAGATATCTAAAGAGAACATCAGAGTACAGATTATGGCATGATAGATCTAATGATTTCAGTCTAAGTGCTTATACTAATGTAGATTTGGTAGGTAGTATGGATGATAGAAAGAGCACTAGTGGAGGAGCTTTCTTTCTTGGAGGAAGATTAGTTTCTTGGTTAAGCAAGATGCAAGTTTGTACATCTCAAAGTATAGAAGAAGCATAGTATGTTGGAGCAATAAATAATTACAATCAAGTCATTTGGATGAAGTAGATGGTGAAGGATATAAGGATAGAAATTAGAGAACATATTGTTATACATTGTGACAACACAGGTACAGTAAATATGTCTAAGAATCTAGTATTGCATTTGAGGACTAAGCACATTTCTATTAAGTATCATATGTTGAGAGAGAAAGTTGCATAAAAGGAAATTAGATTGGAGTATGTGAGCACTAAAGAGAAAATTGTAGATATGTTCACTAAGCCTCTTCCCAAAGAGACTTTTGAGCATTTGTGAGGTATGATAGGGGTTATGCCCCTTCCTAAATCAGAGTAGAAGATGCAGGAGTGCGTCAGTCTAGTGTAATAGTGAACCATTGTTTGTTTGGACTAAATGTTGATGCTTCTTGAATGGGGGAGTATTTGTGATGGACAAAGTCATCTAGGACTCTTTTTGATGTTTCTTTCAACAATGCCTTTTGATAATCAAGCTAGTAAGTATCAGTTGTTGTAGAGTTTGATGCAAAGATGTTGGTTGTTGAAACCTTTGACATTGATGTTAATAGGGCAGAAGTTTGGCATGAAAAACAATATGTTGACGAAGATGTTTGGCATAAGTATAGTATGTAGAATAAAATTGGTATAGAGTACATTGAGATATATCAATGGGGGAGTATGATTGATAAAAAGAATTTGAGGATGAACAGTCTTTTATTGGTAATCTTGGAACTAGATTTTTGTCATCTATATTGCCATAAATGACAATTGGGAAGAATGGTTGGAAGCATGAATGATGATGATATTCCTATTAGGGAGTACTACTATGATGATATGTTACATTCATGACTGAGTTTGTCATTGATGTCAACATAGCAGTTTTCTATGGTATTTGATAGAAGAACATTAGAAAGATCAAGTTAATATAGATGGATAGTTGAGTAGTATAACTATTAGAATTGCTTTAGAATAATTGAGAGGGGGGGTGAATCAGTTATTCAAGGTCCAAACTTCCTATTCAAACTTTTCACTAAGTGTAGTGAACCAATTCAACCATTCATTCATCCAAGCTTTAACTAATCTAATTAGAAAGTTACTATAAATCAACATGCACATATAACACATAAGAAATCAACACATGACATAGTGATTTATGTGGAAACCCGATTTGGGAAAAACCACTAGTAACATGCTACTCAATTTTCACCCTTCTAAAGTGATGCTCTGTGAAAGGCCTTCCTTGTTAAGGGCTTACAACACACTATTAAATGTGACCTTGTTAGAGGATTTAACCACCCTATTAGAAGTGGGCTTGGTTAAAGGACTTTAGAAAATTCACTTGGAATGTCACCCTATTAAAAGATTTACAAATGGTTGTTAGGCCAACCTAAGTCCATATGATTTTCAGATCTAATACAATTGCTAGAGAGTATTAGAAAATATTGACTTGACTAAAACATACAACTTATCTTATAGATCTTGGATCACTTCTCAGCTCATACGCTTGCCTGGCCTTCAATCTCTACAACTCTTAACAACTTTCCCTTTCTTTCAAGCTTTGTCTCCTAGATTCTCCATACTCAATGTACCAATGCAATCATCTCTTCATGACCACTCATAAAAGCAGAGCCTCTATGCTCTTCTTTCTCCTAGATGTCTCCTCCTTGACACCCTTTCAACCACTTCACAGATTTTGGCACTTCAGCAGCAACAATATCAGCAACTCTTTGCTTCTTGTTCTATGACTTCTTAAATAGAAGTCTTGGAGTTCCTTTTCCTGCTCGATTCTTCCATTTTTCAATTTCAATTTGCATGAATTAGGTAGGATTCATTATATCTAAACCATATCTTGTTTCCTCTAGAAACTTCTTGAATAATCCTTTAGAATTTTCCCAAAAATGGTTTACATAAGATTCTATGCCAACAACTCATCATCCTTATCTTCCAACTCATTGACAAAATTCAATGCAAGTACTATGTCAGCTTAGATTTGGTGAATCTTCATCATTTGAAATAATGTAGTGGCTTGACACTATTAAAATACTGGTGCTTGACACATACTATGCTACTCAGCATCAACTATATTTTTCCTGATGCTCGACACCTGAAGATGACTTTGCACCAACTATTTTTTTTTTTATGCTTGGCACCTAATCTTTACTTAGCGCTTGAAGATTACTCGGCACACACTAGAAATTTCTATTACTCAGCTTCTACTGAGAATTTTCTTAGCTTCAACTAACTTGCTTGGCACCTACTGATGATCTTAGTTAAATCTTTGCAGTCAGCCTTGTTACAACTTCTTCCTTCAATGTTTCTAAGTGTGACCAACCTCTATATCTTTGAGTATGTCATCAATACATTACTTAATCATTGTCTTAACTGATTCTTGCACTTCATTACAACATCATAACTCAACCTAGGGAAAGATGATCAAATCCTCTTGATCAGTCAAATAAGTGATAGTACATGGATCTTATAAGCCCTACAAATAGCAGGTTTGACATCAATGAAAAAACAATGATTGAAAACATTCTCTTACAACAATCTCCCTCTTTGATCTTAAAAAAAAATGAGTTTTTCAATCAGATTTCCAACAATCTCCCTCTTTTTCATTGATGGCAAACCAAACTAATCAACCATCAGACTAAACTATTCAACCAAAAGCTTACTAGGTTAAAATAGTAAGTCAAATGCCAAAAATTAAATTGTAACATCACATCTCCTACTACTATTTTGATTGCTTCATTTCAACTTCTCCCTCTTTGTTGTTGTACCCTTGTTGTTTATCTTTCTCCCTCTGTATTGCTCATCTTCTCCCTTTGAACTTCTTCTTCCTCTTTTTTGATTCTTTATCTTTGATAGTTGATTGATCATTTTTTCACTTCTCCCTCTTTGACAACAATGCCAAAGACATATTAGGATCTTAATATGTAGATGTAGCTCTTACAGGTTCATTTAATGTCTCCCTCTATAACCTTTCTTGTGACTGATTTGAAGTTTCAACACTTCTACTACTTTAGGCATGAATCCCAAAGTAAACATCCTTTGCATCAATGTGTAAAATCTTCAACATTCTGCTTATTTGATGCAGGGCATACTTTCTTTTTGGTTCAAGTAGCCTTAGCTAGGGGTATCATCCCTAACTTACCTCTAAGATACTCAAAAGAATCTTTAGGTAGTGCTTTTGTGAAGATATCAAAAATCTATTCCTTTGAGCTGACATATTCCATTTTCACTTGTTTATCTTCCACCTGTTCTCTTACATAGTGATACTTGATTGCAATATGCTTAGTTTTAGCATGCATTACTAGGTTCTTTGATATATTGATAGCACTTGTATTATTACAATAAAGTGTCATAGGCTCAATTACTTCTTCCTTCATACCTTGTAGCAAATGTTTGATCCACACAATATTGGTGCAGTTTATAGAAGCTACCTCATATTTAGCTTCAGCAGTAGACTGTGAGGTGCAACTTTGCTTTTTTCTTGTCCATGTAATCAACCTCTTTCCTAAGAAAAGTGCTCCTCCACTGGTGATATTTCTATTATCAATCTTACCTCCCCAATTTGCATCAGTGTAAGCTTTCAGTTCAAACTTCTCATTCCTCTTGTAGTATAAACCAAAGTCATCAATTCCTTTGAGGTATCTCAATATTCTCTTCACTACGATTAAGTGATTTTCTATTGGATTGGTAGAAAATCTTGCTACTATTCCAATAACTAATGCAATTTCTGGTCTACTATGTACAACATATTGTAGCTTTCCAATCATTGACCTATACAATGTTTGATTTACTTTAGCAAATTCATCATTCTTGGATAGTTTATGGCCTATTGCCATTGGTGTGCTAACTGGTTTTGAGTCTTCTAACCCAAATGTTTTGATTATTTCCTTGATGTATTTGTATTGGGTCATAAATATGCCATGCTTCAATTGATGTACTTTTAATCCAACAAAGAATTTGATTTCTCCAAACATTGACATCTCAAATTCATGCTTCATTTGATCAGCAAAATCTTTACATAAAACATATTTTCCTCCAAATATTATTTCATCAACAAAGATTTTTGATATCAAAATGTCTTTACCTTCCTCAGCTTTGATGTACAAATTGCTATTGTCATCTATTCTTTAAAATCCTACGTTTACAAGATATTTGTGCAACCTTTCATACCATGCTCTAGGTGCTTGCTTTAATCCATAAAGTGCTTTGTGTAGCTTGCAAACCATGTCCTTCTTCTTCTCATCAACAAATCCCTCTAGTTTTTCTATGTAGACTTCCTCTTCTAGTGTACCATTTAGAAAAGTAGACTTCACATCCATCCAGTAGACTTTGAAACCTTTATATGCAGCATATGCAAGTAATGTTCTTACTCCTTCCATTCTTGCAATAGGGGAAAATGTCTCTCCATAATCTAGTCCTTCTTCTTGTGCATAGCCTTTGCAAACTAATCTGACTTTGTTTCTTGTTATTTAACCATTCTCATCAAGTTTGTTTCTAAACACCCATTTTATACCAATCACATTCTTATTAGCTAGTTTGGGAACTAGAGACCAAGTTTTGTTCTTCTCAATCTGATCTATCTCTTCTTTCATGGCCTTATACTAGTCATCATCTTGTAGTGCATCTTTGACTGTTTTGGGTTCAACCTTTCTTAGTAGACATGATTCATTCCTCAGTCTATTCCTTTTCATTGGTCTAGCATCCTTATCACCAATGATTTGATCTACAACATGATGTCTTCTTACGTACTTGGCTAATCTGGGTTTAGTCCTTCTTTCTATGTTTGATCCTTCTGCTTTAGAGTCATTTTGTTCTTCTTTATCTGGTATTTCATCATTTCTTTCTTGCATACTATTTTTAGAATCAGAATATGCATTTTCTACATTCTATAGCTTGGATTCTAAATGTAACTTGTCATTCACTAGTTGAGACTTGACAGATACTAAAGTTTGTTGCCGATTCCCAACTTGATTTGCAGTATTATCTTCAACTATCATTCCTTCATAGAAGTATACAAAGGATCTATAATCCTCTATTTTCTTTGACTCATCAACCTAAACTTCTGCATGCTCATCAAAATTTATATTTGCACTCTCCACAACTTTGTTAGTCTTAGTATTCAAACACTTATATGCCTTACTTCTAGTGGAGTATCCAAGAAATAAGCCTTCATCACTTTTTGCATCAAACTTTCCATTTCTAGTGTCTTTTAGAATATAGCATTCACAACCAAATACTTTGAAATATTTAACATTAGGTGAATGATCATACCAAAATTTAAAAGGTGTTGCATTTTTACCTTTCTTGACTTGAACTCTATTCAGTGTGTAGACTGCAATCCTTACAACTTCTCTCCAGTATTTTAGTTCAACATTTTCCTCCATCATCAAGGTTGTAGCATAGTCAATTACTAACCTATTTCTCCTTTCAGCAATGCCATTCTGTGGTGGAGTTCTTGGTGTTCATGTTTTTCTTTTGATACCTTTGTCATTGTAGAATATTTCAAACTCTCTTGATGTGAACTCACCTCCTCTATCTGACCTAAGGCATTTCAAGTTCTTTCCTATTTCCTTCTCAACTCTAGCCAAATACCACTTAAACATTTGGAAGGCATTAGATTTTTTCTTTAGGAACATACAAGTCATCATCCCAGATTAGTCATCTACAAATAGCATTATGTATCTATCTCCTAGGTAGCTTTGAACTTCTACTGGTCCACATAAGTCTGTATGGACTAACTCTAGTACTTCATTGGAAGTGTATGTTTCTCTTTTAGAACTAGACTTAGTCATCTTCCCTAGTTGACATTGTTTGCACATTGTGTTTTTAGGTTTCTTCAACTTGGGCAACCCTCTGAGTTTCCTTTTCTTGCTAATACTAATCAGATTATCAAAGTTAACATGACACAACCTTTTATGCTACAACCACACATCATCAAGTCTAACAATAAGACATGTTGCTTCTTCCATATCTAGATAAAATAGGTTACTCCTAGTTTGTTCACCTTTTCCTATCAAATTTCCTTCAATGTCATAGATCTTGGCATTTTTGTTTCCAAATTCAACTTTGCAACCTACATTGCCTAACTATGATACACTCAACAAATTGTAGTTCAATCCTTCAGCGTAGTATGCATTATCACATGAAATTTTCTCTGTAAGTTTGATAGAGCCTTTTCCTTTGATTTGACATGGGGCATCATTACCAAATCTAACACTATTTCCATTATATTAAGTAAAGGTAATGAACTTACTTTTATCTTCTGTCATGTGATGTGAGCATTCACTATCTATGATCCATTTGTCATTCTTGTTCACACAGGTAACCAATTCTGTTGCTTCATCTTCATCTTTGTGTAATTCATCCTTCATGGCTACATGGACTACTTCATCATCATTCTCATCAAAGTCTTCTTCAATAATGTAGCATCTCTTTCCTTTCTCCTTGTAATCTTTGCTATCATCTTCTCTTTTGTTCCTGAACTTGTTTCCTTCCTTGTAGTTCTTCTTCTATGGACATCCTCCAACTATATGACCCATTTCATTGCAATTGAAACATATGATAGGGAGCTTACCTTTGAATTTTCCTTTACCTCTATGGAATCTTCTGGCTAGTAGTGCTTCTAACTATTCCACATCTTCCTCATCTGTACTGCTATCATTGGATGCATGTTTTCCTTTTCTTCTTCTCTTTCTTGATTTTTCCTCTTCAGTATATTTTATTGTCATCTTGGCCTTGAATGAAAATTCAAGGTTCTCAGGCCTATAGTTTTCAAAATTGGATAGCTTAAATGTAGTTAGTCTTCCCACTATTCCTTCAAAAGTTAGTGTGTTCCCCTGTACACACCTTGACTCTTGGATGGCTGAAACTCTTATGGCATAGATAAGAAGCAGGGTTCTTAAGTATTTGCTGATAGCTATCTCTTCTTCCAATTGTCCACCTAGACTTCTTATTGCACTCACCACTTCTTTCATTCTTGTTGCATACTGAGCAACATTTTCACCTTCTTCCATCTTCATGTCATCAAACTTCCCTCTTAAGCTTTCTCTCTTTAATCTCTAAACATTTTGATCTCCTCCATACATATCTGACAAGGTTTTCCACATCTTGAATGTAGTGTCACAATCTTTGATGTCATCATATTCAGCATAGTTAAGTGTAGATGCAATCTCCAACATTTCTTGGTTATACTCATTTTTGTTCAAATCATCTGCAGTGAGAGGTCCTATAGGAGTTACATGTTCTGTTCTAATTCAGGTTTGTGCACAATCACCTATTGATCTAAGGTGCAATTTCATCAAACTCTACCATGCAAAAAAGTTGTCTTTGTTGAGCTTGGGAACTTTTCTTTTGGACATCTTGATCTTCTTGCTTCTAGTACCTTGAAACTAAATCAGCATATGGCTCTGATACCAATTGTTTGAATTTCTTTAGAATAACTAGGGGGGGGGAGGGGTGAATTAGTTATTCAAGGTCAAAATGTCCTATTTAGACTTTTCACTAACTATAGTGAACTAATTCAACCATTCTTTCATCCAAGCTTTAACTAATCTAATCACCAAGTTACTATAAATTAACATGCAAGTATAACACATAAGAAATCAACACATGACACAGTGATTTACGTGGAAACCCAATTTGGGAAAAACCACCAATAAGATGCTACTCAATTTTCACCCTTCTGAAGTGATGCCCTATGAAAGGCCTACCCTATTAAAGGCTTACAACACACTGTTAAATGTGACCTTGTTAGAGGATTTAACCACCTTGTTAGAAGTGGGCCTGGTTAAAGGACTTTAGAACATTCACTTGGAATGTCACCCTGTTAAAGGATTTACAAATGGCTATTAGGCCAACCTAAGTCCATAGGATTTTTAAATATAATACAATTGCTAGAGAGTATTAGAAAATCTTGACTTGACTACAACATACAACTTATCTTGCAGATCTCAGATCACTTCTTAGCTCATACCCTTGCTTGGCCTTCAATCTCTGCAACTCTTAACAAATTTCCCTTACTTTCAAGCTTTGTCTCCTTGAGTCTCCATACTCAATGTATCAGTGCAATCATCTCCTCATGACCACTCGTAGAAGCAGAGCCTCTGTGTTCTTCTTTCTCCTAGATGTCTCCTCCTTGACACCCTTTCAATCACTTCACAGATTTTGGCACTTCAGCAGTAACAATATCAGCAACTCTTTTCTTCTTGGTCTATGACTTCTTAAATAGAAGTCTTGGAGTTCCTTTTCCTACTCGATTCTTCCATTTTTCAATTTCAATTCACATGGATTAGGTAGGATTCATTGTATCTAACCCATATCCTATTTCCTCTAGAAACTTCTTGAATAATCCTTTAGAATTCACCCAAAAATGGTTTACATGAGATTTTGTGCCAATAACTCATCATCCTTATCTTCCAACTCATTCAAAAAATTTAATGCAACCACTATGTTGGCTTAGATTTGGCGAATCTTCATCATTTGAAATAATGCAATAGCTCGGCACTATTGAAATATTGGTGCTCGACACATACTGTGCTACTTGACATCAACTCTATTTTTCCTGATGCTCGGCACCTGAAGATCACTTGGCACCAACTAAAATTTTTCTAATGCTCAACACCTAATCTTTACTCGACACTTTAAGATTACTTAGCACACACAAGAAATGTTTGTTACTTGGCTTCTACTGAGAATTTTCTTGGCTTCAACTAATTTGCTCAACACCTACTGATGATCTTAGTTAAAGCTTTGCAGTCAACCTTGTTACAACTTCTTCCTTCAATGTTTCTAAGTGTGACCAACCTCTATATCTTTGAGGATGTCATCAATACATTACTTAACCATTGTCTTAACTAATCCTTGCACTTCATTACAACATCATAACTCAACCTAGGGAATGGCGCTCTTGTTACATCTTGTTTATCAAATCCTCTTCATGAATCAACTAAGTGATAGTACATGGATCTTATAAGTGAATATCATCCCTACAAATAGAAGGTTTGACATCAATGACAAAAAAATGATTGAAAACATTCTTTTAGAACAATCTCCCTCTTTGATCTTCAACAACAATGAGCTTTTCAATCAAATTTCCAACAATAACCACCCAAGGTTATGGGAGATACTTTTGAGTATCAGGAACATGAAGTTAACATCAAAAGAAGAAAGGATAAGTCTAGAAGAAGTTATGTAAGTTTTGGTGATGTCTATTTAGAGATAGAGTTTATAGAGGCATGTTCTAGTAAACTTGTTATATCCCTTAGTAGAGTTAATATCTTGAAGATCTAGGTTGAGGACATAGAGAAGACATGTTGAAGATGATTTGGCTAAGCTCACTCATCATAATATTTGATGTAAAAAAAGTTATTCAAGTTACAAGGTGGAAGAATAATGTTATCACTAAGAATAATGTGTTCTTAACGTGGTCCTATAATAATTAATTGAGAAGGTAAAGGAAGGACATTTCCTTTATCATAAAATCAAATGAATGGAATATGAACTAATGATAAGAAACAAAGAGTGAAAAATGTGAAGTTGAGCATAATAGTGCGGAAGTGAAGGAAAATTCATTGCCAAGGTTTTGTTGAGTGATCCTAGGTTTGGTATTTGGATCTGAGGTTTCATGATCTGGTCTACAAGGTCTGATAGTGATTGGTCTAGTTGACAAGATAGAGGAAAGTGTCATGCCTGACCACTACTTTGGTTTTACTGCATATTATGACTTTGTGGTTATAAGTTTCTTTCTGATGATATGTTCGTATTATCTGTAGAACTTTGTTTTTAATGTCCTAGGAACATGAGTTTATGTCAGTTACATATTGCTGTCTCATGATTTTCATGTTTGATATCTCTAATTTTATGTTATTGTGGTGTATGCACAATACTTTTGGATTAATATTAGAAAGTTTTTCTTGCTCCTTAATGTATAATTATAAACTTATATAGTATTGACTGTTGAGCATTCATTCATTTGAAATGATTATGGAGAATATAACCCTAGGTTTTTGTATTTGTGATTTATGTTTTTAGTGGGGTTATTCATCTTAATATGTTTATGTAATTCTAATTAGTTCGATTATTCTAACATATACTCTTTTGCATTGACAAGGGCTAATTATCCTAATAGTTTTAGAATGTATATATTTGTGTTTTGAAAAGGGTTTAAAGCCAGTGGCTAATACCATTTACCTATTGTCTATATCATATCAAATGTTTTGATTATATGAAATGAGGTTTATATTTATTAAACCTAATGGGTTTTTCATGCTATCATATTAAAGGGGTTGTTGCATTTGTTATGAATGCTATGTTTAAAAGTAATATGTTCATTGTTTTGAAAGCCAAAATATAGCGGTGGTAATGGGTTTGTCATATGTACTCAATCTGTGATGTGTCACAGATGGATTAAATGCAAGTAAATGGGGTTTTAATGGCATTGGAGGTTTTATCGCCATACTTTTTTTCAAGCATTGGCTCTGTGGAAGCAATACCGATATTTTGGCCTCATTACTCTGCATATGCATAAGATATGTGTTATGTTAGTGGAGTATCGGCATCATGAAGGGTTTCAGTTGGAAAGAAATCCTTGCTTATGAAGTCGAGCAAGGAGATTTCTCAAGGGGAGTTATTTGCTATTTGATGTTTTAATTTTCACTATTATCTTTCATTGTGGAGGTCGGTTGTGAGTTTTGTGTGGTAGCTCTATGGAGATTTCTTTGAGTTGGACATTTTGGGCTTTTGTATCAAGTTTATTTGGGGTTTTTTGCCTACTATTATTGGAGTTAGGGGGGCCTTTCTTAAACCCTATCCTCTCTTTTTCGTGTGTGTTGCATTTTGAAATTGTTAACTATATTGTTAAAAGATGATTTGTTAAAGATTTCACATATTGACACCCAAGGGTGGGTGTATGCAGGGTTCGACAATATATTTGTTGAATTCTGTATATTTCCAAATTTGGAGGTGGGTATGGTGTAATCGCCATGGTAACATAGCTTTTTGTAGCATTTTTGTTATTTGATATGAAAATAAGTAATATTGTGATGCTTACAGCTTCCATCGAGTTGAGCTGTGTGAGAAATACATACTCACGACAGTTAGCTTGAAACTTATATTTGTTGAACTACATAGTTAAGAGCCATGGCATATTGTCAAATAGTTTGCAGGAAGTCTAGGCATAATATAATTTGGAATGTTTAGCATTCACCATGTTCAGTCAGCATTATGAGAATTAGAATGAATGTATCTCTGTTTCGCAGTAAGATTTTTGGTATAAAACCCAAGGTTGTCTTATGAAATTTATATGTATAGGTATGAGGTTTAGACCGACCCACAGTGATTGTTTTAAAAATTAAAATTTTAGTTTTATATGGTATGTGAGTTGTATGAACCTAAAACATAGACAAGCTTTCGAACATCTACATTAAACTAAGGGCGGGCATTTGGTCAAATGATTAGTTTGAAACTTTTAAAGTGTTGTAATAGCAATTGTTGACATAGTGTTTTGTGTGTTTAATATGCTGTTGACAGTTGATACCTTGGAAATTTTTTTTGTTGGAATTTCTTACTATCGACATTAAGTGTCATATGATAATTGTAAACTTGGTGTTTTGTTGTTATCAACACTAGTCATGATATCTTGTCAAATAGTTAAGAGGAAATTGGAAATAGGTCGATATATCATTGCAACAACATAGTTTTCTCATTAAGTTATAGAAAGTTATAGAAAGGTGTTAAGTGATAATAGGTGATGTTTTATTGAATTGAGTTTATGATCTGGTTTCATTCACAATTGTATAAGGTATTTTGTGATAGTTAAAAATACACAGCTGATGTTACTCAATGCCCAAAATGAAAATTATGTTGAATAGTTAGTGTGCATTTTAAGACATAGTGGACTTCCATTCTAGTTAATTACGGATATTGGCATGCTAAAAGTTTTACAGTATCTGTGTGAATAGCATAATGATTTGATTTTAGTTCACAGTTTTGATTGTTATTGAGATTATAGTTATGGATATTGGAAATAATGTAGAATATATAGTATCATTATTAATGTTCATTTGTATAAAACATTAACTAAGATTGGACATGGAGAAGTCTACCAGATATGATTAAATTAGTTTGCTTATGTTATGAAGCTTTCCAATGAACATTTATATGATGGTTTGAAATTAAAATTATATGAATTAGAAATCTTTTATTCTAATGATGTTATTTAGTTCATTATTTTAATTCAAAACTATTTCTTAGTTAGAAAAGATGTACCATTGATATATGTAGATGGAATTTATTTTAAAAACAAGAATATCAGCTGTACTTTGATCTTACTATCTTTCTATTTCAAAGGATAAATGTAGATTGTTATGACAATAGGGTTAAATAGTATAGTGCTAAGATCAATAAATATCATTAAATTAATGTGTTAGTTTAATTGTATTTACAAGTTCTTACTATTATAGTATTTGTTTATGTTGTTATAGTAATCTAAATTTATCTTTGGAATAGGTAGAATAAGATGTGTTCAAATAGATTAAAGGATGTAGTATCATGTTGAATACTAATTTTATATCTATTGCAAGTACATTCTTAGAATATCTGTTTGATGTGTATTTTAAGGATAGCTATGATGAACATATATCGGGGTGGCTGAATTTGGTTTATCCTATTTAGTTAATTAATTCGGTGAAAACTTTAAAATGAATTTGGTGGGTTAATTTCATATAAAAGATAATTGGCCTTACCTATGACTTAAACCTATCAGGTTAAGTATGAAGAACAAGGCAAATCTCTATTCTTTCATTGACAAGTATAATAAAGTAATCTGTTATGTTTTGACTATGAGCATACCATACATGGATGCAGAATCTTAGTGCCATAATGATGAAACCTCAGTATATATATGATTCATTTATGGGTTATTCTTAGTGCGAGTTTAATTTTGCATTGATAAGTAAATGATTATTTCTTGCTTATTAATTTTAGAATTGCACTATGTTAAGTGGATCAGATATCTGCATTATGGATATGTATATGGTTATTCTAACATGTATGCAGGTGGATTACACTTTTCATCTCAGTGTGTACTGAGTCTTCTTTGTGTTGTGTTGCATTTGTGTGTGTTTTCCAAGTGCTCCAAGTCGTTTAGTAGGTAGCTAAAGATAATTGTTGTTGTTACTTCTTGAAAATAGCATTAGGGTCCTTATGATGGGCATAGGTATTTAGAAATGTTTTTGTACTCCTTTATTGCACTAAACTCTATATGTATTCACATTATAATGGATATGTACTTTGATGATATCATCTTTCAATTTGAGGTTTTCAGATTGAGAGTGATTCAATCTATGTATTTGATCTTGTAATAAGTTGATTTAATAAAAAAAAAATTCTTACATTTATGGTTCTTGTTCTTTGTTTCAAATTTATTGATTTTTGCTTAGTGTAGCTTTACATTTTGGTATCAGAGAAAAGTTTAAATAACCAAGACTCTTGGGTTATAGGGTTTAACCCGTCATCATTGCATTATTGATAGTTATTTGTTTGTAGGTTGCTATCATGCCTCCCATCACTAGAGAAACTCAAGGATGCAGCATTCTTGAGGAAAACCTTACTGGCAGAGGCAGAGGTAGGGGCAGAGGCCATGGTAGAGGTCCTAGGCAACAGAATATAGCTGGGGTTGGTCAATTTGATCAGAATGCTGGGGTTGGAAACAACCAAGATAACTAGGCAGATCAAGCTATGGTACTTTAGAGGATATTGGAATGTCTCGATAATATTGAGACTAACAACCATATTCTTGGTGGGGAAGCGAATGATAGGAGACCTCTTGTGCAAGGTATTAATCTACCTGTAGAGGAAGATCTAGTGGCTAGAGCTCAGCTCAAGGATCTTTCCAAGATGAAAGTGTCATTATTTTATGGTACAAAATAGGGTACAACAGCAGAAGCTTGGCTGCTGAATATTGAGAGATGCTTTGTCTTACATTGTTACTTGAGTAACATGAAGGTAAGATGGACAGTTATGCATTTGAGGGGATTTGGTTCCTTGTGGTGGGATCAGGAGTTGGAAAAGTTGAGCATTGATATTTCTCTAGTTACTTGGGAGCTCTTTGTAGAGCAATTCAAGGAGAGGTTTATGTCTGAATATTGGTGATAGGCCCATGCGGAGGAGTTCTTTCAGATTATGCAGTTTGGCTCTATAGTGGAAGCTTATGAACGTAGGTTCTATGAGCTTAAGAAGTTTTTTGGGTGGGCTGAAAATGATAAGGCCATGATACAACACTTCATCAGAGGGCTTATGCCCAAGATTGGGGAGGAAGTGAGAACTTTCCGACCTTTGACTATGCAGGAAGTTTTAGAGCGAGCAAAGCTGATTGAGATAAAATCTGGTTATCATGGGGCTTCGTACAAAATTAGCATGAATCCACCTATTTTGAATGTCAGTAGGAGTCATAAGCCTCCACAAAGTAGTGTGAAATCAAGATTTTCAGGCAAGAAATTCAAGAAGAAGAAGTTTGATAAGGACTCCAAGGGTTCAGAATAGCCTAGACCATCTCAACCACTTTAGAGTATGCAGAGTAATAAGCCAACTCCTAATCCTTCTAGTTAGAACATGGGATCCAAGAAGCTGATATTCATAAGACAACTTTTTGCACCAGGTATGGACACTACGAATTCACAGTAGTACCTTTTGGGTTAACAAATGCACCTTCTGTCTTTATGAGCCTAATGAATGGTGTGTTTAGAACTTTCCTAGACAAGTTCATAGTAGTATTTCTGGATGATATTTTAGTGTATTCTGACTCTGTTGAGGAGCATCAGCAGCATTTAGAGCAAGTTTTGGAATGCCTTCATAGGAACAAACTATATGCCAATCTTGAAAAGTGTGAATTCTTCAAATCAAAGATTTGTTACTTAAGACATATCATTTTAGGTGATGGAATTTCTGTTGATCCATCCAAAATTTGAGCTATTGTTGATTGGCCAGCACCTACAAATGTGTCAGAGGTTCAAAGTTTCATGGGCTTAGCAAGCTATTACCATAGATTTGTGTCAAATTTCTCCAGAATAGCGCATCCTATCACATCTCTCCAGACAAAAGGGAAGAAATTTGTGTGGACAGAGGAGTGCAAGGTAGCATTTCAGAAACTTAAGGAATGTTTGACCAATGCACCAATTCTGGCAGTCCCTAATTCAGCTAAGGAGTTTGTGGTTTGCACTAATGCATCTTTGGATGGCATAGGGGCATTGTTAATGCAAGATGGACGTGTTATAGCTTATGAGTCCAGAAAGCTAAAGAGTCATGAGGTGAATTACCCTACTCATGATCTCGAACTTGTTGTGATTATGCATGCTTTGACCAAGTGGGGACATTTTCTTTTGGGTCAACAATTTGAGTTAAATTCTAATCACCAAAGCCTTCAGTATATTTTCACACAACTAGACCTCAATGCTAGGCAGCGAAGATGGATGGAGTTCCTATGTGAATATGACTTCAAGATTAAGTATGTGCAAGGGAAGGAGAACATGGTTGCTGATGCACTTAGCAGAAGGTGACATGAACTGTCTTCCTTGATCCTAATAGTGAATCTTAAGGATAAGATTTTACAGAACCTTTCCACAGATCATTGGTTTCAGGATGTTAAGGCTATTATGGACAGTGGTAGCATCTTGGAAGGGCATTTTGAGGGGTATTCAGTGAATTCTAAAGGTCTACTACTATATAGAGGGAATGTGTATGTTCCTAAGTCGGGTGATCTGAGAAATCTGGTTATGTTTGAGGCTCACAAAGCACCATATTCAGCTCATCTGGGTGTCAAGAAAATGCATCCTGAGCTTAAGAAGCATTACTATTGGCCTAGAATGAAGAGAGACATACAAGATTTTGTGGCTCGATGCTTGGAATGTCAGCTAACACTAAAATTTAACTCTTCTTTTCTATGTGCTCAGTGAAAATATAGTATCTCAATTAATATTGCATTTCTTCTTTTACTATGTTGTTAAGTTGATGTAACTTGAACATACATGATCTTCGTCACTTAGTCATATCAATACATGATTGTAAAAAAAATTAAACCAACATTATACTATCATAGTCTAACTCATTCAAGTAACTAATGAATACCATACTTATCATCTTTTCATCATCATACTTTCTTCAAATCCTCCTCATCAATCAAATCCTCCTCATTAATCAAATGTTCTGATAATCAATTGAATTAGTATAATGTCTAACCAAGGCTTAACATTACTGAACCATACATATGGTATGACTCTTTCACATATAATAACATCATTATCAGTTGGGGCTAAAATAATTCCCCTTTGCAGTTGATGGAAACACATAAACATAATATTTTACATTACAAAACATTACACATAAGATAATCAAATGTATGGATTGACAACAATACAACTTTTTAGCTCTCTAACTTTATTAAATTTCTTTATAATAGATTTTAGTATTAGGTTCATTCAATTTGTATCTTCAAAAACTTCATCTTCATAAATTCTCTCTCTTTTGGGTATACTTCTCCATATTAGATTATCTTCCATTCACTTCACTCAATTATTACTTCTCTCCCCTTTTAGTCATTCTTTCTCAATCACTTCACTCTCCCTTTTACAACAATGCTAAAGGTAAATATAAGTTCCAATGTGAAACTTTTAAAACCTTGTATTAATGTCACGTACCTTGTATGTGCTATTTATATTAGTTTCATTACAATCACTTACACATCTTTAGGAAATAGTTCCTAAAGAGTGCTCTCTTACATGAAATCCACAAAGATATATATGATAATCCATGAATTGATGCAACATGTGTCTTTTCTACAATCTATTCCTTAGCTTTCACATATCCAAGGCTCACTTTCTTCTCTTTTACTTTCTTTATCAAGTAGTGATATGTGATAGATATATGCCTAGATTTTGCATGCATCACTAGATTCTTGGATATATTTATTGAATTAGTGTTATTACAATAGATAGTGACAAGCTCGATAACTTATTTTTTCATTCCATCCAATAGTTTTTTAATCCAAACAATATTTGAATAGCTAATTATAACAAAAAAATACTTAGCTTCAGTATTAGATTGTGATATGCAGTTATGTGTCTTGCTTAACCATGTAATCAACATTTCTCCTAAGAAGAAATCTCCACCACTTGTAATTTTTCTATTATCAAAATTTCCATCCTAATAAGCATCAACATAGACTTTAAGCTAAAAATCACTAGCTTGTTTGTACCACAATCCAAACTCTTCAGTTCCCTTAAAATAATTGAATATCCTTTTAATAGTAGTCATGTGTGTTTCCTTAGGATTAGAGAAAAACCTCTCAACAATTCCAACTACATGCACGATTTTACTTTGCACAACATACTATAACTTCCTAATCATTCATCTATAATTTCTTTCATTTCCCTTAGTAGTAGTATCCTCCTTAGATAATTTTCATTCAATCACCATAGGTATACCAATTGGCATTGACTCATCCATCCTAAATATTTACAAAATCTCCTTAATATACTTATATTGAGTCACATATACACCAAAATTTGTTTGATACACTTGTTGTCCTACATGACAAAATTGATCTCACCAAACATAGACGTTTCAAGTTCTTTACTCATTTGATTAGCCCATGATTTGTACAATAAATGATTACCACCAAATATGTTATCATCGACAAACATTTCAACAATCAATACCATGTTTTCAGCTTCCCTCTTCAAATAGAGATTACTATTTTCACTTTGTCTTACAAATTCAATCTTAATCAAGTATGAATGAAACATTTCATATGGGTAAAAGCATAGATCTATGTCACCCTTTGTGATATCTGACAGGGTTACAGCTAAAACGGTTTTGGTCGTAAGGATTATGACCAAAATACTTTTGGTTGTATAGACATGGCACTTTCCCACACCAACATGGCAAGGGGGGTTATGGCCAAAACCCTTTCGGCTGAAAGGGGTGGATTAAAAAATTCCATAAAATCACTTGTCAGCAGTCATTTTGTTGTTATGGTTTGCATAGTGGTTAGACAATTTCAGCTATAACAAGTTCTTTTCTTTTTTTTGTTTTTTATAATGTTTTTTAGTTATTACATATTTCCATTAGTTAAATTAATTTTTTAAAAGTGTTTTAGTAATTAAATTAATTATATTTTAAGTGTTTTATTAGTTGATTATTTAGACTAGTTAATTTTCTTTATATAGTTAGATCTTGATATGTTAGATAAAGAACTATATGGTATTTTTTAATTAAATATGTATTTAATCATAAATGTAGATTTTACATTATTAAACATATAGAATTCAAGTTGAGACTTAGATAACTAAAGTAATTACATTTGATAAAACATTAGCATAGTAGAAACCTATATAGATAACTAACATGTAGCTTGAAACATTAGGTAGAACTAAACTATAATAAGTGCTAGTTGTTCAAACTTGAAAACTTAAAATTTAACCAACCTCAAACTTAGAAAATATGGAAACTATAATAATATGTACCTTAAACACTGAAAAGTTGTTAAAACCTCAAGATAGCTAAAAATTAGCTACATTTTAGAAAACATTAAAATAGTAAACCTATGTACTAAATAACATACATGCATATTTTTTGTTCACATACATGAGCTAGATGTACTAAATAACATGTGCATATTTTTAGTTACATTCAACTTTGTACATATTTATAAACATACATATTTTAAACTAAATTTAACTTTCAGTTTTATATGTACTTACATGTATATCTTAACTCTGCATTTATAGATAGACATCTTTTCATATATCATTATGGCATCTAGTACTGGTGGAGCACCTATGTCCTCAAGGGAGGCTAGTGTTTAGGTAGGGGGTCATAGTGCTGAGTCAGGCACAACACGTAGACTGATATCATCCTTTGAGGAGAGACAATGTTTGTTTAAAGATACCATTGTTAGGTTATCTCATGCTATATAGTATCTTGATTCTACACTATTGAATTCTACCACTCTCCCTAATAGGAAGAAGATTATTTCTATGAGAGATGAGTTATGCCATTGATCAAGACAGTCTCTATGTACAACCCATTTGATGATATTAGTATTGAGACTTTTTACTCTTCCATTTCTCATAGTGTCACTTGCACTGTGAAGTATACATAGATTGATGGTGAGGTCTCCACCACTATGGTGAAGACTATGTTTCCCTTTTATATAAATAGGCATAGGGTTAGAGGTCATTCAATGACAAAGTGTATAGATTAGCTCATTTCTCCATTTATATATCCTTCGTGGTTAGTTGTGCACCATAGGTGGCCATTGAAGGATGAGTTTCCTCTTCATTTATGCAAACAATTGTTTACAAAATTTCATTTACATCATGATGTCGATTATATAGATTTTCTAGGTCATGCTAGACAGGGCCTCGATAGATTGTTAGAGAGATTTAGACTTGCATACACCCCTACACCCATTAATAAATGGGCAATGATGGGTCCAAACCTTTTGGTCATTTTGAGAGCACCACAAATGGTTGCTATGGGTATGACTGTTCTTGATGATATAGTTAGGAGTCAGATATATTCTAGCATTGCCACAGTTGGCACACACTTACGTGAGATATCTTCAAATTGATGTGGTAGATATATGTTATGATCTCGTGGTCCCATTTTGACAAGTGCACCCTCTAGCACATGAGCTGATGATCTATATGAGATAGTACATATACCATCTCCACTAGAGGTTTCTCCAATATTAGATGTGGATACATTTCATTGTATGAAATCTTATTTAGAATCTAATCTTCTTGGTTCATATTAGGCATTGTCAATAGTCATGAGGATTCCTCTTCATGACATTGGTGGACACATTAGCCATATTATTTCACACACAGTAGGATCACAACCCTCATAGAGATAAGAGGATATCCCTGCACATTTTACAACACTTGCTCTTATAGAGGGGCCTACATCACCTGTTCTTATAGAGGGGCCTACAACACCTATCCCCACACCTACTCAGGATCATGTAGCACCTACTCCTACATAGCCTAGCCTTAGAGCACCCACATTACATGATTCAGATATTGCTCTATCACTACATGATTCAGATATTAGTTAGATTGGCAGAGCATTACATGATGCTACGGTAAAATATTGTAAATTTATATGTTTATATTTATTTGTTACTATAATTTACACATGTATACTTGTTTAGCATACTCAAGATCTTTTATATGTATTTACTTAGGTCTATACATGTTTTCTTGAGTGATTCAATTTAACTTGTGTACATGTACATGTGTGTTCTATAGGGTCTTAGTGATAGTCTGTTGCATTTTGGGGATCTTTAAACCCCAACAGATCCTACATGACATGAGTCACAGGTATGTTATGTATTTTTTATTATATATTTGATAGATATATATTGTACATATGATATTTTACATGCACATATACATGTATAATTTTATAATTTTACAAATTTCTTTCATTTGACATAGGATTCAGATCTAGATTGTAGAGCCTTTTAGGGTCATGGATCAGGAGGGGGATGTGGTTGATCTTAGTTTACATGTCTATTTCATTGATGTTGGGTAATTTATATATAAACATGTCATTTCAGATACTTTGATATGGAGATGTATGTTATTTCAGATACATGTGTTATATTAGATACTTTTATATGGATATGTATGTTATTTCATATACTTTTATATGGATGTACATGTTATTTTAGATACATGATATTTTAGAGACATTTGATGTGGTATTTTGGAGACATTTTATATGGTATTTTGGATACATTTTACATGGGTACATACATTATTTCATAGATATGTTATTTTACATAGATGTATCTATTATGTTGATGTCTTATGTTCATGTTGAATGTATGTATGTTTTCAATATTCATATTTTTATTTCATAGATCATGTGTTATTTTGTATATGTGTTACAATATTTAATCAATAAATTATATACATATTTAAGAACATAAAGAGTACTAGTAAAGAATACATTTTGTGAACTACAACATTTAATCACTAAATTTAATATATATAAGAATGCAAAGAATACATGATGTGAACTACAACATTTAATCACTAAATTTAATACATATAAGAATGCAAAGAATACATACAAACATAAAGAATGTAATATGTATTTTCAATATTCATATTTTTATTAATTTGTATGTACATGTTATTGATCTTTTAATGTCTTAATCTTTTATGTTTATGTATGTGTTATTGTTTTTTAAAATGCCTTAACTTTTTAAAATGCTTTAATCTAAGTATAATTAACTATATTTAATGACATTTCTTAAGGAGAGATCTTAAATTATACATATATAAGAATGTAGATTAATGCACAGGTAAGAATATAACATATACATGTAGATAAGAACATATAAAGAGGATGACCTAAAGAATGCATGTTACAACATTTAATTAATAAAAGTTAATACATATAAGAACATAAAGATTATATACATAAATACATAAGAGCATTAACAATCATAAGAAAACATAAACAATGTATATAAATACATACAAATACTAAAGGGGTTGTTTTAAGGAGATGTCCTAAAAAGTGGTACTAAGGGGATGTCCTAATAGGTGGTCTTAAGGGGAGGTTAGGTAATGGGTAGTCCTAAGGGGAGGTCCTAAGAGGTTGTCTTAAATGAGATATCCATGTCTAATTTAAATAAAAATAACTTGAAACATGTCTAATTTTGTATATCCAAGATAAATGATCCAATGTATACAAATTTATAAAAAAAATATCTTGTCAACATTAAATGTGAAAGTATAAGAGCTATATAGACATAGCTAAACTAGAGCTCCACAAACATTGTATTGTTAGGATCCTCTCTAGTTTTTATTATCTCTAGAAGTTTTTCATGTTTTTCAATAGACAATTTTCACTTTTCATTTATGTTACATCCTCTTCTTTGTATTGCTTCAAATTGTAATTTTGTTGCTATAACATGGTTACTATAATGTAAAACATTTCCTCCAAGCTTGTATTCAATAAATTCAATACCACTATCAGTTACCCTTGTTTGTTGATAATATTTTCCTTCAATAACAACTAATCCAATTGGATATGATTGTTCATCAGCATCTATAGTTCCTTCTAGCAACTTGTGTTTTGCTTTTGTGCATCTTAAAAGATAATAGTCCACATTTTCTACATTATCTGATAAGGCTTGAATTGCAAAAATATCTCCTACATGTATATAAAAATAGATAAATATAAATCAATTTAAAATGAATATAAATGTATATTAATATATATATGTATATGCACACAAACTTGCCATAACTAAATCAGAAATGCACTCATAATCAGCTAAATATACAGGATCGTGAATGTCAATGTCAATGTCAACATCTTCAAAAGGAGGCTTTCTAACTATCTCCTTCAAATTCCAATGTGAAAATATCCATTCACAATATTTTCACATACACTCACTAGATTGTCCTTAATGCAATCATCACAAAAATATGTTTTCTCTCTTACTTTAATTACTAGAGGTTTATGGTTTCCTATAGTCATCACTTGATGTAAAATTCTAATACCAGGAATCGTTTGATAATTGTAAGGATTAGATCAATCTATATCTATTACAAATACAAAAAGTAATTGTCATATTTCAAAATAAATATTTAATACCAAACTCAAGAATTTGAAAAATAAATATAAGGTTCACCTTTCACTTCCCAAAAGTAATGCTTATTGTATTCAGTATCTCGAGTAGCAAAATGAACTTTGCACCATTCAATAATTTGATTTGCACTCTCTATCCTATTCCCTATATGTAAATAAAACATATATATATATATATATATATATATATATATATATATATATATATATATATATATATATATATATATATATATATATATATATATATATATATATATATATATATATATATATATGCGACTAGTATTAAACATGCACATTAAATGCATATTTACTTGCAAGTTCATGTTGTTGAAGCACACACTTTATACATGCTCCTGCTCCATCATGTTCCCCTTTTATGTGTCCTCTTTCAAATAAATTCCATAAAAACCTAGCATTGGTTCTAGCATATTGCATTGCTAACCAATTAAATGCTTTTGCAGATTTGAATTATCTAGTGAACATGAAATGATAAGTAAAAAAAATTATCTATGTACATGTATCAAATTGAAATAGGCATGTACAAATAAATATAAGTTAAAATAAAGTTAAATAAATGTGTAAGTTCATGTATACTAACCTACACATACTTAGACCAAATCCAGTGCTCTAAAATATTTATTCCACAAATTCTAAGATCTTCAAAAAACATTGCAAAAAAATTAGCCACATAACTCCTATAATGAATCTGAGGCCTCAACTCGACCCATATTAGCATCGATGATACATTATTATTTTGATACTCATGACTTGATATGTCAGAACATTATTTGATGCACTGAACATTATTATGTTATTTATGACATGTGATGCTTTACTTTTAGATATTTGTTTCATCATTTAATGCTTTATGAACATGTATAATGATGAAGTAAATGAATGCAAAACTAACACTTTGATTATGCAAGTTTAATGGTCAGAAATATGAGTAGAATTAGATAAACAATTGATTATAAGAAAATAGATGCTTTAATTTATATGATTTTTATGATACGCAATTTACATAATGCATATGAATTCTTGATCTACTGATGTGTGCAATGAGTGTGCAAGAAATTTACCCAAGAAAACTCAATGGAAAGATGGAACTAAACCACTTGTTAATTTTGTGCTATCTTTGTATTGTAATTCTTCAAAGGTTGTTATTTGGTCTTACTATTCTCCTAGCTTTTAATTGTTCCTATTAAGTCTTTCAGGCCTAAAAATATTAAATTTAAGTACCCTAGGGGTAAGGATGTGGGTGGGAAGCACTTTTCACCCCATTAGCCTCCTTGGTTGACTTTTAGGGTCACTCAAAAACCCTACTTTTGGTTGATTGCGAAAATTGATTGTCTCCTCCATGTGTTGGTGACTCAAACTCCATCTTGAGTTTGCTTAAGTCTAGTTGAGTTAAAGATCATAATTAGAGGCATTTTGGAGTAGTTTAGGGGTTATTAACCAATCTCCAATTTTGGAGAAAGTTTGAAGATTGAAGGAAGAAAAGGAAAAGCTCTTCTCAACCCACCATTTTTTCCATAACTCTTTTGGTGAAGGTAGGAGTTCTTCACTTCTTTGATTTTTTTTCTTCATTTTTTCATGCTTGAATCTTGCTTGAATCATGCATAAGGCATTGTGTTGTTTTGTATTGCTTGCTTGTGTGTTGGGGATTATTTGAAGGGATCTTAACTTGTTTTTCTTTGATGTTATGCTCATGCTTAATTTGATGCTTTTGTGTTTTGAGAGGATTTCATGGGGATTGTTTTAGCATCACTCACCTGTGGATAGGGAAGAAGTGGCCATGTATGGAGGAAGTGCCTTAGTTGGACCTCAATAGTGTAGAGTCTCCTCTCATGGTGAGAGAAGGGAAAGAGGGTAGGGTGTATGGGCCCCTACTTGTCATCCCATACCTTGTATGAAAGATTGAATTCTTGAAGAAGGGAAGGAATGAACACCCTTGTTATATTGGCCCCGAAAGGGCAATTGTAGAGGAATGGAAGTTCTTGAATTTCAGTCCCGAAAAGGCTATGTTATGGTATGGTGATTGACATCTCCTATTGAAAAAATCCACCTCCCCCCTATTTTGGTTAATTTTTGAACCTATTGTGCAAAATTGGGTTGGGAATGCATGCTTGAATTGTCATCTTATTGTGTTGTTTTACCTCCATGTTGGTTCTTGTCTCCCCCATGGTTTCCTTGATGCATTGAAGACATTGGTAAAGATCTCTTCTGAAAGCCCTTGAAGAGAATTCAATTGAATTGTAATATTTGTAAAAAATGTATTTGAATTTTGATGTATTGGTAAAGACATCATATTTTCTTACTGGTTCTTTCTCGATGGAGCCTCTAACCAAGATGAATAATAAAGAAAGAAAAAGATTATAAAATTCTCCTTGCATTGCTCTTATGTGATTTCAAGTTTTCCATATGTATGTGAGTAAGTAGGTTAATAGATTATGCCTTCAAATTGTGAATTTTGAAGTTTTCAATTATGTAATGAAAAGTAATTTGATATGATGAAGTTTCCAATTGAAGGTTTATGTATCAAGAGGAAATAAAAATCCTACATTGTGGTCACAAAGTTAACACTCTCCTTGTCAAATTTCATAATTAACAAAATCAAATTTGATTAAGAATTATGCATCACTTGAACTCTGAATAAAAGGAACATATACTTTGTAATATGATGAATTAAAAAACATAAATTATAGAAGAGAAAATAAAATTATAACCTTATACACATCCTTATAATGGTATATTGTTAAAAGGAATCAATGTTGTCATTAGGTTAGAATTCACTCTTAGTATAATACAAAAAGTATATAGCAAAAAAAAAACATGTAAACACTTAGAAAAATTGGCTTCAAAACAAAAATGTGCATTCCCAGGAGTAAAATACCTCTCTGGAAAATGTATGGGGAAAATTTTAATTCCCCAAGTTTACAGAGAATATTCTCTAAATTATTCTTATTTGAATTTCAACTAAAATCATTTGTTAAATCTCTTAACCAATAGTAATCAAATAAATTCAAAAAAATATATCTAAATTTGTATGTTAATACATTTCTTATTGCCTCCTCCCAACCATAAAATTGTTAGCATTTACTCCTAAGCTATCTAGCGTTCACTAAATCAAACTTCAAATCACCTCCTGCCAAATTTGGGTCCAGACCTAGCTTTAGTATTAAATTCCATGCATCATGAGAGGGCAAGTACTTTCCTAGGACTTCAAACCTAGTCTTGTTATATATATAAAAAAAAATGATTCGACCCACTTAAATTTTCCTTCCCATAATGTCTTACTTTTGTGCACCTTCCTATTGAAGGGCTAGGCGTGGACTTCAACCAACCCTGCCAGCATGAATACTGACCCCAATGATGACCTTGTCTTATCAAGGGAAGCAAGGAGAGGTTTTCACAAACTTTAACCTTCCAACATTTAAGCTTACCCCCACCTCATCTTCTTCCATCCGTAGGCTTTACTCACGTGGGGTAGGGAGGCGACCAGGTTTGTAGTGCACAGACCTTAGGTAGCACACTGTGCTTTGAGCATGGGGCCACATGAGGGGGCAAAATAAGTTCATTTAAAACTCAAACAAAAAAAAAAAACATCATACTCACTTCTCCCCTATCAATCACTTGACTCCATGGTAGGATGACACACAACATGGGAGGGGGAGGGGACCAAGTCTGCACCATGCTGACTTTGGGGCAGCACACTGTCCTTTGAGAAGAGAAGCCACACATGGATACATGCCCACTTGACCTAGGTGGATTTGAGGGTGGGTTTTAGGGTAGTGGCATAGTTATTTTTGTTTTTAATTTATTTATGTTGTGTAGTATAATTGTTAGTAATGTCTAGTATGTGGTCTAGGTTAATCTAGGATTATTTGGTTAGTGTTAGATTTATTAATATTTTAAATTAAGTTTAGCATTGATTTAATTATTTAGTTTAGTAGCTAATTTTGCTCAATTAGAAAGTAGTATAACATTTATTTGTGTTAGTATAATTGTTAGTATAAAATAGTAACTTAGTTGTTAGATTATAAATTAGTTAGTTTTAATTTAGTTATTCTTTATGTTATAGTTGTAATTTATTCTATGTTATTAATTAGCCTTATTTCAATGTGGGATTATTAGATTGATTTTAATATTGGCAATATTAATGTGGACTTAAATTTTATAATAGTTAGAATAAAGTTTGGATTTACTTGACGATTGAATTGAAATAAATCTAGTCTTCAATTTTAATTATGAATGATAAATTAATGAATTAGATTGTTATAGGTAGGTTAGAGAATTTTTTTGAATTTAAATGTATATAGTATAATTAATGATAAAGTTTACTTCTATCGTTTGTGTATATCTAAGGTTATGTAATTAAGAGATCGATATCATTTTAGTAGTAGGTCATTTTAATGTACCTTATAAGTCGTTATGTAAATCTATTGTCATCATTAGGAGGTAATATTTTAAGGAATTATTAAAACAAATTGATGGATGAGGACTTTAGTTAAATGGAAATTGTCATTTAAATTAATTAAATTGATTTACTAAGAAACATTAAGATCATGCAAACCATCTATTTTTTTGTTATGTTTCAACTGAGATGTCACCTCTCTATATCAATGTGAACTTACTTCTATCTTCTAGCACCTTTGGTTATTTAAATTTCAAACTACTTGAACAATTAGTTCCATTTTACTTAATTGAATAAACTTTTGTTGACCTTATTATCTTAATCAAATTTTAAAAAAATAAAAATTGTTGTGTGTTTTGCCCATATATTTTGGGCATGACATTTTGGTATCAGAGCCTGTGTTTCAACACTAGGAACCTAAAACCATTATGTTTCTGAACTTAACTAAAAACTTTATTGTGTAGGATGCCTCCTACTACACGAAGAAATCGTCGAGGTAGAGGTCATAGGGTGAGAGGTGGTAGAGTGAGACAAGAGGATAGACCACCTCCACCACCAAATCCAAATTAGGATATTTTGGATGCCCTCTAGGCATTGATTGGCATAGTCCAGTAGAGGGTAGCACCTATAGTATAGCTAGGACAATAGATTCCTGAAGGAGAAGCATAGGTTCCGAGAGGAGGCAGGGTAAGAGATAGAGAGAGGAGTAGGATTCCCCCACCGAGGCAGGTTGAGGGATAGGGAGAGCATGAGGGTGAGTTGATACATCAGAGGGGACCACCACTTGACATACCCCCTAGACATATAGGAGATGATATTAGAGAGTTGATACAACTTGGGCCACCACACTTTATCGGTTCCACAAAGGGAATAATAGTAGAGGCCTAGTTACAGAGTCTTCAGTGATGCTTTGGATTATGTCCTTATGGGAGTAATCTGAAGACACATCTTGTAGTTCACCATTTGAGAGGAGATGCCTCCAATTGGTGGCATCAAGAGGAGACTATAGGAGGAGTGAGCATGGATACCCGCACATGGGAGTCATTCTTAGAGATATTTAGAGAGAGGTACTTGTCTGAGCACTTTAGGCAGAAGTAGATTGAGGAGTTTCATCCTCTACATTAGAGGGGTCACACCATAGCTCAGTATGAGAGAAGGTTTCTCAAGCTCCTTCCATATGTCGAGTACATGAAGGACAAGAAACTTTGAGTGCATCAATTTATCATGGGCCTAAATTTCTCCCTTTAGGGTCCAGTTTGTTTGGCCTTCCCTACTACTTTCAAACAAGTAGTTGAGGTAGCACTAGTTGTAGAGGATACTTAGAGTAGACAGGATTCATGAGATTAGTCTTAGAAATCAAACTCTACTCAGTAGAAATCCCCTTGGAAAGGGAATTAGAACTACATAGTAGGGTCCTCTAAGGGCCAACAGTCTCAGTAGGAGCAACAGAAACCCTCACCAGGTTATTAGGGCTCCAAGCCCAAGCAATGGCATTCACAAGGTCTGAGGCAAGATCAAAAAGTACAAACCCCCAAGTCACAACCAATGAAGCCTCAGTAGTCTTCTAGGAGTTATTTTAGTGGATCTAGCAGGTCAGGAGGTCCACAATAGTTGAGATCTCAGGGTGTTTGATCTTATACATGAGGACCATGTTACACTTGTGGTGGCATGGGTCATATTGCTAGAGAGTGTCCTCAGGGACAGTCTTCCAGTGGTCAGAGAGGGGCACATTTAGAGCCGATAGTTGGTGATGTAGGCAGGTCCCACAAAGTTTTTACAACGGTTGACAACCACTAGGCTGAGCATTAGGCTATAGTTATTGAGGCTACAGGTATCATTCAGGGTAACATAGTTACTATTTTATTTGATTTTGGAGCTACTGATTCATTTATATATCCTTTTGTTGTGGAGCATTGCAGGCTAGTGGTAGTTAGTCAGGATGTTAGTTGGGAAGTAGAGTTAGCCTTAGGAGCCAAAGTGTCAGTTAATTCTATGGTGCATAGTTTCCTAATTAAGATTGGACATATGTCTATGATGTCTGATTTATGCAGTAACCCCCTAGGTTCTTATGATCTTGTTCTTGGCATGGATTGACTTTATGCCCATAGAACCAAGATGGATTTTCGATAGAAGAGGGTGGAATGTGTGGATGAGGATGGTATCTCTAGAGTGATCCTTGGATTTGAGAGACCCATATCCCTTTGTATGATTTCTGCTATGCAGCTTAGACGGTGCATGCAAAGGGGATGTCAATTATTCGCTATCACCATCAGTGACAGGGAGGAATATTTAGAGGGGGAGCCATCCCTCAATGATTTTCCTATATTGCAAGAGTTTGCATATGTTTTTCCTTCAGATCTCCCTGGTAGACCCCCACCTAGAGCAGTGGATTTTTATATTGATCTTGTGCTAGGGTCAGAGCCAATGTTGAGAGCACCTTATAGGATGACTACTCATGAGCTTAGTGAACTAAATATTCAGTTGGAGGAACTCTTAGAGAAGGGGAATATTTGACCTAGTGTGTCACCTTAGGGCACACCAGTGGTCTTTGTAAAGAAGAAGGATGGATCACTTAGGTTGTGTATTAATTATCGACAATTGAAAAAAGTAACCATCAAGAACCGATACCTTCTTCCTAAGATTGATGAACTCTTTGATCAGTTGTAGGGTGCTCGAGTATTTTCAAAGATTGATCTCAAGTTGGGGTATCATCATTTGAGAATTTTGGATAGTGATATCCCCAAGACTTCTTTTCATACTAGGTATGGTCACTACGAGTTCACCATGGTACCATTTGGCTTCACAAATGCTCCTACTATATTCATGAGCCTCATGAATGGAATATTTCATACTTTTTTGGATAAGTTTGTGGTTTTCTTCCTGGATGACATCCTGATATATTCTCATGATGAGAAGGAGCACAAAGAGCACTTGAGATAGGTATTGCAGAAGTTGAGGGGAACCAATTGTTTGGTAGCTTGTTGAAGTGGGTATTTTTTAGACTTGAGATACATTATTTGGGGCATGTCATATTAGGCAATGGTGTCTCAGTAGACCCATCAAAGATTAGGGCCATCATGGATTGGCCAACACCCATTAGTGTCACTGAGGTGAGGAACTTTATGGGACTAGCAAGCTATTATCGATGCTTTATTGTAGGATTCTCTAGATTGGGACACCCCATCATGTCTCTTCAGAGAAAGGGAAAGAAGTATGAGTTGATAGAGCAGTGTGATAGAGCTTTTCAAGAGCTCAAGAGAGCCCTCATGAGTGCACCAATTCTTACAGTACTAGATCCATCTACAGATTTTGTGGTGTGCACTAACACATCTTTGGATGGTATTGGGGTAGTGCTTATGCAGGATGGCCGACCTATTTCCTTCGAGTCTAGGAAGTTGAAGACTCATGAACTTAATTACCCTACTCATGACCTAGAGCTTGTAGTAGTGGTTCATGCTTTAGTGAGGTGGCGACACTTCCTACTAGGTCATAGATTTGAGTTTCATTCCAATCACCAGAGCTTGCAATACATATTCACATAGCCAAACCTTAATGCTAGGCAGAGAAGGTGGATGGAGTTCCTTTGTGAGTATGATTTTGATTTTCATTAAATCAAGGGGAAGGAGAATGTAGTTACATATGCCTTAAGTAGAAAGCACCATGAGTTATCATCTATGACTGCTGGTACCAATTTGAGAGAGTAGATTCTTCAGCACTTGCGAGTAGATGAGATTTATGCTGAGGTTAGTCAAGTGGTGCATGCTCAAAGACCCTTAGAAGGGAAGTATTTAGAGTATTCTTTGGAGTCTGATGGGATCTTACATCATAGAGGATGTATGTATATACCTTCCATTGGGGGTTTGCATGAGCTCATTATACTTGAGGCTCATAAAGCACCTTATGCAGCGCACCCTAGTGTTAAGAAGTTACATGAAGATTTGAGATAGTTATATCATTGGCCATGCATGAGAGTATAGATTGCTAACATAGTTGTGAGATACCTCAAGTGTCAGAGGGTGAAGGCAGAGCATCATCATCCCGGTGGGCTCCTTCAGCCTCATGAGATTGTAGAGTGGAAGTGGGATGTTATATCTATGGACTTCATTGTTGGTCTCCCTTTGTCATCTCGTCGCCATGATGCCATTTTGGTGATAGTTGACACATTGACCAAGGTTTCCCACTTCTCTCTCATACGTACTACATACACAACATGAAACATAGCTCAAGTGTTTTTATGGGATATTGTCAGACTTCATGGTGTTCCCTGTAAGATCATCTCTAATAGGGACTCACTATTCACTTCATCTTTCTGGAGAGAGTTGTAGGTAGCATTGGGCACTAGGATCAATTTCAGTATAGCATACCATCCTTAAACTGATGAGAAAATTGAGTGAGTGAATCAAGTTTTGGAGGACATGTTGCATATGTACGTGATGGACCATCAGGTCAAGTGGGAGGAATACCTATACCTTGTCGAGTTTGCCTATAACAATGGGCACCATTCCTCCGTAGGCATGCCACCTTATGAGGCCTTGTATGGGGGACCTTGCAGGACACCTTTGATTTGGAACAGGATCGAGGATCGAGTATCGATTGACCCTCAGTTAGTTAAGGAGATGGAGTAGTAGTGACCCTAATTAGGCAATGCCTGAGAGAGGCACAATATCTATAGAAGAAGTATGCAATGCAAAGAGGATAGATCAAGAGTATCAGGTTGGTGATAGAGTTTTCTTGAGGGTGTGACTGCACAAGAGTCTGATTCAATTCAGAAAGGGCTCTAAGTTGGCACCCCAGTTCGTTGGACCATTCGAGATCCTAGAGAGGATAGGACCAGTTGCCTACCATTTAGCCTTGCCATCTAGCATGTCACTCATCCATGATGTGTTTCACATTTTAGTACTTAGAGGATACATTTATGATGAGCCTCATATTATAGATTGGGATGCCTTGCAGGTGGAGTCAGACAACCAGTTAGTGCTGGAGCCTATCCATATTATTGCCCGACGGACCCTAGCACTTCGAGGTCGAGGGATGGACTAGGTTAGAGTCTAGTGGGACTGCTATGATGAGGTTACGGCTTCATGGGAGGATCCATCACAGATGTGATCTCAGTACCCATATCTTTTTGATGAATTCCAGGAGGAAGTTCATGCCTAGTGAGGGAGGATGTGAGGCCTCGCCTCGACCCATATTAGCATCGATGATACATTATTATTTTGATACTCATGACTCAATATGTTAGAACATTATTTGATGCACTAAACATTATTATGCTATTTATGATGTGTGATCCTTTACTTTCAAATATTTGTTTCATCATTTAATGCTTTATGAACATGTATAATGATGAAGTAAATGAATGCAAAACTAACACTTTGATTATGCAAGTCTAATGGTCATAAATATAAGTAGAATTAGATAAACAATTGATTATTAGAAAATAGATGCTTTAATTTATATGATTTTTTTTATATGTAATTTACATAATGCATGTGAATTCTTGATCTACTGATGTGTGCAATGAGTGTGCAGGAAATTTAGCTGAGAAAACTCAATGGAAAGATGGAACTAAAGCACTTGTTAATTTTGTGTTATCTTTGTATTGTAATTCTTCAAAGGTTGTTATTTGGTCTTACTATTCTCCTAGCTTTTAATTGTTCCTATTAAGTCTTTAAGACCTAAAAACATTAAATTTAAGTACCCTAGGAGTAAGGATGTGGGTGGGGAACACTTTCCACCCCTTTAGTCTCCTTGGTTGACTTTTAGGGTCACTCAAAAAACCCTACTTTTGGTTGATTGCAAAAATTGATTGTCTCCTCCATGTGTTGGTAACTCAAACTCCATCTTGAGTTTGCTTGAAGTCTAGTTGAGTTAAGGATCATACTTAGAGGCATTTTGGAGTAGTTTTGGAGAAATTTTGAAGATTGAAGGAAGAAAAGGAAAAGCTCTTCTCAACCCACCAGTTTTGCCATAACTCTTTTGGTGAAGGTAGGAGTTCTTCACTTCTTTGAATTGTTTTCTTCATTTTTTCATGCTTGAATCTTGCTTGAATCATGCATAAGGCATTGTGTTGATTTGTATTACTTGCCTGTGTGTTGGGGATTATTTGGAGGGATCTTAACTTGTTTTTCTTTGATGTTATGCTCATGCTTACTTTGATGTTTTTGTGTTTTGAGGGGATTTCATGGGTATTGTTTTGGCATCACTCACCCTTGGATAGGGAAGAAGTGGCCATGTATGGAGGAAGGGCCTTAGTTGGACCTCAATAGTGTAGAGTCTCCTCTCATGGTGAGAGAAGGGAAAGAGGGTAGGGTGTATGGGCCCCTACTTGTCATCCCATACCTTATATGAAAGATTGAATTCTTGAAGAAGGGAAGGAATGAACACCCTTGTTATATTGGCCTCAGAAGGGAAATTGTAGAGGAATGTAAGTTCTTGAATTTTAGCTCCAAAAAGGCTATGTTATGGTATGGTGATTGACATCTCCTATTGAGAAAATCCACCTCCCCCCTATTTTGGTTCATTGTTTAACTTATTTTGCAAAACTGGGTTGAGAATGCATGCTTGAATTGTCATCTTATTGTGTTGTTTTACCTCCATGTTGGTTCTTGTATCCCCCATAGTTTCCTTGATGCATTGAAGACTTTGGTAAAGATATCTTGTGAAATTCCTTGAAGAGAATTCAATTGAATTGTAATATTTGTAAAAAATGTATTTGAATTTTGATGTATTGGCAAAGACATTGGGTTTTCTTACTAGTTCTTTCATGATGGAGCCTTGAACCAGGATGAATAATAGAGAAAGAAAAAGATTATGAAATTCTCCTTGCATTTCTTTTATGTGATTTCAAGTTTTGCATATGTATGTGAGTAAGTAGGTTAATAGATTATGCCTTTAAATTATGAATTTTTAAGTTTTCATTTATGTAATGAAAAGTAATTTGATATGATGAAGTTTCCAATTCAAGGTTTATGTATCAAGAAGAAATAACGATCCTACATTGTGGTCACAAAGTTAACACTCTCCTTGTCAAATTTCATAATTGACACAATTAAATTTGATTAAGAATTATGCATCACTTGAACTCTAAATAAAAGGAGCACATACCTTTGTAATATGATAAATTACAAAACATAAATTATAGGAGAGAAAAGAAAACTATAACCTTATACACATCCTTATAATGGTATATTGTTAAAAGGAATCAATGTTGTCATTAGGTTAGAATTCACTCTTAGTATAGTACAAAAAGTATATAGCAAAAAAAAAAACATGTCAACACTTAGAAAAATTGGCTTCAAAACAAAAATGTGCATTCCCAGGAGTAAAATACCTCTCTAGAAAATGTATTGGGAAAATTTTAACTCCCCAAGTTTATAGAGAATATTCTCTAAATTATTCCTATTTGAATTTCAACTAAAATCATTTTAAAAATCTCTTAAGCAATAGTAATCAAATAAATTCAAAAAAATATATCTAAATTTTTATTTTAATACATTTCTTATTGCCTCCTTCGAACCATAAAACTCTTACCATTTACTCCTAAGCTATCTAGCCTTCACTAAATCAAACTTCAAATCACCTCCTACCAAATTTGGGTGTAGACCTGGCTTTATTATTAAATTCCATGCATCATGAGAGGGCAAGTACTTGCCTAGGACTTCAAACCTAGTCTTGTTATAAAAAGAAATAAAAATGATTCCACCCACTTAAATTTTCCTTCCCACAATGTCTTACTTTTGTGCACCTTCCTATTGAAGGGCTAGGTGTGGACTTCACCCAACCCTGCCAGCATGAATACTGACCCCACTTACGACCTTGTCTTATCAAGGGAATCAATGAGAGTTTTTCATAAACTTTAACCTTCCAACATTTAAGCTTATGCCCACCTCATCTTCTTCCATCTACAGGCTTTACTCACACGAGGCAGGGAGGTGACCAAGTTTGCAATGTGTAGACCTTAGGTAGCACACTACGCTTTGAGCATGGGACCACATGAGGGGGTAAAAGAAGTTCATTTAAAACTTAAACAAAAAAAAAACATCATACTCACTTCTCCCCTATCAAGCGCTTGACTCCATGCTAGCATGGCATGCAACATGGGAGGGCGGGGGGGAACAAGTCTACACCATGCTGACTTTGGGGCAGCGTGTTGTCCTTTGAGAAGAGGAGCCACACATGGGGATAGGGCCACTTGGCCTAGGTGGAGTTGAGGGTGGGTCTTAGGGTAGTGGCATAGTTAGTTTTTTTTAAAATTTATTTATGTTGTGTAGTATAAGTGTTAGTAATGTCTATTATGTGGTCTAGGTTAATCTAGGATTATTTGGTTAATGTTAGATTTATTAATATTTTAAATTAAGTTTAGCATTGATTTAATTATTTAGTTTAGTAGCTAATTTTGCTCAATTAGAAAGTAGTATGACATTTTTTTGTATTAGTATAATTGTTAGTATAAAATAGTAACTTAGTTGTTAGATTATAAATTAGTTAGTTTTAATTTAGTTATTCTCTATGTTATTAATTAACCTTATTTCAATGTGGGATTATTAGATTGATTTTAATATTGGCAATATTAATGTGGACTTAATTTTTATAATAGTTAGAATAAAGTTTGGATTTACTTAACGATTGAATTGAAATAAATCTAGTCTTAAATTTTAATTATGAACGATAAATTAATGAATTAGATTGTTATAGGTAGGTTGGAGAAATTTTTTGAATTTAAATGTATATAGTATAATCAATGATAAAGTTTACTTCTATCATTTTTGTATATCTAAGGTTATGTAATTAAGAGATCGATATCATTTTAGTAGTAGATCATTTTAATGTACCTTATAAGTTGTTATGTAAATCTATTGTCATCATTAAGAGGTAATATTTTAAGGAATTATTAAAACAAATCGATGGATTAGGACTTTAGTTAAATGGAAATTATCATTTAAATTAAATAAATTGATTTATTAAAAAACATTAAGATCATCCAAACCATCTATTTTTTTGTTATGTTTCAACTGAGATGTCACCTCTCTATATCAATGTGAACTTCCTTCTATCTTCTAGTACCTTCGGTTATCTGAATTTCAAACTACTTGAATAGTTAGTTTCATTATAGTTAATCAACTGAACCTTTGTTGACCTTATTATCATAATTAATTTAAAAAAAAAAAATTGTTGTGTGGTTTTCCCATATATTTTGGGCATGAAAATGAACTCTATCATCACTAATATAGAAATGAACCTCTTTGATGATGATGTGTTCATTTTCATCCAACCTTTCTATCTCATCCACCTCAAATTGTGCATGTCTATAGTCCACTTGCACAAATATTGCAACTTTTTTAGAATTATAATATTGCCCTTGAAGCTCTGTTTGAGGTGCAAATGTATAATTCTCAAAACAATATACAACTAGGTGAAAAACAATTTTTGGAATCATGAAACTATTTATCTTGCCATCGTGCACCATGACAATGTTGGCTATGTGGCTATATCAATGGATGGAACTTGGTCGTAAACTCATCATGACACAATTCACTCTTCTTCAATACATTTTTTTTGGATTCATCTCCTATCTTATTTTGGTATGTCTCATATTCATATCTCATCCATGAAACTAGTTTTGATTCATTAATATTCTCAATTTGCATTGAAAATTTGCGTAAATCTCCACAATCTTCACACTGATTTTTGATGCATTACATTTTTATCTCATCTAAATCTTCTAATTTATCACATAATATGGACTTCACAAATTGTGTTGTACTACTAGGGATGACCAAATTAGGATCAAGTACTACCATAACTCTTTTATATGATTGCAATTGTAGACCAAATTTAACATGATTTTGACAATAACAAGTTTCACGAATCTTATTTATACATACAAAGGAAAGTTGTAGACTCTCAAACATTCTCTGACATATTTTGACATTTGAAAATTCTTGCTTGAATTTTTAAAATAATTCACTTTGAGTTATATCTATGAAATGTTTTGGATGTTTAATTTTGGCCCCTATCTCTTAATCTTTAATTTGTATAGTATCATGTCTGTTGGAAGAAAAATGAGAAAATGTGCTCCAAAATTCAATAACTTGTCTTTTCACATATTCAAAAATTCTATCTTTTTGAGGAACTCTACATATATTCACCCAGTTATTCTCAATGTTATCATATAACATATTTCTCCTCTTGATGTATCTCTGAATAGTTCTTTTAGATATATGTAGTACATCAAAAATTGCATGTACCTATTTTCTATGTGTCAATTTTCTACTAGATATAGTAGTCATCAATGCTCTATGTGCATTACTCAAATCACCTCCTCGAGTTGTGTTGTCAATTTTGTTATAAGCATTTTACAAGTTTTCAACTATTGTTTTATAAATATTGTGCACATGGTTTTTCCTATTATCAAAACCCAACAACTCCAAAATAGGTCTCATATCTTTTCTCCTAAATAACTTGACAAATAATTGTGCTTGTCCAAATATACTTTTATTTTTGAAATATTCATCCCACATGTATTGACAATGCTTTCTAATAGTGTTATCATTTATCATATCTTTAGATGGAATTTGGTTAAAAAGTAGTTCCTCATCCAAATCCATCAAATTTACTATGCCTTCTAAACTTTTTCTATCATTAGAAGTGCCAATTTCTTCCTCTTCATTACTTTCATTCTCTTTATGAATCTTATTGTCTTCAGGAATTTCAGTAGGTTGGTTTTGGTTACGTTTTGTATGACCTTTCATTTTGTCATCTTTTATTCTATCATATTTCTTTGATCTTTTCCTTTTACTGCCCATTGAATACTTTAATCTATAGAAACAAAAAATTTAATTTAGATTTCACTAAATACCAGCTAATGCTTCAATATAGAATACATTAAAATAAATAGATGAGAAAAAACACCTTAAAAATATTTGATCCTTTGCATTTCTGATTAAATCCATGAAATAGTTGTTGAAAATGGCTTCAAAAATTGTTGTCTTTTGAAAATGCTCTTTTATTTTTTGATTTTTTCTATATTTATTAAAAAAAAGAAAAAAAAAATTATTTTATATGAAACCGCCAAATTAACCACTAGCGGTTTGATAGGTCGACGGGGGTTATGACCAAAACCCTTTTAGCCAAACACTTATGACCGAAAGGGTTTCAACTGAAATTGTCTATATAGCATTCTAAGTGGCAGCCACATAAGCAAAAATAAGAACTTCTGTAAACATCTCACTTTGAAAGCCAATTTGACCTCCTAAAATGAAGTTTTTTAAAAAACTAAAAATATACTTCTGTAGGTCTCAGAATCAAGATTATGATCATATAATTTTTTTTAAATTTTGATTATGGATAATATGTCATAATTTGAAAATATTAGAAGTAGGTATTTTAAGATTTAGGAAGATGTCTATTCAAAAATAGGAAAAAAATAGTAAATCATGTTCAATTTTTTTTTTTTTAATGTTGCACTAGAGGAGAGAGTCTTCTTCAAGAATATGTAATTTTTTTTTTTTTTAAAATGTAGTTTTGATGGAAAAAGTTTGATGGGAGAAAAAATTTGCCAATTTCTGATAACTTTGACTTTGACCAGTTATAACTTGAAAAATATTAGCCAAATTTCAATTTTTCTTTTTTGGTTCACTAGGTATACATGTTAACTCTAACATATTCCATAATCAAACCAAAATATGATCATTTACTTATATTTTTTTGATGGGAAAAAAACTCTAAATTTTTACCATTTTTAAAAAATTAAAAAATAGACTTTAAAATTTCAAAAAATAAATAAAATTTTCATTCAATTTTTTTTAAAAAAATTACAAACATAAATTCATCCAATTTTACACATTTCATTAGTTTACATCATCTTCAAATTCTAAACACAAATGCCACTTTTATGTCATTAAAGTTGAAGAGTTTAAATTCTGATATCACTTTCCTTTATAAAAGGTGACACATGTTTGTGCTTTTACCCATACCATGTTATTGGTACTTTCTTTAGTCCATAGAAATCTTTGTTTAATTTGCAAACTTGGTGCCTCTGATCTAGCTCAACAAATCCTTCTGGTTGTTTTATATAGACCTTATCTTCAAGTATTCCATTTAGAAATTATGACTCAACATCCATTTAATATACTTTGAATTTCTTGTAAGTAGCATATTCTGGCAAAGTTATGACTCCTTTCAATTTAGAAAGAGGGGAAAAAGTGTCACCATAGTCTACTCATTAATTTTTAGCATAACCTCTACATACCGATCTGGCCTTGTTCCTTACAACTTCACCATTATCATTTATTTTATTTTTGAAAATCCACTTTTTCCAAATTATATTCTCATTAGCTAGTCTTGGTACTAGTGTACATGTATTATTTTTCTCAATCTAATATTTCTCTTTATTAATAACATTAATCCAATTTTCATTATCAAGTGCAACTTTCACAGTTCTTTGTTTAAACTTAGTGATCAAACATATATTTTCCTTCAAATTACTTCTTGTCATGAATCCAACACTTTTATCTCCAATGATTTCTTTAGGTGAGTGGTTCCTTCTAACATATTTTTTCTAGCATATATTCATGTTTCTAATTTCCCTCATTATCTTCACTTGGTTGGAGCTCAATATTCTACTCAGATTGTTATGTCTATGGCATGGGTAATCCATGTTGATGCTCCATGGCTCTCTACTATTTCTCGAGAATTACACCAAAATAATCTTCATACACATAGACAAATTTGTTGTAATCATCAGGTTCCTTTTTTCTTTCCTCATCATTCTTGTCTACAAACTCATCAATTCTTACATTTTCACTTTCAATCATTATGTTTGTAGCATTGTTCAAATATTTATAGGATTTTCTCTTAGAATAATAACCAAGGAAAATACCTTATCACCTTTAGAATCAAATTTCTCATTCCTTGGATTTTTACAAATGTAACATCTACTTCCAAATATCTTGAAATAACTCACATTTGGTGTATGACCATACCATAGTTCATAAGGTGTCTTGTTTGTTCCTTTCTTTAGTTGACATTGGATGAGAGTGTAAACTATAATGTGAATGGCTCTTCTACAAAACCTTTGAGCAATTCCCTTTTCAATTAGTAGTTTTCTTGCACAATACATAATTGATCCATTCCTTATTTTAGAAATTTCATTCTATTATGGTGTTATTGGTATGGAAAAGTGTCTCTTAATCCCATCCTCATGAGAAAAGTTAGTAAATTCAATATACCTAAACTCAGTACTTTTATTAGATCTCAAGCATTTCAATTATTTATCAGTTTCTTTTTCAAATATAGAGTTATAGAATTTGAACATATCAAAAGAAGGTGACTTCAACTTCATAAAAATAACACTTATCATCCTAGAATAATCATCAACAAATAGTATGAAATACTTGTCACCATAATAACTTTCTACTCTCATTGGTCCACACAAATCTATATATACTAATTCCAAAATATCATTGAAGTATGTTATTTTCTTGAAAAGGTTTATCTTGTCATCTTATCGATCTGGCATTGTTTACACATACCATTCTCAAGTTTATGCAAATTTGGTAAGCATCTAAATCTTCTCTTTCTATTGACCTTGACCATATAATCAAAACTGACATGACATAGCCTCTTATGCCACAACCACAAGTCTTCAAATATTACAAACGGACATTTATCCACTAAAGGATCAAGATAAAATAGATTACCTTTTTGTTTTCTCTCCAGTGCCAATTTACTTCCCATCATCATCATAGATCTTGACTTTCTTGTTCTAAAATTCTATCTTGTGACATGTATTAGTCAACTAAGAAAAACTATATAAACTATATTTTAGTCCTTGCACCAAATATACATCATCACATCTGATTTTATTATTTAATGTCAATAAACATCTACCTTTTATTGGACATGGAACATTATTTGCTAATTCAATAGACCCACCATTATATTCTTCAAGTTTGTCAAACTTATTGATGTCCCTGGTCATGTGATGTAAACATCCACTAATAATGATCCATCTGTCATTCTTACTAGCATGTGAAATAAAATATTTAGCATCCTCATACCTATCCTTATTAGGGTCTTATTTAATAGAAACATACACCACTTCCACTCCTCCTTTCTCATCTTCAATGTCTGACTCAATGTGTTCTTCCTTAGCAATGTCCTTGTAGTCTTTGTTCATTTTTTATTTTTGATCCTTTCTATCACTCGTTCTCTTTTTAGTACATCTTGCAAAAATATGACCTACTCCATTGGATTTAAAATATATTAAAGGTAATTTACCTTTGCATTTCGATAACCTCCTTGCAAGCAATGCCTCAATTTCATCCATATCGTCTTTTGATTGTGACTCACTTTCATCTTTTTTCTTTTCTTTCTTTGAACTACTAATGGTTAGTGATGTCTTGAAAGTATTCCCAAGTATAGGCACACTATTATCAAAATTTCTTAATTTAAATGTTGTCAAACAACCAACCAAACCATCAAGAGTAAGAACATTACTATACATATCTCTAACTTCCTAAATTGTCGACACTTAAATATAGAATAGATAGGTAAGAGAGTTCTAAGAACCTTAATTAAAACTTTAACATCCCTAGTGGCTACTCTAGGAGCTTTGACAACACCCACAACATCCTTGATTTGATTCACATACTACGCAATATTATCACCTTCTTTCATTCTCATGTCATCATATTCACCTCTCAAAATTTATTCGCTATCTCTTAGTGCATTCTAATCCCCACCATGTATGAAAGCCAACTCATCCCACATTTCTTTAGCATTAGTATAGTTCTTAATATCATCAAACTCAAAATCACTTGAGGCAGATGCAATCTCAGTCATCAAACTATTATGGTTTTTCTTTTGTGTCATCTCTTTGATTGTCATAGGAGGGATAGGAGAAATACATGAATTTTCTAGCTAGTGTGTAGTATGGTCTCTAATTTTATATAAATGTAGCCTCATCTTATTTTTTCATGAGGCAAAGTTCTCCATGTTTAGCTTTGGTACCTCTCTCTTATACATCTATAGAACAAGTCTCTTCATACTTCTTCCTTCAAGAATTGAGCTCTGATTCTAATTATTAGATGAATGAGAGGGGGGGGAGGGTGAATTAGTTATATCTAGTTATCCTATAAGATTTTAAAAAAATTTAGTACCAATTTAAAGTTTCATATCAAATACTCGATAACCACATTCAACTTCTGAAATCGCACATATAATTGTTAGAATATATAATCCACCAATATAACTAAGAGCTAGGGGGTTCGAATCAGTTATCCAACTAATATCACAATTATCAAATTTAAACAAAATTAACCATATGATTAAATATAATTAGAAACCACAACAAGATACTCATACACAATAGCACTAGATATGTTAACTAGGGAAACCCTTGATCAAAGGGAAAACCCCAGTGGGAATGGTACCCACAAGATGATGTACTAATATAAATATTCTTTGTTAGAGGATGGACCTTGTTAGGAGTCTATAACAATATTCAATACATATGTCCTTGTTAGGAGACTTTAAATCTATGTTAGGAGATTCCAACCTTATTAGGAGTTGTGGAAGACAACTGGACTAATTGCCTAAAAAACTTCAAGGGAAAGAGCAATAAACCCACTGTCCAAATGATCTCTATATTATTACTTGAAAAATAATAGAAATTAATAGTACTTCCTTCCTCTTTCTCTATCCTTTCAACCAGATGTCTACTCCTTTAGATATTGTAACTAGATCACAAAACTCACATCCAATAATCCCTTGGATTTCTTGCTTGCATTGAGAAAATACTCTACTCCTTTTCACACTTTGCACTTCATACAATTCTCACAACATATTAAAAACAAGGAAAAAATCTTTCCTTGATACCATATCTTTAAAATAATTCCTTGAGTTAGCCTTGAGGCTTTCCCAATGAATTAATTAATTACAATTAAAATAGCACTATCATCTCACAGTCTATACAAAAATTCACATGTGTGATACTAGGGCTTGGACATCTACTAACATCATCATCTAATTTTCCTCTATCACTATCTAATCGCACATCTCTTCATTACATCTTAGATGAAAGAAATAATACAAACATCATAAATTTCTTTCTAAGGACTTTGTCTCTGAACAATTCTTTGTAAATTAGGTACAACTTCCATAGATTTTTGACTTGTATGTTGTACATTGAACCAAGTCATCAAGACACTATACCAAAAATTTCCATGATCTTGCATCATCATAAAATAATAACCTTGTTTGTACAACTATAATCTCTCTCTGTTACTCTATCGTTCTTCATAGACTTACTGCTATGTTGATATCAATGAAAAATATAGTCATGAATGCAACATGTCAATACTCTCCAATTCTTAGGATCCCCCCACCCCCCCGCCCCAACCAAATTTAGTATCATCAACATTAATGCTAACAATAACAACTTTACTTAAAACTATTATCTCACTATTCTTTACTAAACTGAGTATTAGAGTAATCACAAGATATGATAATTATGTAGGGACTCTAGTGTAGTTTAATCACTTGGTGTGTACTATCCCAAGATATCTATGGGTATGCTCCCTTAAGAGACTACATATTATATTCTATCACAAAATTCTATAGATGGATGGAGAGTGTATAGATAGTGCATTATAGAACTACCTCATACATGAGACTGGCTACCATATAGAAACCACACCCTTGTGTTGTCTCTCTTAGCCCACTCAATGACTTTACATGTGTTATCTTATATTTTATTAAGTTGTACTATCTTGTATTTATTCTTTTGTTATCACTTATTTAGAACCTCTTCACATTATGTTGTCAAATACATGCAGGCTAGGGTACAAAATTTAAGGCACTATACATTTTTCCCTACATGCCAATGCTTATTAGACAAGAATTTTTCATAGGTAGCATAAATTCCCAACTGATCCCCAAATGAATAAACATTAAACCACCGTAGATTTGGGGAGATTGGGTCCCAAAAGGAACCTCCATAAAAACCTCAACATTCTTGTGGGTGGGCACAACCAAATCCACAAAATAATCAAGATAAAACCAATGCGAGAGTTGGATTTAAAAAATGCAACAAAATATACGAGTACATATAATTCACTCTATCGTACATCTTTCTAGGAGTACAAATTCATCATGAATCCCAATGTACTCAAAGTAAAATCATAAAAAGGTTTAAAAAATAGACTACAATCCATTTTCAAAACCCAAACATATTCCACAAAATCTATGATATGAAAAATGTGGCAATGAGAAAATGCCCAAAAATTAAATATCTTGAAATTTATCAAAATAAAAAAAACACTTCTAAAAAGAGGTCAACCTTTGAAAAATAAAATAAAACTTAAGATACAAGATCACATACAGAATTGAGAAACATGTCTCAAGATAAATGGGCATATGCACTATGATGGTGTGCAAAAAAGTGGACACCATGATGAAAAAGTCAAAGGCACACATAATGTGATCATGTTATGTGTACTTTTGATCAAATTTCAAAATGGGCCTTGGCTCATTACTGAGCCAAGGAAAATCCATTATTTTTTTTCATAATTTACATAATGCAATCACATTATGCTTAAAAAAATGTGATCATGTTTTTAAGAACTGAAGCATTTCTTCTAGTTCTTCATAACCCCATCAGGTTATGAAGAAGCATAACCAATGAGAGTCAAATATATAGAGTGGGGGGCTGAAGGAGATGTAAGGGAGGAGTGAGAGAGAGGGGGCGGGGATAATAGAGTTTATATTTCTCTATGGATAATTCCACAACACTTGTCACTTCTTTATCAGATTTTTTTTTGGAGTGCATGTGCATTGAAGACCTTCTATCACTACTTGAGCTACTCTTAGATGATGAGTATTCATAATAGCCTCACATGCATATCTTAATTCTTTCCTTTTCTTCTTTCTCCTTTTTATCTCTTCACGTAAGTATCTTTAACTTTTGTCATGGGTCCACGAAGTTCTTCACACCCTTTTTTATTAAGTAGGTAGGATTTTCCACTTAATATTGAGTAATTGATTAATAGTTTCACTCTCAACATAATTAATAATTAGATTTTGTATACCTAGTTTGCTTCTTGATTGCTACAATATTTTCTCCTCAACTAAACATTTTTTAATTAGTTGATATAAAAACATAGTTTTCTCTTGGTCAATCCTTTAGGAATATAATTGGGCCTTTAGATCCACAAAAGAGTTGAAATCTAGATCTAGAAGAAGAATAGTTTTAGATCCCCAATTTTAAAACTACATCTCCTAGTAAATTTTCAAGTTTGAATGACACAATTTGACAAATTTCATTGGCACCAAGAACTTCTAAAACAATAAGCATTTTAATGCAGGCATCCCCCATCATCATCATAAGATGAATGCCATAACTTCTTTCTAGTTGTTCTTTATCCAATGATTCTAAAGGTAATAACATTCTTACTAGAAAATTGAATTTCCAAGAAAATCTTTTCCTTTTGGTTGTGTGGGTCAAATTTTAGTAAAAAAATCCTCTTGATGTCTTTTTTCCAATGTACACATGAATGTATAGCCACTGTAATTTGCTTCATCTTATCATCTTTTTTTAATTATTGTCATAGTGTATATAACTACAACAGTGTTATCTCTTCACAAGATATAGACTCCAAAAGGCCACTAATAATTTGATGCTTTCTATCTACCAATAATGTGAATGACGGATAGGCAAGATATCCAAGGATAATCATATGCAATTTTTTTTTAAATAGATCTTTTCCCAAGGAAAGCCTCTACAAGTCTAGATGATAGTTGAATCATACACCTCCTTTTTATGTATTGATTGTGATAGTCTTTGAGCTCTAAGAGTCTTATACATTGATAGGCTTTTATGATACCATATATTGTTGAGACTAGGAAGACCTAGTTAAAATTCACCTTGGTTTTAATTAGCACATGATATGCATGTGAGCCTAGATGTCAAATAATGATGATGAGTAGTCATCATCTACTAGTAGTTCAAGTAGTAATAGAAGGTCTTTAGTGCACATGTAGTTAGAAACAATATTTTAAGGGATATTATGGGAAATTAAGAGATTTAAGACATCCTAATATCCCTTTTGACACACTATGATCTCTCATGACCCCTTTTCAATATATTAGACCCAACCATTCTGATCTTGTTCTTGCTCTTGCCACTCTAAAGAATTTTATGAATTAGGATTCAATGGTTATACCAAAGCTTCAAGAGAAATCCAAAAGAAATATTTATTTCATGGAAAAAATAGTATTTACCCCATACTAGTTTCATTTCCATGCCCTCCAAATCTGATGGTGGTGGCATATATTAACAGGCTTTGATGATTCTAAGATTGTTGAGATCAAGAAGACCTAGTTAACATTCACCTTGGTTGCACTTAACACATGAAATGTAGGTGAGCCTATGATAGATGATGATGATGATGATGATGAATACTCACCATCTACTAGTAGCTCAAGTAGTGATAAATACCCAATACCTATGGTAATATATGCAATATGGATTCCAAGGATCACCCAATTTCATAAAACAAAAAAGAAAACATCCTACCATAGAAGTAACATTCATACTTGTCTAGTTATCATATTGTGCTGAAGATGGCTTCTAATGTCACATGATGATGATGAATACTCACCATCTAATAGTAGCTCAAGTAGTGATAGAAGGTCTTTAGTGCACATTTACTTAGAAATAAAATTTAGAGATATCTTATGGGATCTTAAGGGGTCCTAATGTCTCTTTTGACATACTAGGACCTATCTTGACCCATTTTGACACATTAGAGAAAATAAGTCTCTAGAAGCACTTATATTTGTCAATAGAGGAGATACACCCATTGGATCTATAAAAAATTTAGATATCTCACCTCAATTGATGTCATGTTAGTTTTGAAGCTTTCTCCCAACTAGGCATCCTTGTCCTTTTATAGTACCTACAAGAAAATAGAAATACGAAGTTTAGCGATAAGCTCTACAAATGCCTTGAAAAAGAGGGTGCACTGAAACACAACTTAACATGATCTTATAAAATGATATAGAAGGGATGACAACAAATAAAGCATTCTAGTTTTCATAAACCATGTCAAATATTGTTTTATTCAAAAAATTTATTTTTATCTTGACTTGATACATATGTCCATCACTACATATATGTTCTTGTTCTTTCTCTGACCACTTTGAAGAATTTTGTGAATTGGAAGTCAATGATTGTACAAAATCTTTATTAGAAATCCAAAAGAAATATTTATATCTCATAAATAACAATATTTAACCCATACTACATACCCCATTAACATGCAGAGTCATAACTACATACTTAAAACCAAATACTTATACAAATATTTGTTACAATGGAAATAAGCTCATGTTTACAAGTGAAAAATTGATTGCAACATATATCTTAAAAGAGAAAGTTTAGTAAAATGAATCCATGTACCTCATATCCTTCATAGGAAGTCTCTACCATTTCTGTAGAAGATTATTTATCTTCTAGTTCAACCACAAGAATGTAATGTCCCCTGTTTAACCAGTTTGGATATATGTTGTCGTTAGCCTACTTCTATGTGGTCCCGGGGGCTAACAAGGACATGGACGAGATCTTGTGGTGTTTTGGCCTAGTCGATTTTGTTCTGGGGCCAACTAAGTTCGTTTGGAGGCATTTACAATGTGACTTACTATTTTTAGTAAGTCAGCCAGGCTAGTCGGATGATAATTTTGATGATGGGGTTGGATGTGTTTTTCTTAGCTCTTTCTAACGAGCTATCATTTGTGGTGTTTCGAGATCATTTGCTATGGAATTTTAATGCCGAAAGTTATTTAATAAAGTAACTTCAATTAAATTAATATTATAAGGTTACTTTATTATATTTTGTATTTATATGTGTGCCCAAGAGTGGGACACCAAATGATCTCCTTGGGACTTTAAAGTGATAAATGGAAACAATATATTAAAATGCAAATATGAGATTTAATCCCACATTGCTTATGGAGTGGGGGTCGACCCTCTAAGAGGACTTTATATACAACCATGAGTGGGGTGTGGAGATATGAAGAGATTGATGAATTCAAGCTTAGTTTGGTTGGTTTGGTTGCTGGCTTTTGGAGACGAAATCCTCCATCGGTGACAATCCTTTCGCTCTTGGAAGACAGAGTCAAGGGATTTAAGATCTATTAGCTTCATACTGTGTGCATTCAGCTTCAATTTATCAGCTACAAGTAAGATTGAAATTGTTCCATTTCCAAAGGATTATCATTGCAGACATTGAACAGCATGGACAACAGATTTGGAGGTGAGATTTGGAGCAAGTTTGTGGGTAAACAGTGCTGCTACAGTGCGCGTGAACAGTGCATGTGAATAGTGCACATGAACAATCCTCATTCTGTGTACTTGGAGGTCATATTTCATACCCTAACCGAGCAGCTATTAGATGGGTTGCTAAACTGGACATCCATCCTCAAATTTCGAACAACAGCGATCATATTATTTCCAGGTTCTTCTACACCCGATTATAATAGTTCAATGAATGTATAGGTGTCATAATTATAAAGAGTTTTGCATATTCAGTCACTGTGTAATAGTCTTTGCACTACAAACTCAGTCACTTTTGTGCATAGCTATATGAAGTTTGTATATCTTGAATAGAGGATAAGTGTACGGAACATTTACGATCAGTCCATAAGAACTCTTTACATTGCATATTTGTAGTAGTGTTCAAGTGCCAAGATATTTGTCCTTGCTATTCTTCAGATCATATGGTCATTGTTTGGCAGAGAAGTATTATAACATCTGAACAAGAACTCAGAAATTACAAATCAGACTTTGCACACCAACTGTTTGACAAAATGTTGTTGAATCAAAACTAAAAAAAAAATTCAAGGTAGAATTAGTAGGGTATGTTACAAAGAATCTCTCTCCTATATCTTGACATTACATTTTATTGTTGCATTGCAATTAGATCAGCCCTATAAAGGTCACCATTTTGATGAACAATAAACTGAATGATTCCAAGACCCATAGTCTAAGTTCTAGAAGCTAAAGTTTCATTGATAGAATTGGCATTTGAATCTTTATATAAAACCCACTATGCATTGTCCCTCCACCACACTCTTTCTTTGTATAAAACCCACTATGCACCATCCCTCCAATCATTTATCTTATGAAATTAATCTATTTTAAGGTAGTTTCTTTGTTAATTGGGCCTAATTAGGCCTATTAGGCCTTCAAACAATTGATTATACTTTTACATAGATATAATGCAATCACGTTATGCCTAGTAAAGTCATACTAGACATAACACAATCATGTTATTTCTAGTATGACAATTTAGTCATATGAAGAATAACATGATCATGTTTTGTTAACAAAAAAGAATGATAATTTTTAGGCTTGGTAATATGTGTTGGAATATTCAAATATGGAAAGAGTACTTATGAGAGGGGGGGGGGGGGGGGGTGTGAATCATAAGTATCACACTTTAGCCAATAAAAATTTTAACTGAAAGTAAATTGCATGCATGTAAATACATCAAGTAAACATGAAACTAAACACATGCATCAACAACACATAACACTGGAATTTGGTAACCCAGAAACCCTCTAGGAATAAGAAGGTAAAACTGGGGTGGGGATGATAACCATAAAAATTACTGCAACAATATTGTTCAACCACTTCTGATGGTTTGCCCTGTTAAAGACCTGCCCTATTAAAGGCTTTACACTATATTAATAGTGACCTGGTTAGAGGATTTACAAACACTTAACATGAAGTGTCACCCTGTTAAAGGATTTAATCACCTATTTAAAGGATCTACGAAATAGCTATTAAGCTAACCTATCACCATAGGATTTTCATTCTAATACAATTGCTAGAAAGTATTAGGTACAATGAACCTGATAGATTACAATCCTTGATTGCTGAATGCAGGCACCTTTTCTGCTTTCTCTGATCTTGATCCTTTTGTGATCTAATAACCCTTGCTTCTATAAATAGAATTCCTTTTGCACCCTTGTATGTCCACTCATACATTTACAATGAAATTTTGTCTTCCTTATAAAGACATTTGAGGATTTAGGGTTAGGTATGGATCTACGATCCATATTCAATCTTCATTTTTTGCTTATTATTTGCACTTCTTCTATTGGTTGCATGCCTTCATCATTTTTCTTATTGGCTGCATGTAGATTGCATAGGAAAAATAAAAGATTCGATCTCTTTATTAAATCCTTCGAGATTTACCTTATGTCAGTTGTAAAAACCGTTTGCATCATAGTTTGTGCAATTACAAACTCTTATGCTGATATACTGAGTTACTCAGCTCCTGGAGTATTTTTGATACTCGGCACATGTTGTTTCCTAGATAGCTCGACACCTAAACAAAATGGTATCACTCGGCACCTTATGTTGCTCGGATCTTGTTAACACTCGGCACCTTGTGTTACTCGACACTTATACTTCACTCGGTATCTGATCTTCAATCGGCATCTAAAAACTACTCGGCACATGAAGATCACTTGCCACCTAAATTCTTTCCTAACTCGACATCTATTGTGGCTCGACATGCATGGTGTACTCAGCTCCAATGTGGAATGTGATTAAATGTGTTGGCACTCAAGTGTCAAAAACCATTATGAGGTTAACAATCTCCCCCTTTGACATGAGTGACAAAAAGACTTAACTGACCTTATAAGTACATTTACTAATCTGATTGGTTAATACATAGTTTAAAGAAAATTTGATCAAAATTTGTAACTTACAATATATACCTCAAAAATTTGGTAACTCCCCCTGAGTTGATTGTGCCTTATCTGTATATCATGCTCCTACTTTATATCTTTTCTAATATCTATATCTCCCCCTATTATGTCTGTTTTTTCCCCCTTTTTGACACTTATGTCAAAGAATGTTTAAGGGTTAAGACCATATTTAGCCAAAAATGTGCTATTTACCTCCATAATCATCCTGAGAGCTACATCCCAATTGTTCAAAGCAATTTCTAGTGACTTATGCTGGATGGAAATCTCGGTAGCAAGATGAATAAGTCCATCTAATGTAGAAATATTTGGGTCTTTCTTGAGAATAGTTTCAGCATATACTTGCTCTTTATGGAGTATCTCTAAATGTGGGGTAATGGAGGACTAGAGCTGTATTAATTTGGCCTTGATATTAGCCTCATATGCTATTAATACAACTATTTCTTTGTGAGTGTGAAGCGATTGAGAAAAATGCTTCTCACTTTGAGCTGGATCATTTGGTAGTTGCATGCTTGAAATGTTTAAATTTCTTTCCAGGCTCAGTATCTTTTGGCTTGTTTCTTGTGTGAAGTATGAAAAATCACACAACTTTTTGTACAATGAGAATATGTTCTCAAGTATGTTTTTCACTTTATCAATAAGCTTTGCCAATTCAACTTGTGAAAGTGCAATTTGACTTGATATTTTCTCATTCACTTTCCCCTGAAATTTTCTTTCTGACCATTCCATAAGTTTTGCATTTGTTTCTAGGTCTTCATTTGTCACCTGGTCAACAATATCTATTAATTGCTCCATGATATGCTTTGGCTCATCTGGTGATTGTACACTAAAGGCTTCCATAAAGATGTCCTTAATCTCATATAGTGTCTTCTTTTGTTTATACTCCTTCCTAAGTATTTCCTGTCTTTTCCTCCTATTCAGTGCTTCTTGCACCTCATTGATAATGGTTATTTTTTTTGAGTCATAGCCTGGTATGACTATCTCCTCATCTAATTTAGGGTCTCCATAATGAAGTACCCTTGCAACTCTGATAGTACTAGATGTTGGTATAGATATTTTCAATGGCTGGTGTGAAGGAGTTCCCAAGGTAGGCAAATCAATTAATGTTTGTATTGCCTCCTATTCTTTAGGGGTTTTCACTGTTTCCTCCTCCTTCTGCATACCATGATCAATTATTGTAATCTTGGGAAGTGCACCTTGTGTTTGTGCTATAGGATCAAATGTAATAGTCTATCCTATTTGTTTTGTTCCTTTTTCTACAGCTACACTTGGCTTCTGTATTGCAGCATCAACTATGCTTGTTGACATTTGAAATTGACTACTAGTAGTTGTAGAGATGATAGAAGGTGGTTCTTGTGGATTCACCTTATCTTTGATTGTACTTTCTACTAGTTTTTGCAATTCATCTATACTAACCAATACTGGATCTGCACATAATATTTCTTGTTGTGTAGATTGGTCAAGAATTCTTTTAAGATCTTCTGTAGTTAATGGGTTGTTATTCTAACCAGAAGTATCAGGAACATCAATAATAGTTACAGTGTCTTCAGGTGAGATGGATGCTTGAGGAGGGCTAGGGGGTGGCAATTGTGTGTCTTGCGCACTCTGATCTGGTTGTTTCTCTTGCTCAGTTGTTCCCATTATACTCTATTTTTGTGTCTCTTCCTCCTCTCCATCTTTCTTTTCTTCTTCCTTCTTCTCTTCTTCTCTTTTCTTTTGTTCTTCTTCTTTCCTTTCTTCTTCTCTTTTCTTTTCTTCATCTTCTTTCCTTTTTCTCCTCTCCTCTATTGGTACAGCAGCTTCTTCCTTGTATTCTTCTTCAAGAAAATCTTCAATCTTTTTGTACAAGTTCTTCCATGATTTCATTGTTCTTTGAACAATTTCTTCCATCCTATTTTGGAGTATGAAGAATGCCCTATATTTAGGTGTAAACCTATTATTGTGCCTTTTGACTGCATTCTTTACTTGTTCCCTAGTCAAATTCAACAATACACTTGCTAGGGTTGATTCCCTCATCTCCTTCTTCATTTTCAAACAGAAATGCCATCTGTCTTCTACAATTTTTGACAGTTCTTTTGGAAATTGATCATCTAGTTCAAGTGGAGTATACTTGAACTGTGCCATCATTCCATAAACTATTTCTTCTATCTTATTCTATTCTTCTTTAGTAAATTTACTGAAATTAACTTTATTTAAATTACTTAAGTCACCATTTCCAATCTTTTTACACAAGGCTTCAACTGAAGAGTGGCTTACCTTTTTAGATTGGTCTTCTTCATTAGTGTTAGGTTGAGCCACATATCTTCTTCTTTTCCTTAGCTCTTCCTGTATTTCCTTGATTTTTTTCTTCTTTGTAACTTCCTCTTTGGCCTTTTGAGTGGAGGCCCTTGTTGATGCTCATGTTTTTGGCCTTTGAGGTGATGGCATGGCAACTTTCTTTGATCTGGGCTTAGCTGGAGGTTGTTCTGTTGCCTTTCTCTTCTTTGGCTCAGCTTCAGTTGATGCTTCCTTGGCTTCTTCTTCCTCTTCACCTTCTTCCTTGTCTTCTCCAAGACCTTGAGTTAATTCCATTAGCCCTCGTTCTTGCTCATCTTCATCATCACTGTCATCTTCTTCTTCTACTGCTTCAGCCTCAATTTCTTTATCAAATTTCTTCTTAATCTTCTTTAATAATTTGTCTTTCTTCTTCAATGTGGAAGTAGTTTTTAATTCCATGTTTATCTTTGATCTTACCACATCATAAGTGCCAAAATGTGGAGCACTTTTATCTGTTTCTTCTGCCAATAATGCAGTTATTGCTACAGATGCCTCATCAATATTAATTTCATATCCAAATGGCCTTAGCCATCTTACCCTTGGTATCACTGTTTGAATATAAGTAAAATCAATGTCAACTAAGAAACATATATCATTAGTATGTTTTTCTACTAAGGAAACTGGTATCCTTGATCTTTGCTTCATGGATTTCTTGAAATCCTCAAAATAGCTTGTCATCAAGGTATCAAAATTTTCTCCCATTTTCTCTATATATTCATTGATTTGGGCAATGATGGTTCTTTCATTCCTCCATACCACTTTTCCAAAAGAAGGATACTCATTCTGAACATAAAAGAATATGCAAACTAGAATTGCTCCAAATTTGCATTGAGTGCCCTTTGTTCTTCTTATGGCAGCTAGGTTTTCATTGATTTGTTGTAGTTACAATTCTGCAAGATCATAAGTATGATCCTTTTTCACCAATTTGTAGCCTACATCTACTACAATACATGGTACACTATTGAGTCTACTAGATTGGTAGAATCTATGGGCAATGACTCTAATAGAAAACTTAACTAGAGGATCTTGTATGGTATGAATTGTCATTCCTCTTTTGTTCCACTGGGCACCAGTATTCTTTTCAATAACCTCCTTTGATTCACTTCTCAGGGTTTTGTACCGATCTAGGGTTGGGTACCCTGTAACTCTATGTATGGTTTCTTTTGTCAATTTGATGGGAGAATCTTCTAACCAAAAATTTCCACCATGAATTCTACTTAGCACAAGTCTAATCCATTCAATTTTGAATACGGTGGGAAAGCTTAAAACTTGGGTCAAACCCTTTCTTTCAATGATTTTGAATTCTTCTTTCAAGACTCCATCTACACACAGTTTCTCGTAGGCTTGTCTTATTTCCATGTCTCCTAGGGCTCCTATCTTACAGTCGTAACATTTTCTTATGTCTTGGACCATTACAACTTTTGGGGGAATATGGGAGAGAGCACCAACTGGGTCATTTTTGTAGGTAACTTTGGGTATAGGATAGAAATTAGGTTGCTTGACCTCATTTGAAACTAACTGTACTTCAAAAGACTCTTTTACCTCAATTTTCTTTGAGCTTGACGCTATTTATGCAAACTAGGGTTTTCACAATAAAAGGATACGAAACTACATAGCTCAGCACAAATGAAAATACCTCAAGATCAATGAAAAACATGTTGAATGCAGTTGCAATCTACTTGATACATTGGATTCTTGCTATGAAGTTGCTCAACTCTCTTTCTTCTTCTTTGCTTCTTGATCGCAATGAGTAAAATTGATTGAAATCATGATAGTATACCCTATTTTCATCACATTAAATGCTCAACTGCCAACTCGACTTCTAAAGAAAATTTAACCTAACTCGGCTTGCACTACATTTCCACTTTACTCAGCTTCCATAGGAGTTAACCAACTCGGCATCAGTTATTAGCTTGATCGCTATTTGGAGCTCGATATCTGTTGGAGTTTAAATCGGTATCCAAAGACAGCTTAGCAACAACATTTAGTTTTTGTCTTGACATCTTGTTTCATGTAGGTTTATACTTTGCTTATCTTCTTTGTCTTGGAAGTGATGTGTGATATAGCTTTGTATATCAGTCCTGTGTACTTCTCATGCTTAGTTTAATGAAGTGTGATCACTTGACCCATTGGGTGAAGTAATCCCTCCACTTGATGTGTTGCACTCATCTTTCTTTTTCCAAGTCTTGTTCATTTTCCCCCTTATCTTTTCAACATCAATCTTTTGTTTTCCTTTGTTTTCTTCAGTCTTGGGTGCCTTTGATCTTGTAGGACAATTTCTGCTAATATGACCAATTTTCAAACAATTGAAACATGTAGTTTGATTCAACCATCTTTTGTAGTTCTCTTTGAAATGTGTTCTTATGTAGTTCTGTGGTATATGTCCATATTCTTGACAATAATGACAGCTATATCTGGTATTGTAATCCCAATGATAATGACTTTCATTCCCTTCTAGTTTTGCTGGTTGTTTTGATGTCCACATAGGTTTTGATCTGCATTCAAATGCCCTATGCCCATACTTTTTGCAATTTTATCAATTTCCATCAAATCTCTGAGTCCTTGTGACATTGGATCTACAATTTTGTGTCATATGTCCTTGCATGTTGTACTTGTGATAGAAACTCTTATTTTTGGGTGTGTTTGATTGATTGAATCTTCTACTCCTGCACACATTAGCTGTATGCCCCTTCTTATTACAATAATGACAAGTGGCTTTTGAATTCTTACCTTTTTCACTTCTTTGTTCAGCATGCTTTGATGATTCCCCAACTTCAATGCTATTGTATCCTAGTCCTGATGTATCATGGGCATATTTTGGGGATTTCAGCAACTGTTCAAAATACTTGATGGCTTCACTTGACTTGTTGAGATTCTCCGCTACCTCTTTTTCTCTGTTCAATTCATTCTACATCTTTAATGTAGAGATCTCAATATCTTTTACATTGAGTTCATGATGAAAGTTCATCATTTGGACAAGTGTATCCATCTGCATATTTGAGATCCTTGTCAATTTAGTACATTTCTCTTCAAGTCTGTTTGCAAGGTTTCTTTTGTCATTTTCCATCATGGCTTTATCTTCAACTACTCTTTTCTTGTGTTTAGTAATTTCACATATCATTATGGCCTGTGATTCATGTTCCATCTTGAGAGATCTTATCTCATCTGCTTGAACTTTATTTTTTTCCATCAATTATGCTATTGCTGCATCAAACTCTTTAGTATCTCCATTGGAAAATATGTTGGTGGTATCAATCTCCTTGTAGTGTATATCATTTTCAGCTATGGCTAGATCTTTTCTTTTTTTTAATGAGTTTCTCAACTTGTTTCTAAATTCCTCCAAGCTGTGTAGAGAAAGTTGCACATCTATCACCTGATTTTCAATGATCTTTCCAAGTTTGAAAGCTTCCATCTTTAGATCTTTTCCTCCAAGCTATTAGGCTTTTCCTTGCGAGAATCTGGATGCTTTGATACCAATTGTTGGAATATTCAAATATGAAAAGAGTACTTATGAGGGGGAGCGGGGGGAGGGGGGGGTGGTGAATCATAAGTATCACACTTTAGCCAATAAAACTTTTAACTTAAAGTAAATTGCATGCATGTAAATACATCAAGTAAAAATGAAACTAAACACATGCATCAACAACACATAACACTGGAATTTGGTAATCCAGAAACCCTCTAGGAATAAGAAGGTAAAACTAGGGTGGGGATGATACCCACAAAAATTATTGCAGCAATATTGTTCAACCACTTCTGATGGTCTGCCCTATTAAAGGCTTTACACTGTATTAATAGTGACCTGGTTAGAGGATTTACAAACACTTAACATGAAGGGTCACCCTGTTAAAGGATTTAATCACCTATTTAAAGGATCTACGAAATAGTTGTTAAGCTAACCTATCACCATAGGATTTTCATTCTAATACAATTGCTAGAAAGTATTAGGTACAATGAACCTGATAGCTTACAATCCTTGATTGCTGAATGCAAGCACCTTTTCCGCTTTCTCTGATCTTGATCCTTTTGTGATCTAATAACCCTCACTTCTGTAAATAGAATTCCTTGTGTACCCTTGTATGTCCACTCATACATTTACAATGAAATTTCATCTTCCTTATAAAGACATTTGAGGATTTAGGGTTAGGTATGGATCTATGATCCATATTCAATCTTCATTTTTAGCTTATTATTTGCACTTCTTCTATTGGTTGCATGCCTTCATCATTTTTCTTATTGGCTGCATGTAGATTGCATAGGAAAAATAAAAGATTTGATCTCATTATTAAATCCTTCGAGATTTACCTTATTTCAGTTGTAAAAACTATTTGCATCATAGTTTGTGCAATTACAAACTCTTATGCTGATATACTGAGTTACTCGGCTCCTGAAGTATTTCTGATACTTGACACATCTTGTTTCCTGGATAGCTCGGCACCTAAAAAAAATGGTATCACTTGGCACCTTATGTTGCTCGACACTTGTTAAAACTCGACACCTTGTGTTACTCAACACTTACACTTCACTCAGTATCTGATCTTCACACGGCATCTGAAAACTACTCGGCACCTAAAGTCTTTCCTTACTCAGCATCTGTTGTGGCTCGACATGCATGGTGTACTCGGCTCCAATGTGGAATGTGATTAAGTGTGTTGGCACTCAAGTGTCAAAAACCATTATGAGGTTAACAAATATTCCTATTTAACTATCCAAAGGCTTGGCTTGATGTTTTCCCTCCATTTTTCATTTGTTTAGTAACTTCTTAGATCAATTATCATTTTTGATTTCACCAAGTTTGCAAATGGTGAAGTGGGTATCTCTAAAATTACCACCATAATCTCACATGTTTTCTTATCTTTCTAACCATATAATTTTTTAAATTTTTGGGCAAGATTAGCATTGTGAAGTTTCTTTTCCTCTTAGTGTCTTGATTCTATATACTTTTATAAAAAATGTTGGGTTTAGATTATTTTGATGCAAGATATGCCCAACACATGAATAGGTAGCAAAATTTTAGGATGGAGTCACTTCAAAAAATCATAGAAAAAAATTGCTTGTCAGAAAATTATGAAAAAATACACAACTTCTAGATCTTAGTCTTACATATCATCATACCAAAAGGTTTTTCAATATACTAAATATAACAAGATTATGAGTACTACAAGTTTTGTGCTTTATAAATTTTCTCATTTTAAGTACATAACCCTCAAATGGGTCTTCCAAGATGAGGTTTAGTCGATTTCAAAAAAAGGTGTCCACTTATACCCACTTTTTTGTGCACCATCTTGGTACACTTACCCTAACATATCTAGCTAGTAACCTAATGTACTACATTTACTTCATGATCATTGAGTTGTTATGTCATGTACTTTTTGGAATGCATATAAGCCATAGATTATTTTACCTTATGCGATTGTGGTTGGTTTCTATCTCTATGATAACTATAGGGAAGGCATATGGGTTCCACATGGTTGCAAGGTGTTTCTACTTATACTACTATTGGGGATTTATATATTCCATCTTCAATACTAGAGCTTGATGCTCACTCAATGTAGTGACATTATCTTGATATATGTTCACTTGTTGTTTATCTAGTTACTTAATGTAGATAGGATATAATTAATGGGTAAAAGCACAAACCTATGTTACCTTTAATAAAGAAAAAGGACCATAGAGCATAGATTATTCAATTTAAATGGAATAAAAGTGGCATATGTGTTTAGATTTTGAAGATGATGTAAACTAATGAAATGTGTAAAGCAAGAAGAATTTTATGCCTATAATTTATTTTAATTTTTCTGAGCAATAATTTATTCATGTTTTTAATTTTTGAAGTCCCTTTTTAAAGTGTGAAAAATATAAGGTGTAGTTCCTATGAAACAAGTATACTAAAATAATCTCTTTTTGCCCAATTTTAAAATATGTTATAGATGACATGTATAGAAAATGGATAAAAAAAGAAAGATTGGGTTTTGATATATATTTTTTTTGTTATAAGTACTCAAGGTCAATCTATAAAAAAATAGTGGTTTTTTTTCTCCCATCAGAACTTCCCTATCTAATTTAGACCTTTTTGAAAACAAATTGCATATTCTTGAAGAAGACTCTCTCCTTTGTTACTAAATATAATTTTAATTTTTTTGATATGACTATTTTTTCCTTTTTCTGATGTAGCATCTTCTTGAATGTTATCTACTTATAATATCTTTAAATCATAATTAATTAAAACACTATGAAATTTATATGATAATAATATTAAATCCAAGATCTATTAAAGGGTATTTTTTCATTTTTGAAAAAAGTTTAGTTTTGATAAAGAAATGTAATTTTACCAAAATAGGTTTAGAGGTCCTAAAAGGTGACACAAATATTTTATGAACCTTTATGTTTTAACCATGCATGAATTTGTATTTGGGCTTTAAAATTGACATGGTATGTAATCTTAATATGATTAATGGAATGAACATTGCTTGGTTAATCATGTAGATGGAAAATACATGTTGATAAGTAATGAATGCTTAGGGATATTTGGTTGTTTTTTTAAGAATTATGTTGTGAGATTTATGATTTTTGTAGTCATGTATTCCTTACAATAAAAATCTCTTAATCTATGTTTTATCCTTGTTTCTAAGGAGTTTTAGGTGAGGCATTATATAAGGTATTAGATCCCATGTTCAAACATTGGGATCTTTGTGTTAAGCTCTGATTAGGATAGTACAATATTTATATAATTATATATTTAAACTTCTTATAAATTGGGTTGTTATTATTATATAGTCCTATACATTTTCATGATATTGTAACATGTGTCTTATTTTTTCTTATAAGATTCCTCTTGCACATGGATGTGGGAGAGGTTAGAGTTAGAGAAATCCTAGCCAAAATGTCCATGATGTAGGGACACATGAAAACATAATGAGGAAGAGAATCAGAAAGAAAGAGAGAAGCAGAGGGAGGATCAAGGTGGAGTTGAGGCATTGACACCTTTACTACAAGAAATCATAGCTCCATTGGGATCTCAGATTGAGGGTTTTCAACATGGTGGTTCATAGGTAGAGGGATCATAGGATTAATACTCCCATATGTCTAAGCACAAAAAATAGAGAGGAAAGCATAACATTCTCTCATACCACCTAGTGCAATAAGATCACATAAGATAGGTAGAAATGACAATGATGATGACACCATCTAGTTGGATGGGATGAGATACCCAAAAGGTCTCAAACAACTTTATTTGATGGAAATTGAGGTCATGGTAAAGCTTAAAATTGGTTATTAGACCTAGGGTATTACTTTGATATGCATCCTAGTTCAAGTAACTACAGAGCCTATTGTTGAGCTATACACTAGTCAGATCATGCTTCCACCTAGTGGAACATAGAGGAGAAAAAGATCACAATTATGTTAATAGATCTCACATGGGAGATATTGATGGAAATATTAAAGGAGATATTTATATATTCTCAGTATGGAGAGGTTTAGGTGGATGATTTCCCAAAGATTAGATAGGGGAAAATAATGGTGGAATAATATGAGATGAGGTTCTTTGAGCTAAGATGATACTCAAGCTACAACCATGATAAGGTAATTATTACTCATCACCTTATTTGGGGTCTTACAAACTCTATCATTGGGGATGACTATATGTAGCAACCTAGGAAACTTGCATTTTCTACAGAGAAGACAAGGATTGCTGAGAGTAATGCAGATAGATGTGAGAAAGAATAGTGAGTAAGAAGAGTCATAGTACACGGCCTATAGGTCTTGTTGCACTATTTTTGTAGATATAGTCCACTAGGCTATCCCTTACCTAGCCTACACCTTCTAGATTAGTTTTCCCTAATTTTGGGCAATGTCATCCTTAGAGTTAGAAGAGTGGCTATGTTTTATGTACCCCGAAAGGAAAGGAGAAAGGTGATCAATAGAGTAGATAGACAAAGGATAGTTGGTCAGTATATAGTATGCAACCAAGTTCTAGTAGGGGGAATTATCAATAGTCTAGTGCTCATAATTGAGGATGTAGATATTGATATGGTACTAGGCATTCTTCTCTTGTGGTTACGATAGTAACATGCTAGTAGGATTGCCTCAGACGATGTCAGTAGGGCTAATAAAGAGTGCAACTATGCCAAATCATACCATGGAGATGCAGGTAGATTCCATCATGTATTTGCAATGGTTGATAACTACCAGGATGCAAGGATTACTTTAGTGGCTAATATTCTACAATTAGTTAATCTCACTCATCAAGGACCCCAAATTTGGCTAATATTTTTACACTTTTGGGATGTCCATGTCACCTATACTTTACCAAAATTAGGTCACATGGTTAGGTCAATCGCCAATAATATTACATAAGTATTTGTACTATAGTGATGACTTCGCCAACATAATCTAATTTTTCTATGCTATAAATTAAATATTTTCACCTACAATTTCCAAGAATTTTCTTAATCAATGGTAACATTCACCAATATTTGATAAAACTTTAAGTTAACCTAAAGATTAAGTCTATAGATTTAACACGTCTCTATTTTGAAGACTTCTCATGAAAGTTTTTGTTGTTTATCACTTAAGTCCAGAATAGATTTGATTGGGGACACATATCTTTATTTTGGGGGCTTTCTTTAAAATTTGGTATAATTTTAAAAGTTTGACTTCAAATAGGATAGAGGCCATTGATTTAGGATCATCCAACAACTATAAATAATAAGAGTGTTGCCCCCCTAATGATACCAATAATTTGGAGGGAAATTGTAACAATAAAAGGGAGTTAAATTTAACCTTTAAGTTTGATAATTAATTAGGATCCATATAATAAATATTATAATAAAATCATAGTTTCTAGGTATGTGTACTTATATTTTTTTATTTTAATCAGTAATGAAAGATTCATTGGGATTTTATAGAATTTTCATATGAATGAAAAAAATCACCCATAAAAATAAAATAAAAATTAACTTCAAAATAAACATTCGCCAATGGAAATTAATTTTCCCCTAAACCAATGTTTGATTCGCCAAAATTTTATACTTTTTTTCTAGAGGGGGGTTTCTTAAAGTTATGCTTTCTATGATGAGCATCAAAGTATCATAGATGAGACTAAAGGTACATTTCATGATATTTCTATCACTATTTTATTTTATTCCATTACTTCTAATTAGTTTTTTCCACCATCTCTTATTCATCAATGTGGGATAGTAGTAGCATGATAGATAGTTATGTGGTAGGTTGAGTTGGTTAAAGGATCCTAGGTGACTCTAGATTCCCTAATTAGTGGATGTGTGTTAGACTTGTACACGTCCACCACCACAATTGATCATTTTTATATCTTGCCTTTTGGCTGGTATGGTATTGTATTGGGTTTAGATTTGTTATCTTCTTACTAGGAGAGTATTAATTGGTAAGGTAAGCTGGTACTATGTATCAAGGACACAAGTGTGAAATTTGAGCTTCTAATGATCTAGAGACTAGTCTCATTTTAAATGATTTTATCTAAGAAATCAAAATAGAGTGTGAGGCACAAATTTTAGATATTTGTAGTCTCTACCAGTGACCTTGATGGGGTTAGGAATCAAGAGGTATCACTTGAAAATCACCTACTCCTCTCTAAGTAGAGTGAACCCACAATAGTGGCTTACACTTTTTTGGAGGAAGAAATTCCTCCAAAATCACACCACAACCAATCTTTGTTTTCATACTTTTGATATAAAGTTTTGTAAAATTTTTAGAGAAAGTATTTAGTTTCTATTGAAACAAACTATGTGTGTAGTTTCAATAGAAACTAACAAGCTAGTTTTGATCAAAACTATCTAGGTAGTTTTTATTGAAACTACCTAGCCCAAACAAAGTTTGTTAACCCCAATCTCAGGCTAGAGAGTTTCGATTGAAACTTACTAATTTAGTTTTGATCAAAACTCTTTAAAAAAAATGAAGCTTCAAAAATGTCATATTCAACCTCACATGTCATTTTCAATAGTAGAGTCTGCAATTTCAATTAGACATGCATAGCTACAGACATCTAACTCATCAAACTTTCAAAAAAGGTATGAATTTTTATTTTTTATCCTCTATTTTTTTAGTTAAATTTTATATATTTTTAGTTCAATTTTATATGTTTTTCTATGTATGTATATATATCACATATATATATCATGTGTATATTGTTGGAAATATTATGATAGGCTAAGTTACTGAGAGGGGAGGGGTGAATTAGTAACTTATAAAACTTAATCCTTAATTAGAAATTAATCCTTCATGTACATTCTAATCTAATTACATGCATGAGAAATTCAAAACATTAAAGAATACATAACACTTTTAATACATAATTTGGTGACCAAGAAACCTTCCAAATAGAAAGTAAAACTAAGGTGGGGATGATACTCACAAGCTTTACTATTGCAATATAAAGTTGTCCTGTTAAGGCTTACAATGATCACTTCTGATGATTTTTCCTGTTAGGAGTAACAAGGACTACTAGGTCCACCTTACAAAAGGATTTACTAACATACAATTAAGTATGTACTTGGTAAAGAGATTTACACAAGACTGATAGATCTACCTTGTTAAAGGATTTGACTGATCCACCTATCATGATGAAATAGTAGTTGATATCTGATCTACAACTTGGTTTGCTAAATGAGATTCCTCTAAGTGTAGAAATCACCTTGCTATGATAGATAAATCTTTGCTACTCCTTATACTATTGTAGCCTTTGTAATTTTCTATTCTCTTTTATTTCCTTGTTACATTACATCATTCCATCATATTTGATGTGATACAATACATTACATATAAACCAAACCAATTTACAAATTATAAAGTCAGCCACAATACAAGTTTACACAAAATACACAAAGTTGGACCAAATGAAGAAACTTGGGTTCAGAAGACTAGCTACATGAAATTCTAATGCTCGACATCCATTGTCAATGCTTGAAATCATCATGCACTTGGTATACATTGAATCTCGATCCATACTAATCAATTCCAAGTAGTCTTGAACTTGGTCTACACTAGTGGCTCAATGAATACTATGAAACTCGGTATATAAACTAAATCATTTGATCCATACTACATAGTTCGGTCAATGTTGTCACTATGAGTTTGGTATAAACTGAGTCACTTGGTTAACAATGAGTAGCTTAGTTAAAACTAGGCTCACATCACATCAACTATGAACTTGGTAAGCACTACACAACTTAGTTTTCACTAATAAAATTGGCATACACTATGATGCTCAGTTTACACTACTGACCAACAACTTCATAGTAATTGCTCGACAAAAACTGAATACTATCCAAGGGACTCAATAGCAACTGTAGAACTTGGTAACAACTGAAATGCTTGGTTAACATTGTTAATTGTACAATATGCTTAGTATATACTTACAATCTGGATAAGTGTATGTCACTAATAACAAACATGACTGAAATGTCAACAATATCCACCTTTGGCATTAGTGACAAAAACACTTATCAGTCAAAACTGAATTCAAAAATGTTCAAGAACACCTTTATTCATCACCTTATGTCTTTGAATCAGTAGAGTATACTATTTTTGATATTTTTCAAAATTGGTTTTGTAAGAGATGTATTTCTATACATGAATAATATAGCAATGCTCCTACATACATAATATACAGTATGCTTTAAATCTTTTCGCATCTGATATATACATTTTCTCCTCTTTTCTGTACAACTTTTCTTTTTTCACAATACATCTATATACATCTTCTCCTCTTTTATACAATATACATCTTATCTACAATCTTTAATCATCTCCTCCTTTTTGACATCAATGCTAAAGATATATGCTATATATACTATACAATAATGCCAAAATGTGGCAAGAAATCTAAATGTACCTTCAAGATAAGTGCCAAAGTCTTGTCCCAATTTTCTTGTAACATCTTGCATGTGTACAATGCAATCTATACTTTTGCTAATAGTTCTATCATATGGTCTACAATGGAGAAGTTGTTGTCATGGATGAGCATTTTTTGCATGTGCAATTTGTTGCTACAATGCATCCATGTTTGGGAGAACCATATTATTTATATCTATCAATTTATCTCTTATTCTTGCCTCTTCTCTCAACAATTCTACCTACATATTAGTCTGGAATCTGATCTTAGTGTAATGGGTGAAGTTGTAGCTTAGGTCAAGTTGCAACTATTCTGCAGTTATCTTTAGATCCTTATCAATCTTTTATAGTTTATCTTTTATTTCCTGAGTGAAATTTGATATATCATAGAGTTTACCAAATATTAAAGACACATCATTGCAAGAGGTCTCTAGTGAGCCTAGAATAGTAAATAATTCTACTTTATGGATAGAAATTTGTTGAGCAATAAGTTCTAAAACTTTATTCTCAAATTTCTCCTCAACTCTTTGCAGCAATTTTTCTTGTCCATTCAAATCATTATTGAATTTTTGGACTACCTCTGCTAACTAGTTCAAAATTGGTTGAGAATTATCAACCTCTATGTTAAAAGAGCCTCTGCTAGGATATTCTTAGCATCCTCAATTATCTAGAATTCCTTATTCCTTTCTTCTCTAAGCCTCTACTTCTTAGCTTTCTTCAGAAGAATTTCTCTAAAAATATGCATTTGATCAGGATTGAGATTTGAGATGTCCTAATTAGGAATAACAATCTCCTCATCAAGATCTATGTCTCCTTCCTTCTCTTTTCCTTAACCCAAAAATGTTGTGCTCAGTTGAGGCTTGGTATTAGTTGTCTTTGCACTTGTTAATTGCATGCTAGGAATGGAAACAATTGTAGAAGTGGTAGGACTTGCTGAAAATGTAGATACTACACTTATTGCCAAAATATTAATAGCAGAAATACCTAGAGTTACCAAAACTAATGTAGAGGGAAGTGTTGGCTGCTTGGTAGATGAAGTGCTTGTCACTTATGTCAATGTGGTGCTGAGCTAGATGAGTGTAGAAATTGATTGAGTGCTTGTGTCAACTATGTTTTTCACAATCAATCTTGCTAAAGCTTTTTTTTGGGCTTGATGTTTTTAGTGCTTTTCTTAGAGAATGAGGAAGTGAGGCTATGATGGCTAAAACAATTTTCACTAGGTTAGTCTCCTTAGTATCTTGTATATTTTCCTCAATAGCTTCCTACCCCTATTCCTCTTCCTCATCATCTACATTATCAAAATGTGTAACTTCTTTAGCATCAATTTCTTCATCCTTTTCTAGTTCATCATCATCATCATCTTTGTCACTGACACTAACTACAAAATCACTCAGGTTGTGAAGAGGATAAACATTCTTCCATGTGTTTGTAGCATTCTTCACTACATGTTCAATGTCTTTCAATAGTACAAGACAAGTGTTGAATCTTAACATAAGCTTTTCTTCATTTTTCTTTAGAGATTCCTTTATCTCCTTGTCATCTAAATTTGGCATGAATTGCCTCAAGGTCTTCTCATATATGTCTTTTGTAGTCTTCATGTCATTCTCCCATCCTGGCTTGACCTTCTCCATTAGAACATTCAGAATTTGCTAAGCAAGCTGGTCTAGGGAGTATTTTCACTTGCTCATTTTAGTTATTAACATATCTTCTATTTTCTTTTGCTCTTCTATAGTCCTAGACTCATACTTCAATTCCTTGAAACTTGTTATGCCAGATCCTAATTCTAATTCTTTCATCCTTTCCTCAAAAGTAGGTGGAGGCCTCTTGAAGATTACATGTCCTCCTTCTTTATTTGCTTTCTTCCTAGATGATCTTTTGGTAAACACGACAGTAGATGTCTTGGTAGGTTTGGTAAAAATTACCTTACCTTTCTTCTTTAGTGGCTCTTCCTCCTCTAATTTCTCTTAATCTTCAGCTTCTTCATCTTCTCCTTTTCCTTCAGACAATAGAAGAGTGGAACTGATTTTTAGTTTGGCAATTGTCTTCTTTTCTTTGTTGATTTCCTAAGGGAGTTTCTAATTCAATTCTAGCCTTTTCTTCTTCATAAGTGCCAAAGTATGTAGCTTTAGGATCAATAGGCTCATTAATCAATGCTTCAAAGATGTCCTTGGTTTCATCTATATTTACTTCATATCCAAGAGGTTTTACCCATACTATCCTTGGTCTTACTACATGAATGTACACATTGTCACTATAAACCATGAAACAAACATCATTTGTGTAGTCTTCAACTAGTTTCTTAAGAATTCTAAATTTTTTTTTCATCTTTTCTTTGAATTCATCAAAGTAGTTATCCATAATACTTGCATATTTTTCTCCCATTTCAGCAATATACTCATTAATCTAATAAAGAATACGTACATCTTTCCTCCAAACTATTGTACCTTTAGATGGAAAGAACTTTTGAACATAGAAAAATAGACAAGTCAAAAGTGAACCAAACTTACATGGATTGTTCTTGGAAGTTCTTATACTTTCCATGTTCTTGTTGAACTAGTTCAGCATTAACTTGGCAAGGTCAAGTGATAGGTTATTCTTGACCACCTTGTAAGCCAAGTCCACTGCTTCTCATGATACATTGTTTAATCTACTCAAATTGTATATCTTGTGATCGATGAGATGTATCCTAAACTTGAGTTCCATATTAGTAACAAAGCTGATCTTCATTCCCCTTCCATCCCACTTGGCAAGGGTTTTCTTCTCCAATTCAATTTGACTTAGGGTTTTAGTCATTTTCACTTTTGTCAATATGGGAAGACCAGTGATCCTATGGATCATCTTCTTGGTTATCAAAATAGGTTGTTCCAACCATAGCTAACCATTGTACACATGATTGAGAATATATCTTATCCATTTTACTTGGAATTCCCATGGCATATGTGGAATGTGAGTTAAACCTTTGGTTCCAAGATGTTATTGCTTAGGTTTCAACATACCATTAATGCATAAATATTTCAATGATTCATCCATCTCCAGTGTTCCATGTCTTAAATAGCACATTTAAAATGCAAAAAAATATCATGATTAATAGTACCTATGGTGGAATTTGCAACTGAGCTTTGCTTAGATCTAGGGTTTCCACAATGGCAGGAGTCAACTTAAAGTTTGGTGCCCTTCATTCCATGCCTTGAACTAACATGTTTGAACCTTTCTTTGATTTTTTTCTGGTTGATGCCAACTTCACTTTGTAGGGTTTGAGAGAATATGAAAATCTTCAATACCAGTTCACTCAAATCACTTGAATGCTCTAAAAATTTCTCTACATAGATAGATCTCAAAAATTGTAGTGTGAAATGACTTCGATTTCATCCTTTTTCATCAAATTTTTCCATAAATGCTTAGTACGATTGTTCACTCAAACAATAGACTATCATCCACTTTACTTGCATTGAATGCTTAGTAACCACATAGAACTTAGTTACTATCAACCTTGCTCAGTAGGGTCTACAACCCAACCTCACTCGACAATGACTGGCATCTTCTACTTGGTGATCCCTTTGCATCTTAAATGTTGATTTGGATCATTCAACCTACTAACTAGAACTGATGTGAGATGTTTTCTTCAGAATCTTAGTTCTAATTCTCCTATGAGAGATCAAGTGGAAATGGTGGAGTCACCCACTTCTTGAGTGACATCTTTATTAGTGCTTGGACCTATATTTTAAGAATATTTTGGAACCCATTTTTGTCTCATCTACTTTTTGATGTTATCAACTTTTGTCTTCTTTTCATCTTCAATTCTTTCAGTATTCATACAGTTCTTGCCAAGATGACCAAATTTTGTACAAATGAAACATCTTTTGGTAGTATCTAATGTCCTCATATGATGTTTTACACAATTCATTCCAATGTGTTCAAATTCTCCACACTAATGACATATGCACCAAGTGTTATAGTCCCAACCAAATATAGCTTTTACAATTTACTCTGTCAGGTTCAATATCTTAGTCTTGCATTCTGATGACTTATGCCCATGCTTCTTACATTTGTGACATTTGTTAGAAATATTGATGAAGTAACTGAGAGGGGAGGGGTGAATCAGTTACCACAAAAATCAATTCCAAAATCCCTTAGATGTCTTTACATACTATTAAATAGTGTAAGAAAACTGTAACTCAATAGATTAATTAATTACCATTTATCTAGCATTCATAGTCATTAATATGCTTGCAAAGATTAAAATAAATGAACACAAGAAACACCAGATTTAACGTGGAAACCCAATATGGGAAAAACCACTAAGTAACTAGTAACCAATTTTCACTCTTCTGAAGTGAGCCCTATTAGGAGCCAACCCTGTTAAAGGTTACAAAACACACTGTTAGGTGTGACCTTGTTAGAGGATTTAATCACCCTGTTAAGAGTGGCCTAGTTAGAGGTCTTGATAACAATTCAACTGAATTGTTACCTTGTTAGAGGATTTCTAAAATAGCTATTAAACCAACTCTATTGAGAGATTCTAGATTCATTATTACAATGATTAGAAAGAAACAATGAGGTGACCTGAATGATATGAAACTTATCTTTTTGCTGATTACAGATCTCTATTCTGCTTTTACTAGATCCTAGCTGATCGAATACAACTTTGCATCTCCTCCAGGATATCTAATCCTTCATCAAAATTCACTTCATTCGCTTATTCCATCCTTATCCATATACTCATATTCATACTCAAACACTAATTCACAACTTGAACATCTATATATATATACCTTTTAGATTATCAAGTTGGCTTAAATATAGGTTCCAATAACAAAAGAATCATTACATAAATTTGCCACATGAAGCAATTTAAACTTAATACCAAAATAGTAAAATCCTTTGCTGGCCAACCAAGCTCGGTAACTATTACTTCAGAATGGTTTTCTAGTGTTAACCAAGTGAAGCTCGGTAAACACTGCAAACCCTGCCAAAATCCTTTGGAGACCGAGTGAGCTCAGTTAGCACTAACCTTCCTTTGCTGACCATGTGTGCTCGGTAGACATTAACTTTCCTTTGTTAACCTTGGGAGCTCGATAGACATTAATTTTCCTTCGTTAACCTTGGGAGCTCGGTAGACATTAACTTTTCTTCGTTAACCTTGGGAGCTCGACAGACATTAACTTTCCTTCGTTAACCTTGGGAGCTTGGTAGATATTAATTTTCGCTACAATATCCTTTGATGCCCAAGTGAGCTCGATAAGCATTAACTTTTCTTTGTTAACCTTGGGAGCTCGGTTCATACTAACTTTTGCTACAAAATCCTTTGATGCCCGAGTGAGCTCGGTAAACATTAACTTTTCTTTGTTAAGTTTAGGAATGTTCTGTAGACACTATAAATTGCTTTGCAAATCATCTGAGCTCAGTAGACTCTATCTGATGACTGATATGACATTTGTGTAACATCAAAGACAATACACAATTAACAATTGTATCCAACAATCTCCCTCTTTGGCATTGATGGCAACACAACATGTCATAGCAGAATGAAATTTGAAAACAAGTCTTAACAAGCCTTTTGCTGTTTGAAAAAATTTCTCTATTAGATAGAAAACTCTCCCTCTTTCAGTAATCTCCTTTTATGAGGGATATCAAAGAAAACTTCTTCCTTACAAACAAATTTCAGAAAGATATGATAGTAAAACTCTCCCTCTTTGACAACACATGCCAAAGACAACACTACTCAAATGATTTTAATGTACCTTTAGTACTAGTTCATATGCAATATTTCCTAATTATGCTCCATCAATTGATAGATTTTCAACTTGGTATGTGTTGATGCATCACTAAAACTTTGTTTTAGTGAACTTCAGATAGGGGAGTGACCCCTAACTTACTTCTTAGATACAAGAATGCATCCTTAGGTAATGGCTTTGTTAATATGTTAGCAATTTGTTCCTTTGTATGAACATATTCCAATCTGATCTCCTTGCCTTGCACCAATTCTCTGACAAAATGATATTTTATTGCAATATGCTTGGTTTTGGAATGCATCACTAGATTCTTAGATATGTTTATTGAACTTGTATTATCACAGAACATAACAACTAGTTCTTTGATTTCCATCTTCATGCCTTCCAACAATTTTTTAAACCAAACAATATTAGAACAGTTTACTGCAATAGCAACATATTCTGCCTCTGTTGTAGATTGGGATGTGCAATTCTATTTTTTGCTTGTCCAAGAAACCAACCTTTTTCCAAGAAAGAATGCTCCTTTTCTTGTACTTTTTCTGTCATCAAGGTTTCCTACCCAATCAGCATCAGTAAACACTTTCAAATCAAAATTACCTCCAAATTTGTACCATAGACCATAATCTTCAGTTCCTTTCAAATATCTCATTATTCTTTTAATTGCCATCATGTGATTTTCTCTTGGTTTTGCTGAAAATCTTGCTACAATACCAACTGCAAGGGCAATATCTGGCCTAGTATGAACTACATACTGCAACTTTCCAATCATAGATCTATATAGTGTTTGATCTACTTCTTTTGATTCATCTTCCTTGGTAAGTTTTAATCCAGTACACATAGGAGTCCCAACTGGTTTACAATCTTCCATACCAAACTTTTTAAATATCTCCTTGATGTATTTTGATTGAGTGATGTAGATACCATTTTTATTCTGCTGAATTTGAAGACCAACAAAAAATTTGATTTCACCAAACATAGACATTTCAAATTTCTTGTTCATTTGCTCTGAAAATTCTTTGCAAAGATCATCATTTTCTGTGAAAACAGTATCATCTACAAATATTTTTTCCAAAACAATCTTATTATCTAGTCCTTCCTTTATATATAAACTATTGTTATCATTAGTTCTCTGAAAACCAATCTGAATAAGATAGTTATGCAATCTTTCATACCATGCTCTAGGGGCTTGTTTCAGACCATACAATGCCTTGTGTAATTTACAGACCATGTTCCTTTTAGCTGGATCAACAAAACCTTTAGGTTGTTCAATGTAGACCTCTTCATCTAGTATACCATTGAGGAATGCTGACTTGACATCTATTTGATAAACTTTGAATCCTTTGTGAGCAGCATATGCAAGTAAGGTTCTGACTCCTTCCAATCTTGCAACAGGAGAAAAAGTTTCTCCATAGTCTATTCCTTCTTCTTGAGCATATCCTTTGCATACTAGTCTAGCTTTGTTTCTTGATATCTTACCATCTTCATCCAACTTGTTTCTAAATACCCACTTGGTTCCAATTACATTTTTATCTTTAGGCTTGGGTACAAGAGTCCATGTCTTATTTTTCTCTATCTGTTCTATTTCTTCATTCATAGCCTCAATCCAACTATCATTTTCCAATGCACCATTGATATTTCTAGGTTCAAAATCAGCAAGTAAAAAAGTACCTTTCAACTTACTTCTTGTCATGGTTCTTTCAGATTTGTTTCCAATGATCTGATCTGCTGAATGATGTCTCTTGACATATTTTGCTAATATAGGTTCCTTGCCTTTTGAAAGAATTTCATTGTTATCTTCTTGCATTTCAACTTCAGGTTCTGGCTTGGTAGATATTGGCTCGAGTCCTTCAGACTCGGTAGACACTTGCTTGATAGTATCTGAATGTAACTCGGGTTGTTGTAGCTCGATTTGAACTACCTATAACTCGATTACTGATGACTCGAGAGTAGAGGATTCCTGATTAACTGGTACTATATCAGGTTTAGTGAAAACAAACCTTCTATAGTCCTCTGGTTCCCTTTTGCTTTCTTCTTCAGTCCTTTCTACAAACTCATCAACTTTCACATGTGCACTTTCTATAACTTTGTAAGTAGACAGATTCAAACATCTATATGCTTTACTTTTGCAAGAGTATCCCAAAAATATTCCTTCATCACCTTTTACATCAAATTTTCTTTTTCTAGATTCTTTCAAAATGTAACATTTACTTCCAAATACTTTTAGATAACTTACATTAGGTTTGTATCCATACCATAGCTCATAGGGAGTTTTGAATGAGTCTTTCTTAAGCTGTACCCGATTCAAGGTATGAACTGCAGTGATGATAGCTTCCTTCCAGTATTTGATAGCAATGTTCTTTTCAATCATTAGGGTTCTTTCACAATCCATGATAGATCTCTTCCTCCTTTCAGCTATTCTATTTTGTTTAGGAGTTCCAAGGGCTGATACTTGTCTTTTGATTCTTCTTTCAATGCAAAAGTTATTAAACTCATGTGAAATGAATTCTCCTCCTCTGTCTGACCTCAAGCATTTCAATCTTTTTTCCTATTTCTTTTTCTACTCTGGCCAAGTACCATTTGAATTTCTCAAATGCTTTTGATTTGTTCCTTAGATATATAACAGTCATCATTCTTGAGTAATCATCAACAAAAAGAATGAAATTTTTTTCTCCAGTATAGCTTTCAATTCCAATAGGTCCACATAAATCAGTATGCACAATTTCTAATATATCTTCAGACTGATAGTTTTTACTCTTAAAACTAGTCTTTCCCATTTTACTGATCTAACAATTCTTGCATAGATCGACCTCAGTTTTCTTTATGTTAGGAATGCCTCTTACTTTCTTGAATTTTTTTATGCTTACCAAGTTATCAAAATTGACATGACACAACCTTTTATACCATAACCAACTTTCTTCAAATTGAGCAATAAAACATGAGCATTCACCAAGTTCAAGATAAAACAAGTTACCTTTTGTTTGAGTACCTGATCCAATCAGTTTTCCTTTGCCATCCAACAGTCTTGCTTTTCCATGCATGAATTCTACTTTGAATCTATTATTGAGTAGTTGTGCCACACTTAACAAGTTATGCTTTAGTCCTTCTACCCAATAGGCATTATCACAATAAGTTCTTTGGTTAGAGAGATTCTTCCTCTTCCTTTTATACAAAAAAGTTCATTGTTTCAAAATCTTACACTGCCACCATCATAGTTTCCAAAGTATTCAAACTTAGTTTTATCACCAGTCATGTGATGAGAACAACCACTATCTATGATCCATGTATCATTTTTTCTCATATGAGAAATGAGTGCCATTTCCTCATCATTATTAGATTCATCTTCCATAGCAATGTAGACAGTTTCATCTTCTTCTTCATCATTAGAATCATTAGAATCTTTAGCCATAAAACATGTTTTCTTACCTTTATCTTTAAATGATTTGAAGTCTTTCTTGCCATTGTACTTGTAACCTTTCTTGTCATCTTTGTTCTACTTGTTTGGGCACCTAGCAGCAATATGACCAACTTCTTCACATGAAAAGCATATTAGAGGAACTTTACCTTTAAATTTACCTCTGCCTCTAGAATATTTCCTTGCTGATTCAATGTTCTTGGAAGCTGGAACATAGTTGTCAAAGTTGTCTAGTTCCAATGCAATCAATCTTCCAACTATGGCCTCTAGATTTATCTTGTGATTTACTTCACATCTTCTTTCTTGAATTGCAAAAACTCTGATTGCATAAATGAGAAGTAGAGTTCTAAGAACTTTACTTATTATTGTCTCCTCCTTGATATCTCCTCCAGATGCTTTGATTGCACTGACACATGCTTTGACTCTTTCAACATATTTTGCAATGTTTTCATCCTCTCTCATCCTCATTTGATCAAATTTTCCTCTCAGACTTTCTACTTTGGCTCTTCTTACATTATCATCTCCTCCATAGATTTCTTTTAGCTTTTCCCACATTTCAAAAGCAGGTTTGCCATCTTTAATGTCATCAAATTCTTCATAACTCAGAGCAGATGCTATATCTATCATTATAATGTTGTGGGTCTTCTTTTCAGCAATATCATTGATAGATAATGTACCAGATGGTTTTGCATATTTTTCATCAAGGTATTTTAGTCCTATATCTCTAATAGAAGCTAGATGAAGTCTCATCAACCCTTACCATGCTGAGAAGTTATCCCTATTAAGTCTTGGAATTTCCCTCTTATAAGACATTCTGATCTTTGGCTTAGATCCTTGAAATCTTGTCCTGCAAGAACCAAAAGCTCTAATACCAATTTTTGGAAATATAGATGAAGTAATTGAGAGGGGAGGGGTGAATTAGTTACCACAAAAATCAATTCCAAAATCTCTTAGATGTCTTTACATACTATTAAACAGTGCAAGAAAATTGTAACTCGGTAGATTAATTAATTACTATTTATCTAGCATTCATAGTCATTAATATGCATGCAAAGATTAAAATAAATGAACATAAGAAACACCAGATTTAAAGTGGAAACCTAATATGGGAAAAACCACGAAGTAACTAGTCAACAATTTTCACTCTTCTGAAGTGAGCCTTGTAGGAGCCAACCCTGTTAAAGGTTACAAAACACACTATTAGGTGTGACCTTATTAGAGGATTTAATCACCTTGTTAAGAGTGGTCTAGTTAGAGGTCTTGAGAACAATTCAACCAAATTGTTACCTTGTTAGAGGATTTATAAAATGGCTATTAAACCAACTCTATTGAGAGATTCTAGATTCACTGTTACAATGATTAGAAAGCAACAATGAGGTGACCTGAATGATATGCAACTTATCTTTTCGTTGATTACAGATCTCTGTTCTACTTTTAGTGGATCCTAGTTGATTGAATACAAATTTGCATCTCCTCTAGGATATCTAATCCTTCATCAGAATTTGCTTCATTTTATTATTCCATCCTTATCCATATACTCATATTCACACTCACACACTAATTCACAACTTGAACATCTATATGTATACCTTTCAGATTATCAAGTCAGCTTAAATATAGGTTCCAATAACAAAAGAATCATTACATCAGTCATCCACATGAAGAAATTTAAAATTAATACCAAAATAGTAAAATCCTTTATTGGCTGACCAATCTCGGTAACTACTACTTCAAAATGGTTTTCTAGTGTTAACCAAGTGTAGCTCAGTAAACACTGCAAACCTTGCAAAAATCTTTTGGAGACCGAGTGAGCTTAGTTAGCACTGACCTTCCTTTGCTGACCATGTGAGTTTGGTAGACATTAACTTTCCTTTGTTAACCTTGGGAGCTTAGTAGACATTAATTTTCCTTTGTTAACCTTGGGAGCTCGTTAGACATTAACTTTCCTTTGTTAACCTTGGGAGCTCAGTAGACATTAAATTTCCTTCGTTAACCTTGGGAGCTCAGTAGACCTTAACTTTCCTTTGTTAACCTTGGGAGCTCGGTAGATATTAACTTTTGCTACAAAATCCTTTGATGCCCGAGTGAGCTCAGTAAGCATTAATTTTTCTTTGTTAACCTTGGGAGCTCAGTTAATACTAACTTTTTCTACAAAATCCTTTGATGCCCGAGTGAGCTCGGTAAACATTAACTTTTCTTTGTTAAGTTTAGGAATGTTCAATAGACATTGTAAATTGCTTTGTAGATCATCTGAGCTTGGTAGACTCTATCTGATGACTGATATGACATTTGTGTAACATCAAAGACAATACACAATTAACAATTGTATCCAACAACATTTTCCTTCAAATTTAGGTTTCTCTTTGCATTCATTTTCCCTATATCCATGTTGATTACAATTGTGGCATCTTCCATTGAATTTTTCTTTCCCATTTCTCCAACATTTGTTTGATGTATGACCTATATTACCACAATGACTTCAAGTAGGTCTTTGATTCTTTTGAGCTCCTTGCTTTGATGGTTCATCTTCTTCTATATATCCAATTCTTGATTTTCCCTTTTATTTGTAATTACTTTTTTCATTCAACTAATTCATGTCTATTTAAGATTTCATCATCCTCTCATTCATTTGAATTTTAATGTTTAGATCATTCTACAATCTTTCATTCTTTGATTGTAGATTTATGATTTCTCCATTTGCATTGGTGCTGAATTTCATTATTCTTTCCTTCTATCTCTTCTTTTATCTTGTTTTTCTCTTCTATGATTTCACAAAATCTTCAGTAACTTATAAAACTTAATGCTTAATTAGCAATTAATCCTTCATGTATATTTTGATCTAACTGCATGCATGAGAAACTAGAAACATTAAAGCATACATAAATCTTTTAACACACAATTTGATGACCCAAAAACCTTTCAAATAGAAAGTAAAACTAGGGTAGGGTGATACCCACAAGCTTTAGTATTGCAATACAAATTTGGCCTGTTAAGGCTTACAATGATCTCTTCTGATGATTTGTCCTATTAGGAGCAATAAAGATTGCTAGGTCCACCTTGCAAAAGGATTTACAAACATACAATTAAGTATGCACTCAGTAAAGAGATGTACACAAGATTGTTCGGTCTACCTTGTTAAAGGATTTAACTGATCCACTTGCTAGGATGAAATAATAGTTGATCTAATCTACAACTTGGTTTGTTGAATGAGATTCCTCTGAGGTTAGAAATCACTTTGCTATGATAGATAAATATTTGCTACTCCTTATACTGTTCTAGCCTTTGTAATTCATGCTTTTCTTTTATCTTCTTGTTACATTACATCATTCCATCATATTAGATGTGAGATAATATGTTACATATATACCAATCCAATTTATAAAGTACATAGTTGGCCACAATACAAGTTTACACAAAATACACAAAGTTGGCCCAAATAAAGAAACTTAGGCTCTAAAGACTAGCTCAGTGAAGTATAATTCTCGACATCCACTGTCAATTCTTGGCATCATCATGAACTGTGTAGATCTAGAAGCTTGGTCCATACTAATCACTTCCAAGTAGTCTTGAACCTAGTTTGCACTGGTGTCTTGGTGAATATTATGAAACTTGGCATATAAACTGAATTACTTGATTCATATTGCATAGCTTGTTCAATGCTATCACTATGAGCTCAATATAAATTGAGTCACTTTGTCATGCCCAAAACTCGAAGGAAAAAACACACACACTAACAATTTTTTATTTATTTTTGAATAATAAATAATAATTAAGCATGCTCTAAGTTGAAATGATAGATAAAATTTTTAGTACAGGTTCTCTACATTAACCTTCAACAATTAGAAACCATTAAAACAAATCTGAAAACTTAAACTATCTAAATCTAATATCTATACTTAAATAATTCAAAACTTTATAAGGTAGTAAAACAATTAAATTAATTTAAAACTAAACTAACTCCAATTGAATACTATCTTAATTTTCTTATTTAATCAATCATACATTTAATTATAACTAATAGTCATCAAAACTCACTTTACATAATTATGATAATACTTTAAACAATCAATATTAACATTTCTTGCCAACTTCTAATCTAATCTTTTGATATTAGATCAATAAAAGAACGTACTAAATAAATTAATATTTATCAACTAATCACTTGCCAGACTTAAATGATACATCTACCAACTATTTTATCATTATCTAATTTATACCAAGATTGCATGTATGAATTTTAATTTAGAACATAGTAAGACACTAATATCAATAATCAATTTAAATGTTATAATTGCAAATCTTAACTTGTCATATATTAAATTAACTAACTAGTAAATTAATTTTAACTTAAAACTAACTAACTAAATCTAAAATTGAAGAATTGAAAAAAACAAACAAACTAATTTAAAAATTTTAACAAACAAAAACAAAACCTAACAAACTAATACTAAAATAAAAACTATCCTAATCATCTAACCTATGATCTTTATAAAATTAAGCTAACAACATAACATAAACCAAACTTAATTCTAATACCAACACACTACTAATATGAATACAACCTATACTAACTACCTACTAACTCCCTACCACTAACTCCTAACTCTATACTAACTCTATGCTAACAATCCTACTCTAACCTCCCACACTCAACTCCCCCTACACAAGCTACCTTACTCCCCCCCCCCAACATGTCACATCGACCCATCCAAGCCCATGCACTTTCCAAGCGCTGACCCCTGCAAGGGATATGGGCGACCAAATGAAAGGAGGGCAGAAAGCATAAAAAGAGACCAGACCCACACGCAACTGCCCACGTCACATCACTCCCAACCTGCAAGAAAAAGCTATGAAAGGACAGGTCGATCCAAAGAAGATTTGCCTGACACAACAAATGGGTGAGGGTGACGCCCAGGACAAAGGTCACACATCAAAACGCAATCAAACACAAAGCAAGAACATTCAGCGCATTCTCTAAGGAGTGAATCGACCCTTGCACAAAGTCAAGAGGTGATGTACAGGTGACATCACCCTCTACTGACATTATTTAATCATGCACAAGGCTAAACATACCCTTCCTAAGAGCTGGCGTCAAGAAGATGCAAGGAAATAAATGCAAAAATTTAATATGGTAAGAAAAGGAGACGTTAGTAGCTTGGCTATGAAGATTTTTATAAAGTATTTTGTTTTTTTTAAAGATTTCATGGAGGGTCTATTATTTTATTGGACTGTAATAGCATCAACTAAATTTGGTGTTTTCCATACAATTTCCAGAATGATAATGTGCTACTACAGGGCTTTTTTTTTTTTTTTTTCATGCAGTTTGAAACTTCTTGATTGGTTTGAGTCTTACTATGGAGTCTAAAAGGGTTGATGTTATATTGATTAATGATATTAACAAATCATCTAATTTTATAACATATTTAACAAAACAACTATGGACTAAATCATATCAAACCCAAAGGAGATACCCTACATTTATAATTTGAATCTTGCATAATTGAACATCCTCATTTCATCTTGTCTTTGATATACATTCATATGACGAAATAAATATGAAAACTCCAAGAGAAGCAAAAATTACTCAATCACTTATTTCATTAACAACCTGATTCAAGGGCTTAGCCGAGAAAGAACCAGGAAGAAAACCCAACTTCGTTGCCATTTACAATAAGGTTTAAAATAGAATTTACAATAGGATCTCAATCCCAAATTTCTACAATTAAAACAAATTTTTCCTCATGATCAAAACCAAGGAATTTGTAATGTTTTCTGAATCTCTTTTCAAGAACCATGGAGGAAACCAATAACTGATCGGGTGACAACCCAACAGAACCAAAAGAACATCAAGCATGCATAATCATACATGGTTTACACAATAAGATTCACAGTGAATCAAGACTAGGGAGAGGTGGATTCTTCCAACTGGAGAAGTCAAGCACAACACCAATTCAGATGCCCAATCGGGGCTAATAACCAAGAACTTCCGTTCTTCCATTTAAACTTTCCATACTCATACCAGGTTTGTGCTGATGGGTAGGGGCCCATAACACCCTACCCTTTATCCCTCTTCTCATCCTGAGAAGAGACTCTATACAGGTTGGAGTCCAACTAAACAGACCTCTCCCAAAATTGGTCACTTCTGCCCTCTCCTAGGGTGAGTAATACCAAAACACCCATGCAAGGAAACTCAAAATTGCAAACATAAACAAGAAAGGAAAACAACCAAAAATAACAAGGTTTACAAATCTTCCCAAATACCCACAACCATACAACAGTAAAACAACAACAAGGTAACAAGAACATGAAACAAAACATAAAAATTGAATAAGGGAGATGGGAGTTTCCTACCTTCACAAAGAGGTAATGGCAATGAACCAATTCGAGTAGAGTATCCCTCCTTCCTTCAAGCTTCAAGAAATCTTCTCTAAATGTAGAGATTGGGTAACCAAACCACTAGACCAAGGAAGGCCTCTAAATAAGCCTCCAACTCAACCACCCAAAAAGGAGCAATAACTATTTCCACCCACTAGCCACACTAGAACCTCCTAACTCAACCTACACCTTGGTTAAACCCTAAGAGGAGGTGGGGTAAGACAACTCATGACAACCACTTGCAATTTTCGCACAAAGGCAAAAAGGGACTTTTTGAGTGCCCTCAAAAGTCAAAGCTAGGGGCTTAGGGGTTGGAAAAGACCCCTAACCCATACCCATACCCTTTGGTTAGAATAAAAACATGTTAAAAGCCTTAGGAAAGAGATTTAGAGACAAAATAAAATCTAGGAATAAAATAGGTCCATCTAACAACTCGAACTAGCAAATTAAGCACATAAACATTTTACGAGTGTCAAGCGACACTGAAAGAGCATAATTATGAACAATAGGGTTTCCAAATTTTAGCACATGGAGATCAGTTTTGCTCCTCCGTAGGGTTTCTCGGCTAAATATCGGCACACTCATTGCACACATCAGTAGTCCCATAAAATCACATGTATATAAACGTATATGTATCAGAAATTTCCATAATTTAAAACATGCATTAATAAAGTTTCTTCTCCCTTCATAATTCTTAACCATTAGAAATATCGTAAATCAAATCTCAATCCTACATCTACTGATTTTGTCAACATACATATACATGAACATTAAATGATAATCATCAAATATATCTGGAAATAATATCACACAACATGAAATAATAAAATATGTTCTAAGCATCAGATAATGTCTCGACATCTCGAGTCGTGAATAACAAAATAAGGGTAATGTATCACTATGCTATGATGGGTCGGGGCGAGGCCTCACACACTTGGTTAACACTGAGTAGCTCAATTAACACTAGACTCACATCACATCAATTACGAACTCGGTAAGCATTATAAAACTTAGTTTGCACTAATAAGTTTGACATACACTGTGATGCTTGGTTTACACTACTAATCAACAACTTTGTAGTAACTGCTTGGTGCAAACTAAATACTATCTAAGGGACTTGGTAGCAACTGTAGAACTCGGTAACAATTGAAATGCTTGGTTAACACTATTAACTATACAATATGCTTGGTAGATACTTACAATCTAAATAAATGTATGTCACTAATAACAAACATGACTGAAATGTCAACATATATCATGTATATGTACATCATGTGTATGTATATATGCATATATACATATATGTGGGTGTATATGTACATATATATATATATATACACACACACACATAGATATATATATATATATATATATATATATATATATATATATATATATATATATATATATATATACACATACATATCTACATGTGTGTGTGTATGTACATATTATGGATATGCACATAATTTTAAAATTTTAATGTACACACATGAACTTGTAATATATTAATTTTAAGTTCATATCTATATAATTTGTGTGTGTGTGTGTGTGTGCGTGCGCACATTTGTGTGCGTTTAAATTAACATGTATTAGTTTTTAATTTGTGCATATATAATATCAATACATACTAGAAACATGTATATACATTTTATATGTTTAATGCAATGTAAATTTATTAAATAAATGTTTTTAATACTCACACTTAAATTGTATGCCAATGGAAAATTAGAAATTAAATGTCCACAATTTGTTTTTAATACTGCACCTAAATTAAACTTGACTTAAACTAAAAAATTTGAATGATAACTCTAAATTAACAAATTGAACACACAATTAAACATATAAAGTCCCCTAATTCATATAAATAACTTGCATATAACTTAAAACCCTCAAAAAACATTGTATTAGTAAACCATATTAATGAATAACATGAACCTAGGTCTAGGTTATGAGCCCTTTAACTGTATGCATATATTTCAAAACTAGAGACCATAACAAGTTTGTAATTTAGAAATTCATGTGATATATGTATATAGAAATTTTTATATTTAGGACCCTTAAGCCATCATTTTAAGATCACTTGAACTATATTTTCATGTCTATATAAAATTTTTAATACATTAGATTATAGATTCTCCAAGCTCTAGGCTTTATATATGAACATATCCTAAACTAGGACCCAAGTTTAAGACATTTTATATTAGAACCCCTTAATTTATTATTCAATCTAGTTCTATATTTAACCTAGTTATGTGCCATAGTCCACCCATGTGATCTAGACTCTCTAGACTTAATCAACAATTATGAAGTTGTCACATGCACACATGATATAAATTGATAAAGAATCAATTAAATTATGAAGTTGTCATGCATGCACATGATAGAGTTTAGATTTAGAATTAAGATAAAGGATTTGGGTCTAGCTTACGATTATTATTCTAGGGTTATAGTGTACATCATGGTTAACAATTACTTATGGTTAGAGCTAGGATTAAAATAACATTTGGACTACAATTAAGATTCTAAGGTTAGGTTTTTGATTACACTTTTCATGGATTTTAGATTAGGCTTTTATTAGGATTCATATTAGGGTTTTATTGGTTAAATATTAGATTTTTATTAGGGTTCATATATGCACACATAGAACATTCAAATTTGAGGTTTAGGAAGTAAAACACACATTTATGTTATGTTCATTTCATGTTTAGGGTCCATACGTGCATGCTCAATTTGAATGTTCAAAAATAAATTTCAAACATGTGTACATGTTCATTTATGTTTTAGGACTTATATATATATATATATATATATATATATATATATATATATATATATAAAGTAAATTTGATACATGTACATGTGTATTCATTTCAACATTTAAAAATAATTGTGATTCATGTACACGTATTATATGTTTAATTTCATGTTTATGATTTCTAGTTTCTTAAATGTCATTGTAAAAAATTTCAAGTTTATTAAATTCCATATTTTTATTTTTATTTTAGGTTTACACATTATATGTGAAAGCTACATACATTGGTCCACATGGCAAGTCAAAAACCTCCTACCCCCCTGAGCAGCAACCTATCCTCCACAAGCAACACTAATCTATCCTCCCGAGTAGTAGCCTATCCATCTTGAGCAAAAATATTATGTCCCCCTAAGCTGTAGCCTGTACCCCCTAGAATCGGCCTATTTCCCCATATCAGCAACCTATCCCACCTCATGAGGCCTATAATCATACTAACCAAGAGCTTCAGAGACTTCATGAATCCCTGGCTAGTGGTGCATGCTCTAGTGTATATAGTAGTACATGCTAGAGTGATGTAGGAGCATCCAGTAGTGTAAGGGCAATCCTATATCACCCAAAAATATGCTTAGTGTTAGTTCTGTTTAAAGTGTTTTCATTTCTAGATACCCATTTGGGTCAAATAAAGATTTCAACTCTCATAGTTCCACTATTGATTTTTTGTGTTAGAGATTTTGAGCACCTTTGGGTACATGCCAATGTAGAAAATAGGTTATTTTGTGATTGAGACATAATTATAATGAGTTAGAGGGTGTAAGTTGGAAGTATGATTATAATTGTAATTTAAAGTACTCCAAAAAAAGAATCAAGTCAAAAGGCTTTACAATTTGAAAGTTATTGCAGTTTTATGTTGCTTGGAGACCACCTAAAAGCACTTCAAAGTCAGATTTGAGTCACTAAACAGCCTTGTATAGGCCCAAAAAATGGGGAAAGAGTCAAGCTTGTCCATAGGGCTATAGATCACTTGAAGAGCTCTCCAAAAATGTAAACAGTTTGTGAATCGAAGTCTCAAATCAAAAGTTATGCCTCCCAAAAGTTGGACTACCATTTCTAGATTCTTCTAATTTTACCCCAACTTATGACATGTTTTATAGAACCTTTTATTTTGGTGGTGGATGCCAAATGGCATATTATAAAAATTATTCCTAACCCTAAACCTAACCTAGTTTACTTAAGGATATTTTTGGCATTTTACAAGCAATTTTTGGTGGAGTTTGGGAGAAGGTACCATGAGAAGGGTATTCTCTAGAATCTAACAACATTGTAAGCCCATAGGGCATGTTGTGGAGTATATTTTTGTTGTACTAGATGTAATAGCATATCAATCTGATAATAATATTCTCCTTTTCATGTTGCATTCATTTTTGTCTTGGGTAATGTCCCCATCACAGAGCATCTTACACAAACTTACATATATTTGAGATGAGATTCATGTCACTTCTCTATATTCTACACATACTATACATGTTGTCCTTGATAGTAAGAGATGATAGGTCTCTTTAGGTCTCACTACATCAATTGCAGGGCTTAGTGCCCAAAGATGTCCTGAAGAGGGAATGTTTCCCAAATTATGTTCCATAAAATTATGTGAAGGGGTATTCTCCCCTTAAGTGTACAGATCTATAGATGGTTGCACTGATATGCCCATGCTTCCTTTTTACTCATAGTCATTATCCAAATAATTACCAAGTTCCACTCTATTTTTCATGACATCTTTATGCTAAGGTTCACTTAGGTATGGTGGTGAACTACATTGATTTACCATTGCACTGAGGACAAGAGTGTGGTAGACTAGTTGATAGGCTATTGGGTCATCCACCATAGACACAAAGGTCAATTATCGAAGAGAGAAAACCTACTATTTACCCTATATTAGGTCTGTCATCTGATGAGGCCATGCATAGAACCTAGTTGTAGGGGGTGATTCAAGGAGTTGGAGAGATTTTCATAGCTATCAGATCTATTTCAATTGATGAGGTTCGCTAGTATTTAATGTCTTATCAGCATTCTAGATCATCATTTGGTGCTTCATCTTCAGAAGACTTGTACTATGTAGCAGGCATCCCTTCACTGACTAGCTTAGAAGGTCTCACTAGAGTGTTGGCATGAGATACTATGACTAGTCTTGGTGAGGATCAATTGTATTCATATAGATTCATATTAGAGCATCTTGGCATACCCATATGAGATGTTCAACATCCTATCCATGGTAGTATCAGGACACATCCTTAGCCACATTCCTCTCATCAATTAGGTCATGGTGGTAGTACACATTATGATCCACCTTATAACCACTTTTTTTTTGTAGAGGGACATATACATACTAGTATAGACCCTTCAGCTAGTGTAGGGCATGGTTAGAGTTTAGATGTGGGCCTTGATGATGTTGAGTTTATCTTGTCGACCATAAGATGGATGGACTTGTTGATACATGATGATTCTACTTCTATTCCATTACATATAGTCAATCCACTTGTCTTCTCATTATTAGAATGTATGGTAGTCACCAGTCATGCTAGCATAGATGCAAAGATGGAGCTAGATGAGGCCCAAAAAAATTAGCATATATTGGTTGACATGATTGATGCTAGGTAATCTAAGTATTATCAGATGCCAACATCTAGATAGGTAAATCTATAGTTTTTTGATAAGTAGGAGATAATTTCCACAACAAGTCAAACTATGATATTGCTATCAGGATTTAACTATGTGATTTTTTGAGTCAAACTCATTGACCCATGTTTCATGAGTAGTGATTGAACATGAATCCATCTCTCACGAGAATAAATGGAACACTTAGCACTCATTGGATCTCAATTGTTTGAAATTGATAATTTTTGCAGGCATACATATCGTGACTTTGTAAATATACATTTTTTAATTTGATTTTTTGCACATGTCTGTATGTATTGTAGGGGGACATGCCTCTTTTTACTCTATCTTTGATGCCAGATTGTGTATGTCATCAAGACTCATTTGATGATGTTAGTAGTGGACGAGTGAGTTTTAAATGTTTTGAATTAGACACATGTACACAGGCATAGATATGTACATATAAGTTGCTTGCAATTTGTAAATTATTTATAGATTAATTTAATATGATTATGTACATTGATATTACTTTATCTTAAATATATAGAGGGGTCAACACATCCTAGTGAGCATCCTGATAGTTAGTCTTTAGACTATGCTATGAGGAGATGTCATGATGATAATCCTACACATTATTATCTATATTTATTTATTTATTATAGATTATTTGATCTAGACTTTAATCTAGAGAGACATTCACAGATTCTAGATAGATACCTTTGGATGTATACATGCACACTATTTATATTTGATATTATCTTTTGAGATCTAGATTACAAATGCTTTTTTTATTTGTTTGATGATTGATACATATATTTTAGACTTGAGAACAATGTTAAACAAATGTGTTTATGTTCAGGTTCATATACATGTTTGATGATTGCTATGCATATATACATTCTTTAGATATTTCTTTTACATGTTAGATTATGTTGGATAATGTTCTAGTATATATTTGATTAAATTGATGTATACATATGTGGTTAATTTTTTTCTATGAAAGTGATATTTAGATATGATTGAATTCAACATTTGATCTAGAATTTATAATTTACAAGTACATGTGTATGATGGTGTTTGTTGAGAAACTTGTGTTTGATTTAATTCAAGTTAAATCTATACATGTTTGATAATGTCATTTTTGTCCTGGAATTTGGACAAGTACTCTAGATAAATTTAGATATGTATAACATGTAATTTATGTCCTAATATGAACAAGTATCAGGTAATTAAAGTTAAATATATCATAATTAGTTACATAATTCATAATTTCTATAATTAGTTACAAATTAGAATTTAAACTTGACAAGTTAAATGAAAGAGTAAAAGTTCAATATAATTAGTTACAAGTCCTAATTTCATCCCCGTAAGAAAAGTGCTCAAATTTCTTCCCCTCAAGGCACATGTCCTAATTAGTTGCATATAAGTTCCTAAATTCTATAATTAGATTCAAAGCACAATTTAAACTTGACAAGTTCAATGAAAGAGTAAAAGTTCAATATAATTGGTTAGAAGTCCTAATTTCACCCCCTTAAGACAAGTGTTCAAATTTCTTTCCCTTAAGACACATGTCCTAATTAGTTGCATATAAGTTCCTAATTTATATAATTAGTTAAAAATCACAATTTAAACTTGACAAGTTAAATGAAAGAGTAAAAGTTCAATATAATTAGTCATAAGTCCTAATTTCATCCCCTTAAGACAAGTGTTCAAATGTCTTCCCCTCAAGGAACATGTCCTAATTAGTTGCATATAAGTTCCTAATTTATATAATTAGTTACATATCACAATTTTAACTTGACAAGTGAAATGAAAGAGTAAAAGTTCAATCTAATTAGTTCAACCAAATCTCAAAATGTTCAAGTTGTTTCAAATTACAAGTTGTTTCTATCTTGTATCAAGTGGTTCAGATCATTGAGGGCTAACATATAATATTTTTCCATGATCATCAATATTGAGCCTCAAATTACATATTCCAGGTCCTTTAACTAGATGAAGAATTATACCAATGACAATAACATGGTTACTTTAGTGATATACCTTATTGTTAGGTTGATAATCAGTGAAATGAATCCCATTTTTAAGTACTCTTCTTTTCTTCAAATATGTTCCCTATACAACAAGAGAACCTACATACACATTTAAAAAATCATATAGATTAATTAATTACCAAATATATGTACACATATCAATATATATACATCAATCAAATAAGTCAATAAATTTGAATTCATAAAAACCATAGATCTACATATATGATTCAACTATGTACTAACCTACGGGAAACACATTTCATCACTTATTTCAGTCTTTGTTAGCTTCTCTCTTTTTATGGTGCAACACAATAAATAATAGCTAACACCTTCTACATTTTCATATTCTTCCATGACCACAAAAACATTGCCTACACAAAGTATATGTATAAATTCCATGTGTCATGTACATGAATATATATATTATATAAATTAACCAAAATTATGAAACATTTATACACTTTTATATACATACATACCAACTCTGTTCAATCCTAAAATATGGACATAATCACTAGAAATCAATAGAATATCATTATAGTTTTCATCCTCAAAATCATTCGTATTGATAACATCTAGTGACACCAATGTCCACTCACCCACATATCCATGTTCTTAATTAATGCAACCATATTTTTTTTCATCAATGCAATTAGGACAAAAACATAAGCATTCTCTTGTGTACAACGACCACACAAATTTTTACTCATAATTGAATGCAAAGATTTTGTCTTCTCTACCCTCTTGCATGCATGCATTGATCTTCTATCACCACTTGAATGTAAGGTCCATACATACATTTTTAAAAATGAGTTTTAAACATGTGTGTACATAATTTAGCTATCACCTAATGTATTAAAAATAAATTTAATTCAATTTAAATATTCAAATTAATTTATCCCTGATACCTCCCAAAATACTCTAAATGGTATGACTTGATCTGCTTGTGATGACGTGTTATCTATATTTTCTAGCACCATAAAATGTGTTTTGCACCACTCAACCACATCATGAGAATTATTAATATGATATCCTTTATAGTCCATTTGACACTTTCTTAAATCACGTTTGATACAAGCTGCTACACCATCATGCTCACCCTTTCCATGTCCACTCTCAAGAAAATTCCAAATGTACAGTATATTAAGGTATCAATGATATCCACATAATTCATAAAATGGTACAGCTGATTTAAATTGTGTTGCACATCCATCTAACCATACAATTTTATTGTTTCTATTTTTATGCCTTTGTTTTTGAAATATTCAAAAAATGTGTCAAAACAATGTTCCACATAATGTGTGTCATATTCTTTATCATCACTAATGTAAAAGTGATACTCTTTTTTAATGACTCATCCTTGATCTCTACTTTCCATACCATCCAAACCAATTTGTGCATGTCAATAAGAGACTTGAACCATAATAGTAACCTACTCTATAAAGTAGTATTCCACTTGAAGTTTTTCTTGAGAAATGAAAGAGTAATTCTCTACAAATTCAACAACAGATAAAATTATTCTAAGTGTTACAATTTCTCTCAGTGTTTGAAACTATTCTACTTGCCATGTAGCAAAAAAATCATGATGTATATATGGTTGAATCAATTTACAAAAATTTGACATAAATTCTCCAGCAAGTATCTTATCCTCTACATATTCCAACCTTGTTGATTCTTTTCACACTTTTGTTTCTAAATTTATGTACTTATATCTCTTACATTTTACCATCCTCATCATATTAGTATCTTTATCTCTCAAATGAAATTTTGTTAGGCTACCACATTTTTCACAAGTTCCTCTTATGCAATTTATTTCACCTATTGCATGATCTTTTGGTTTGTCACATAAGATTGATGTTATGAATTGGCTTGGTCGTTTATGAAAAGAACTATGATAACCACCACTTTCTTCTATCATCATTCAAAAACCTTGATAGTACAAATCAAATTCAACATGATATCAACAACAATATGTTTCAAAAGATTTATTTATCTACACAAAATAGGGTTTGAATATTTCAAACATTGTTTATAGATAATATTTGTATTAGGATTTCAATTACAAAATGTAAGTTAAAATTCATGTTGCATGACATCCAACCAATTTTTTGAATGTTGAATATATTCCTTAAGCCTAATCCTCTACTTGATGACATCTCTTCTATTTGGTGAAGGTCAAGCATTATCAATCCAAAATTGAATAACTAAGTTCTTAATTATTTCCACAATCCTGTTAGATCAAGTAGCTCTATACATTAGAGCCCAAATTCCTTCTAATGTACTATCATCCAAATTGTTTCTCCTTTTTAGATAATTTATATCATCTTTTGACTTTTTGGTTAAAAATCTGACTTCCTTACCTTTTTGGTTTATACCTTTACTCTTAACTCGCCCAATTACCTATGGAGGAAAAAGATGTTAACAATAAAATGGGTCAATGTAGTAATCTATCAAGGACCCCTTAATTGAAAGGTACAACTCCCTTTTGAATGAAATATATGCAATGAATTTTTTATTTTTGGTTTTGGGGGTATGCTCTTAACAAGAGAGTAGAAGAGGTAAAAACCAAGTTAATCAACACTTTAAAATACCATAGGCAATTAAAAGGGGGACTAACTCACAACATGAAATATATTCTAACCTATAATGCAATAAATGGAACTATGTATAAATAGCTACAATAGTAGGAAGAAAGGAAGAGATGGTGAAATAAGTAATTCCTAGATTACACTATTAGCTAAAGTTTTGACAATACCTAGATTGTCTATCCCTTGGCTACTCCACACACTAATTTTTGGCTTCCTTATGCAACAAACTATACTAAAAAAAAAAAGCTACAATGTAAAACATAGAGAACAAGATGCTTATGCTGAAGAAAATAAAACATACAATCTATTGAATGAAGGAAACAAAACCAAGTTCATTCACATTCATTCAGCTTTCAACATTAACACATTCATTCCATACACTATAATTAAGCTAAATAAATAGAAAAACTTAAGATGAACTTAGAGTCACACATAGTAGTCCCAACTATAGGGGTTTTCTCAAAATAAATTTTGACGATATTATTAATATAGTAAAAGGTTACATTTATAGGCCTTCTCAAAATGACCAATTACATGGAAGATTTAACATCTTTGAACAAAAAGAATAAAAATAGGACAAGCTTATAGGATCATTTTCCATTACAAAGACTGGAAAAATGCCAAGAAAGGCTATATTTAGTAAAGAGAAAAGGGAGAATGACAGATGTCTAAAAAAGTTTTAGAATATCATGCCTTTTTAGATGTAACTAATTTATCTCTATAAGCTTTCATGGCTTCGATTAATTTGTCTAGCTCTTTGACATCTAGAATGATGATGTTGTCAGTTTAGACCATCTAGCAGTCATGCATCTCTATTAATTCATCTATTCTAGCCACCCTTGATTGGAATTTCTTCATTTCTCTTCTTATGATCATGTCCACTACCAAGAGCTCCTGAATCTTGAACACTTGGAAGTTGAGTGGGTCAATTGCTTCATTGAAAAATTCCAAGAACTTTGATTTTGTTCTCTCAATATCCAAAAGATTGTCATTAGTGGACATGAAAGAGTCTACGTGCAATATCTTCAATTATTGAAACAACTTCTCGATGATCTTTTCCACTAGGTCATGTACATCCTTGAGCTCATTTGTGGACCTCATAGAAATTTCTATAACAAACTCCAAGGATTGTTTCTAGTGAAACAATGACTCCTTGCCCTTCTTTAGAATCCCATGAGTAATGGCCACATTTGTCTTCATGTCTATTACTTCTTGTAGAAGTGCTAATGACTCTATCATCTTGTCTATTGCCTTCTGTATAGTTTTTTGATGATTTGAAGCTTCTTCCTTGAGCTTGTGAGCATCCAATACTAGGCTTCCCAAGTTTTCAACTAGTGGGGGACATTGAGCCTTCATCTAATCTGCCCATGCTTAGCCTACCTACCCAAATTGCCTTTCTTGTTGTAGCTTTAGGAGTAGATTTTTATTCTCCTTTGCATTTGGGTCAAATTGACTCGAAGAAGTGCTCCCAAGTACAAACCTTATGTATTCCACTAATTCTCTATTCAACCCTTTCAATATTTCCTTTTCTTCTCTAAGCTCATCCAACTTATTCTCAAATTTCTCACTAGTAGACTTCCACATGCTCACCATGGAGTCATAAAATAGGATGTTGAGATTCACTATAATGATCTAGAAATTATCCTTTGAGAGCTCATGAAATCTACCTTCCCTCTGTGGCTCAACAATCTCAACTAGCATATGGCCAATTAATGAGTTTGTAGCCAACATTAAAATCATCTTCTAATTCATTATTTTCTTGGATGGTTGAGAGGAGGTTACTTCCATGATCAAGTCCTTTGATGGGGATCAATCCTCATATCTCCTCCTATTCCTATCAATGGTCTCTTCAAGCCATGACTCTATAGAGAGCACATTGATAGTGGATTGCAAGGCAGTTGGATCAAACAGCTTCCCTGGGATTAATGGATTTGGCTTGCTCTAAGAAGAAATAGGGAAGGGAACAAACTTAGTTACTAAAAGGGCTACAATATCCCCTTGCTAAGATGCATCTTATTCCTGGCCATCCATTTGGTTAGTGTCACCATCCAAATTAATGACTTGAATATGGGAAGATGGATTGACCACTAATTTTTCTTATTCCTTCCCCTTATCTTTGTGATCCTGCTTCTCTCCAACCTTCTTGATGTTTGAAAGAGGGCTAGCTTCATAGGTAGGAGTGAGCAACACATTCTTTTTTGGAGGTTGGTCTCCACCTTGGCCAATGGACTGTAATGGACTTTTAGATATTGCTATTAGAAATAATATTCCACCAAGATAATTAAGAGGGGGATGAATCATTTATTTAACAATTAAAAAATTTATCTTCTTTAAACAAACTTAACCATTCAACCAAAGTAAAAAACAACCATACAAAGATGCATCTAGACAATTACACTAGATATGTTGACTAGAGAAACCCTTGATTAGAGGGAAAACCCTAGTGGGAATGATGCCCACAAGATGATGTACTAATATAAATAGTTTTTGTTAGATGATATACCTTGTCAGGAGTCTATTTCAACATTTAGTATGAGTCCCTGTTAGGAGACTTTGAATCCCTATTAGGAGATTCCAACCCTGTTAGGAGCTGTGCCAACCTTGTTAGGAGTTATGGTACAATGTATGAAAGAAGAGTCCACTACCCAAACATGCAATTTCAACTACAAGAAGAGCTCACTAGTCAAAAAAGTAATTTACTAGTATCTTCCTCTTTCCTCTATCCTTTCCTTTGTCCTATCAACTAGACCAATCATTGTCAGACCTTGTAGACTAGGTCACAAACCTTAAATCCAAATACTAAATCTTGGATCACTTAGCAAAACCTCCGTAATAAAGTTTCCTTCACTTCCACACTACTCTGATCAACTTCTGATTCTGCACTCTCTTTTGATTATCATCAATCATTCAATCATATCAATACACCATGATAAAGGAAAATGTCCTTTCTTTATACCAAGTCCATAAAGAAATTCCTTGATTCAACTATTAATCCTTCTCAATCAATTATTATAGGACCACATTAAGAACAATTTACACTTAGTGATAGCCTTAATATTTTTCCTTGCAACTTGAATAACTTTCTATACATGCAATATTATGACAAGCAAGCTTAGCTACATCAACCTCAACATGCATTCTGCATGTCCTCAACCTTGATCCTCAAGATATCAACTTTGTTAAGAGATATAAAAAGTTTACCAAAACATGCCTCTGTAAACTCTATCTCAGAATAGACATCACCAAAACTTACATAACTTCTTGTAGACTTCTCCTTTTTCTTCCAATGTTAAATGCATACACTAGATACTCCAAAGTATCTCCCATAACCTTGGGTGGTTATCATGCTCGACTAGCCATCTGTACCAACTTAATCTTTCCATTGTTCTTTTGTCAGATACCACAAAAGACATCAAACATGCTATGTTGACACCAATGAAAAACTTAGTCATGAATGTAACATATCATCATCAAACCAATCTTCCAACAATCTTGCCAATCTTCCAAAAATCTCCCCCTTTGGTATTGATGGAAACATAGATGAAAAACATCTAGTTCCAAGAATATCAACAAAAGAAAAACAATCTCCAAATGCTCTTCGTCAATCATACTCCCCCATTGATATACCTCAATGTGCTCTGTACGAAACTATTATTCCACATACTATTCTTATTCTGAACATCTTCCTCAGCATACTACCAAACTTTTCCTCTAGTATAATATTTTCCTACAATACTTCTCCCCCATAGTATGATGTCAAATTTCTCCTCCATAGTATGATGTTTTTCATGCCAAACTCTCCCCCATTGACATCAATGTCAAAGGTTTCTATAACAAACATCTCTACATCAAACTCTAAAACAACTGATACTTAATTAGCTTGAGTGTCAAGAGACAATATTCAAAACAACATCAACAAGAGTGCTAGATGACTTTATCCATCAAAAATACTCCCCCATATAGGAAGTATCGACATCCAATCTAGATAAAAAATGGTTGTATGTTACCCTAGACTGATGCACTCTTGCATCTTCTTATTCTGATGTAGGAAGGTACATAACCCCAAGCATACCTCGTAAAAAACTCAAAAGTCTCTTTAGGAAGAGGCTTAGTGAATATATTTTCAATTTTCTCTTTTGTGCTCACATATTCCAATCTAATTTCCTTTTCTACAAGTTTTTCTCTCAACATATGATGCTTAATAGAAATGTTCTTTGCCCTTGAATGCAATGCTAGATTCTTAGACATATTTACCATGCTTCTACTATCACAATGTATAAAAATATGTTCACTAATTTATATCCTTATATCCTTCAACATCTAACTCATCCAAATAACTTGATTGCAATTATTTTCTATTGCAACATACTCTTCTTTTGATGTACTTTGAGATGTGCAATCTTTCTTCTTGCTTAACCAAGAAACCAATCTTCCTCCAAGAAAGAAAGCTCCTCCACTGGTACTCTTTCTATCATCCATACTACTTGCCCAATCTACATCAGTATAAGCACTTAAAGGAAAATCATTAGATTTTTCATACCACAATCTAAATTTTGAAGTTGGTTTCATATATCTAAATATCCTTTTCATTATTGGATAATGTGCTTCTCTGGGATAAGCCTGGAATCTTGCAACAATTCCAAACACATTTCCTATATCCGGCCTTATATGAGTTAGATATTACAATCCTCCAATCATGGATCTATACTTCTTTAGTTCAATAGTGGGTGTCTCATCCTTTGTAGATAACTTGTGTCCAATTACCATAGGTGTTGCAATAGGTTTACATGTTTCCAAACCAAACCTTTTCAGAAAATCCTTCAAGTACATAGTCTGAGAAATAAATATTCTTTCTTTATTCTATACTATCTACAATCCTAGGAAAATTTTCATCTCTCCTATCATACTCATTTCAAATTCTTTCTTCATTTATTCTATAAACTTCTTACTTTCTTCATCATTACCTCCAAATATGATATCATTAACAAATATTATTGAAATCATCAAACCATCATCTGTTTCTTTCCAATACATATTACTATCTACCATACCTTTGTTGTATCCAAGATTTTTCAAATGCTTGTCCAACCTTGCATACTAGGTTTTGGGTGCTTGCTTCAATCCATACAATTCTTTCCTCAATCTGCATACGATGTCCTTGTCATCTACCAAAGAACATCCTTTAGGCTATATATACCTCTTCTTCAAGTTCTCCATTCAAAAATGTTGACTTGATATCCATCTGATATACTTTGAATTTTTTTTGTGCTACATAGGCTAAGAATAATTTTACTGCTTCTATTCTAGCCATTGGAGAATAAGTCTCCTCATAGTCTATTCCTTCTTGTTGTGAGTAACCTTTACATAGCAGTCTTGCTTTGTTTCTTACAACTTCTCCTTGCTCATTCATCTTTTTATTGAATACCCATTTAGTTCCTATAACATTCTTGTCTATTTCTCTGGGGACCAATTCCCATGTCTCATTCTTTACTATTTGATCAAATTCCTCTTTTGTAGCTTGTTTCCAATAATCATCTTTACATGCTTCATCTGCATTCTTAGGCTCAACTTGAGATATCAAGTATAGCTCTTCATTCACTCTACTTCTTGTCATCACACCTTTGTCTTTGCTTCTGATGATCTATTTGGATGGGTGATTCTTTATCATCTTCTCTCTTGAAGTGGGAGTTGTTATCTTAACTCTTGGCTCTATTGACGGTTTTGAGCTTTGTTCCTACCTTTTCTCTCCTTCATTCTACAAATCATTGTTAGTCTCAAGAAACACCCCATCATTCCTTGGCTTAGTAACAACAACATCATCATATAAATTGTAATAAACTATTCTCTCTTATATTTTAAACTTCTCATCAATTCTCACATTTGCACTTCCCATAATAGTCACTAAAGTTGTTTCTTCTGACACATGCTTTCCATTAACCAATCTCGTCTCATTAACATAGTCTTTCAAGGATCTTTCCAAACTTTTTCTAAATTCCTCAACTTTATCAGAAAGTAGATTCTTCCTAGCTTTTCTCAATCTCTTAGGACGTTTACGTGAAAAATGACCAAATTCTTTACATGTCCAAAAAAAAAAAAAATTCATACCTTCAGGTTCTCTTCTTGTAAGATGATCAATACCTTCCTTTATCTTTATGTCATCTTCTATTCTAGATCTATCTTCACTTGTGCTACTGTTCCCTTGTATATAACAAAAGGATTTTGGATCTATAAACTCAATACTTTTCTCTTTACACAAATCTAATAATTCACCAAGAATTTCCATAACTTGGGTGTCAAAATTTCTTCTAGTAGATGTAGGACTATCTTCTCTGAATATGTTTTCCATGGGTCTTCCAAAGCTATTAAAATTTTTCTTCGAAGAGGCTGATGCTTTGATACCAATTGTTAGAAACAATAGTCCACCAAGATAACTGAGAGGGGGCGGGGGGGGAAGGGAAAATTAGTTATCCAACAATTAAAACATTTATCTTCTTTAAACAAAATTAACTATTCAACCAAAGTACACAACAACCATACAAAGATGTATATAGACAATTACACTAGATATGTTGACTAGGGAAACCATTGATTAGAGGGAAAACCCCAGTGGGAATGATGCCCACAAGATGATGTACTAATATAAATATTCCTTGTTAGAGGATAGACCTTATTAGGAGTCTATTAAAACATTTAGTAAAATGACTCCCTATTAGGAGAATTTGAATCCTTGTTGGAGATTCCAACCCTTTTAGGATTGTGCCAACCCTATTAGGAGTCATGGTACAATGTATGCAAGAAGAGCCCACTACCCAAAAATTCAATTTCAACTACAAGAAGAGCTCACTGCTCAAACAAGTAATTTACTAGTATCTTCTTCTTTCCTTTTTCTTTTCCTCTATCTTTTCAATTGGACCAATCACTATTAAACCTTGTAGACTAGGTCACAAACCATGGATCCAAATACCAAACCTCAGATCACTCAACAAAACCTCAGTAATCAAGTTTCCTTCACTTCTGTACTAATTTTCTCAACTTCACATTCCACACTCTCTACTTCTTATCATCGATCATTCCATCATATCAACACACCATGAGAAAGGAAAATTTCCTTCCTTTATGCCAAGTCCATAAAAAAATTCCTTCAGTTGGCTGTTAGTCCTTCTCAATTAATTATTATAGGACTACATTAAGAACATGTTACACTTACTGATAACATTAATCTTCCACCTTACAACTTGAATAACTTTCCATACATACAATATTATGACAAGTGAGCTTAGCCATATCATCCTCAATATGTCTTTTCCATGTCCTCAACCTTGATCCTCAAGATATCAACTCTATTAAGAGATATAACAAGTTTACCAGAACATGCCTCTATAAACTCAGAATAGACATCACCAAAACTTACATAACTTCTTCTAGACTTCTCCTTTCTACTTTTGATGTTAACTACATACACTAGATACTCCAAAGTATCTCCCATAACCTTGGGTGGTTATCATGCTCAACTAATCATCTGTACCAACTTAAAATTTGAGTTGTACTTTTGTCAGATACCACAAAAGACATCAAACATGCTATGTTGACATTAATGATAAACTTAGTCATGAATGCAACATATCATCATCAAACCAATCTTTTGATAATCTTGCCAATCTTCCAACAACTGATTTGGTGGCCATAATGGTTGTTTCTTTGATTGACAAGGAGACTCCAGCTAATACTCCACCTATAGAGCCAATGCCTCTGGACCTCTTCTTCCTTGCTTAGGTCCACTCCACCCATTTGTCTATTCTCTTGATTATCCCTTGCATAAGAACCTCCATAGTGTTAATGACTAGATCTACAGGTGGGGTAGACAAGATTGGGATTCCTTTAATCTTCTCATAGGATGTGGGGTGCATGTAGGCTCCATAATCTGAAAGGTTAGAAACATCAACAAAATCATTATATAATTTAATTTCATCAATGGCTAACCACGACCAAAATCTCTCCTGAGTTTGGTACTCATTAAGACACCTAGACAAAAACTATTCAATATCTAGAACATGCCTATAGGCATATGCCAAATTTAAATGATCCCTTAAAAAGTTAACTAGATCATATTGAGGCGTAAATACCTCATAGTCTAACAACTTAATTTTTCTCTCAAAGGTCTAATCTAGACGCACATGAATATGGGCCAACCACTATAAGGAAGGGAATTTTGACAATCTTCTTCACATTAGAACATAGGGTGTTCACTTTAAGGATGTGTTGACATAGTTCATCTAGAATAACCTTATCTTCTAGATATCTTGGCAAACTCTTAGGAAATCTATCACAAGAGGGTAAAAGCACAAACTTGTGTCACCTTTTCTATAGGAAAAGTGATATCAAAATTTAAACTCTTCAACTTTAATGACATAAAAGTGGCATTTGTGTTTAGAATTTGAAGATGGTGTAAACTAATGAAATGTGTAAAATTGGATGAAGTTTATGTCTATAAATTTTTAAAAAAAAACTGAGTGAAAATTTTATTTATTTTTGAATTTTTAAAGTGTATTTTTTAATTTTTTAAAAACACTAAAAATATAGAGTTTTTTCCCTATCAAACAAATATATGCAAATTTTCATATTTTGGTTTGATTTTGGAATATGTTAGAGTTGACATGTATACCTAGTGCACAAAAAAAGAAAAATTAAAATTTGGCTAAAATTTTTGAAGTTATAACTAGTCAAAGTCAAAGTTATAAAAAATTGACAGTTTTTTTCTCCCATCAAACTTTTTCTATCAAATCTACATATTTTTTAAAACAAATCACATATTCTTGAAGAAGACTATCTCCTCTAGTGCAGCATTAAAAATAATAATTTTTTAGCATGATTTACTATTTTTTTCTTATTTTTTAACTGACATCTTCCCGAATCTTAAGATACATACTTGTAATATTTTCAAATTATAACATAGTATTCATAATCAAAATAAAAATAAAATTATATGATCATAATCATGACTCTGGGACCTACAAATGTATATTTTTAGTTTTTTAAAAGAATTTCAATTTAGTAGGTCAAATTGACCTTCAAAGTGAGATGTTTACAAAAGTTTTGATTTTTTCTTGTTTGGATGCCACATAAGATGCGACATAGACCGTTTCGGTCGGAACAATTTCAACCAAAATGATTTTGGCCGAAATAGTTTCAGCCGAAACCCTTGTTGGGTGATTAAACTGATAGCGATTAATGTCACTATTTGATATAAAATAAAGTTGTTTTTTCTTTTTAAAAAAAATAAATATACAGAGAAACAAAAATTGGAAGAGTATTTTCGAAAGACAATTAATTTTGAAGCAATTATCAGCAACTATTCTGTGGATTTAATCAATATTACAAAGGATCGAATATTTTGAAGGTGCTTTTTTTCTCATCTACTTATTTTTATTTTTATGTATTCTATATTGAACCCTTAGCTGATATTTAGTGAAATCTAAATTTATTTATTTTTGTTTCTATAGATTGAAGTATTTAATGGGTAGTAAAAGGAAAAGATCAAGGAAATATGATAGAATAAGAGATGACAAAATGAAAGGCCATACAAAACATAATCAAAACCAACCTACTGAAATTCCTGAATAGTATGAGATTCATGAAGAAAATGAAAGTAATGAAGAGGAAGAAATTGGCAGTTCTACTGATAAAGACAAATTAGAAAGCATAAAAAATTTGATGAATTTGGATGAAGAACTACTTTTTAGCCAAATTCCATCTAAAGATATGATAAATCATAACACTATTAGAAAGTATTGTCAGAAAATGTGGGATGAATATTTCAAGGATAAAAGTATATTTGGACAGGCACAATTATTTGTCAAATTATTTAGGAGAAAATATATGAGACCTATTTTGGAGTTGTTGGGTGTTGATAATAGGAAAATCCATGTGCACAATATTAATTAAATAATAGTTGAAAACTTGCAAAATGCTTATAACAAAATTGACAACACAACTTGAGGAGGTGATTTGAGTAATGCACATAGAGCATTGATGACTACTATATTTAGTAGAAAATTGACACATAGAAAATAGGTACGTGCAATTTCTGATGTACTACATATATTGAGAAGAACTGTCCAGAGATACATCAAGAGAAGAAATATGCTAGATGATAACATTGAGAATAACTTTTGTAGAGTTCCTCGAAAAGACATGATTTTTGAAGAGGTAAAAAGACAAGTTATTGAATTTTGGACCACACATTCTCGTGTTTCTTCCAACAGGCATGATACTATACAAATTAAAGATCAAGAAATAGGGGCCAAAATTGAACATCCAAAACATTTCATAGATATAACTCAAAGTGAGTTATTTCAAACATTCAAACAAGAATTTTCAAATGTCAAAATATGTCAGAGAATGTTTGAGAGTTTATGTCCTTCCTTTGTATGCATAAATAAGATGCATGAAACTTGTTGTAGAAATCATGTTGAATTTGGTCTACACTTGCAATCATTTAAAAAAGTTATGGTAGTACTTGATCCTAATTTGGTCATCCCTAGTAGTACAACACAATTTGTGAGGTCCATATTATGTGACAAATTAGAAGATTTAGATGAATTCAAAGTGCAATGCATCAAAAATCAGTGTGAATATTGTGGAGATTTATGCAAATTTTCTAAAATTATGCAAGTTGAGAATATTAATGAATCCACACCAATTTTATGGATGAGATATGAATATGAGACATACCAAAATAAGAGAGGAGATGAATCCAAAAAAAATTTTTTGAAGGAGAGTGAATTGCATTATGATGAGTTCATGACCAAGTTCCATCCATTGATATATCCACATATCCAACATTTTCATGGTGCACAATGGCAAGCTAAACAGTTTTGTGATTCCAAAAATTGTTTTCTACCTGGTTGTATACTTTCAGTTGTAGATTTTTCTGAGAATTATACATTTGCACCTCATATAGAGCTTCAAGGCCAATATTATAATTCTGAACAAGTTGCAATATTTGTGCAAGTGACCTATAGACATGCACAATTTGAGGTGGATTAGATAGAAATATTGGATGAAAATAAACACATCATCATCAAAGAGGTTCATTTCTATATTAGTGATGATAAAGTTCATGATAGGATTTATGTGGCTCATTTTTTTTGCAATGTTCTCTGAAGATCTCAGAAATCATGGAATAAATGTTTTAGAGCACTGGATTTGGTCTGATGGATGTACAAGTTAGTATACATGAAGTAACACATTTATTTAACTTTATTTTAACTTATATTTATTTGGACATGTCTATTTCTATTTGATATATGTACATGGATAATTGTAGATACTTATCATGTTTCATATTCACAGGACAATTCAAATTCACAAAAATCATTTAATTGGTTAGCAATGCAACATGCTAGAACCAATGTTAGGTTTTTATGAAATTTCTTTGAAAGTGGACACGGTAAAGGGGATCATGATGGAATAGAATTATGTATAAAATGTGTGCTTCAACAACATGAACTTGCAGGTAAATATATGCATTTTTTAAATGTGTATGTTTAGTACTCTAGTAGCATATATTTTAAATTTTATATATACATGCATATTGTATGTACATATAGGGAATAGGATAGAGATCGCAAATCAAATTGTTGAATGGTGCAAAGTTCATTTTGCTACTTGAGATACTGAATACAATAAGCATTACTTTTGGGAGGTGAAAGGTGAACTAAGTTATATTTATTTTTAATGTATTTTTCAAATCAAGTTGAGTTTTTAATTAAATATTTACTTTGAAATATGACAATTATTTTTTGTATTTGTAACAGATATAGATAGATCTAATCCTTACAATTTTCAAACGATTCCGGTATTAGAAGTTTACATCAAGTGATGACTACAGGAAACCATAAACCTTCAATAATTAAAGTAAGAGAGAAAACATGTTTTTGTGATGACTGCATTAAAGACAATCTAGTGAGTGCATGTGAAAATATTGTGAATGGATATGTTTCACATTGGGATTTGAAGGAGATAGTTAGAAAGCCTCCTTTTGAAGATGCTGACATTGACATTGACATTCATGATCCTATATATTTAGCTGATTATGAGCGCATTTTTTATTTAGTTATGGTAGGTTTGTGTGCATATATACATATATATAAATTAATATACATGTATATTTGTTTTAAAATTAATTTATATTTATCTATATTTTTATATACATGCAGGAGATATTTTTGTAGTTCAAGCCTTACCAAATAATGTGGAAAATGTGGACTATTTTCTTTTAAGATACACAAGTTGCTAATCAACAATCATATCCAATTGGATCAGTTTTTATTGAAGAAACATATTATCGACAAACAAGGGTAATTGATAGTGGTATTGAATTTATTGAATACAAGCTTGGAGGAAAGGTTTTACATTAAAGTAACCATGTTATAGCAACCAAATTACAATTTGAAGCAATAAAAGAAGAGGACGTCGTGGAAATCAAAAGTGGAAATTGCCTATTGAAGAACATGAAAAACTTCTAGAGATAATAAAAAGTAGAAAGGGTCCTAACAATACATTGTTTGTGGAGCTCTAGTTTACCTATGTACTTATTGTGGAGCTCTAGTTGAGCTATGCCTGTATAGCTCTTATACTTTCATATTTAATATTGACAAGATATTTGTTTTATAAATTTTTGTACATTGGATCATTTATCTTGGATATGCAAAATTAGACATGTTTTGTTATTTTTATTTAAATTCAACATGGATATCTCATTTAAGACCACTTTTTAGGACCTCCCCTTAAGATAATCTCTTAGGACCTCCCCTTAAGACCACCTATTAGAACATCCCCTTAGTACCGCCTTTTACCTGACCTCTCCTTAAGACAACCCCTTTAGTATTTGTATGTATTTATATATACATTGTTGATTTTTTCTTACATATGATTGTTAATGTTGTTATATATTTATGTACATATAATCTTTATATTTTCTTATATGATACATTCTTTATGTTTGTATATAATTGTTATGTTCTTGCATGTATTAACTTTTATTAATTAAATATTGTAACATGCATTCTTTAGGTCATACTCTTTATATGTTCTTACATGTATATGTTATAAGAACTATGTTACATATTACATACATTATATTTTATTAATTAAATGTTGTTAATTATAGTTAATTAAGACATTAAATATAATTAGATTAAATATAGTTAATTATAGTTAATTAAGGCATGTCATTAAATATAGTTAATACATGAGACATTAAATATAGTTAGATTAAGTATAGTTAATTAAACTTAAACTAAGGCATTAAAAATAGTAACATGTATGTATAAACATGAATATTGAAAACATATACATATGTATATTAACTTTTATTAATTAAATGGTGTAGTTCATGCATTCTTTCTAGGTGATCATAGTCTTTATATGTTCTTATTTACATGTATATGTTAGATTCTTATGTACATGGACCATTAAAATTATATAGTTAATTACACCTAGATTAAGGAATTAAGATGAATAACATATATATAAACATGTTCATAACACATACATAAGTTACATAAAAGATTAAGACATTAAAAGATCAATAAGATACACGTGTACATTAAAAATCAATGACATACATGTACATATATCTGGAGAATATAACATGTACCCATATCAAATGTATAAAAATAGATCATGTATCAAATGTCTGGAAATAACATATATAAAACATCAAAATCTCCATATAAACATGTATCTAGAAATAACATATAAAACATCATTTAGTGTCCATGATATAAACATGTATCTGGAAATAACACATAAAACATCAAAGTGTCCATATAAACATGTATCTGAAAATAACATATAAAACATCAAAGTGTCCATATAAAATGTATATATCTAGAAATAACATATAAAAAATCAAAGTGTCCATATAAACATGTATTTGGACATAACATGTGTTTAATAAAATAAAAGGCCACCTATGATAATCAGCTACATCCCCCCTCCTGATCCTGGGCCTTGTCCCCAAAAGGGTATATTAGCTGCATCTAAACCCTGTGTCAAATGATAACAAGGACCATTTAATTATGTGTACAGACAAATTATATCAAGATCTACATGTATATAAATCAAATATATTTATATTTAAATTGAACATACCTGGGACTCACAACATGTAGGATCTGTTGGTGTCTGCAAATCAACAAAACATAACATACTATCACTCAAACCCTATAACACATACACAAACACACACATATACATAAATTTAAACATATAGACATATTATTTACTATAGTAAAAATAAATTTAAACATATAGAGATATTTACCATAGCATTATGTAATCTTCTATCAATCTGACTGATATCTGAATCATGCAATGAAAAAATAGTATCAGTGTCCAAGTCAATAGTGCGACCCTGATCTGAAAGCATGTAGGTAAATAGACTAGGCTATCTAGAACTAACATCCTGAGTAGGTGGGGGTGTTGTAGGGTCCTGAGTAGCTGGGGCTAGTGCTGTAGCCTGGGCCTGTATAGTAGCAGGAGCAATACAAGGTGCAAGAACGTCCTCCTGCCTTTGTGAATCCTTTGGGACTATTGTACACAACAAAATATGACTAATCTGAGAGCTCATGTCACAAAGTGGAATCCTTGTGAGTGTAGATAATTCTTGATATGCATCTAAAAGATCATATGGTAAATATGATGCCAAACAATGCAATGCATCCACCTCTAAGACTGCAAAAATGTCTACTGGAGAAGGTATGTTTGCAACTCCATAATCATCATCAACAAATGTTCCATATGATGCAGCTATGGGAGTAGTATCTTGAGACTATAGCATTTATCTACCACACTAATTAGAAGAAATCTCATGTAACTATGTGGCGACAGTGGCGATGCTCGAAAAAATATGTGTCCTAATTGTGTCATCAGGAACACTCTTGCCTGCAACAACCATGTGTGGACCTCTCAGCATAACCAAAAGGTTTGGACTGACCATTTCCCATTTGTTAACAGGCACAGGAGTGTCTGTGGGTCTAAATCTATCAAAAAGTCTCGCCTAACCCTGTCCAACATGCCTTGGATAATCTATATAGTCAACATCATAGTGTAAATGAAATTTTCCAAACAATTATTTGCAGAAATATAGAGGGAACTCATCCTTCTATGGCCATCTATGATGAGTGGCCAACTAATGAGGATACATCAATGGTGTGATGAGTGGATTAGTACACTTCATCATAGAGTAGCCTCTGACACTGCGATGATCTATATAAGATAGAAACATGGATTTCACTATGTCGGTGGAAACCTGAGTGTCAACCTGTCTGTACTTCACAGTGCTAGTGACACTATGAGATAAAGAAGAATAAAATGTCTCAATGTTCATATCATCAAAAGGGTTGTATGATTCAATGGTCTAAATAATACAAAATAACTCTTCTCACATTGTTGTCACCTTCTCCCTATTAGGGAGGGTGGTAAAAGAGGAAAGCAAGGTATCCAAAACCTGCATAGCACAAGATAATCTCACAACTGTATCTCTAAATAATTGATGTCTATCCTGAGTGGAGGAGGTCGATCTACGTGCTATACCAGACTCAACACTCTGACCCCCACCACGGACACTGGCATCCCCTAAGGGTGTAGGAGCATGATCCCTAGAACTAGATGCCATAATGTATATATGAATATAAATACGAGGATATGAATGTGAAGCTACAAGAGTGATAAATATCTAGAGATCTGCACATGCATATATAGACAAATATAAACATACAATTGTATTTAAATTAAAATAATTAAAAGTTAAATTTAATTTGAAACACATGTACATATAAATACACAACATTAAATGTATGGTACTATTCAATCATGTAACATGTATGCATTTTTAAACAAATTATCTTAGAGACCATATCTAATGTACATTCTAACATGCTCATGCAAATGTGAAAAATAAATATTCGTACATGTACATGTGTATATGTGATAAAAAAAATAAAATTATTGATTAAATGATAACTAAGTGTACACATGTATACACAATAAATAAATAAATAAATCTTGACTAATTTATAGATATTTATGTAAATGCTTTGATGATTACGGGGAGTGTAGATGAGAGTTAGGACATAGGGATAGAAAAATTTGTTACTAGATAAGTAAATGAGTTTAGTTAGCAAATGTTAGTTTACAATTTAGAACTCATAACTTAATTTTGTAGTTTGAATTAGAGTTAAGAATGTTAATAAAGTAAATGGGATATAGTTTTATTAAGGTTGATAGTAAGGTCGGTCTATTATGTGCTAGTACATGTATGAATACCTATTAGAACCTACAACAAACATAATGACCTAGTAGGAGTCCCTAGGTCCCCTTAACATATATATGGATAAAAATACCTAGAAATGTATCATAAGAGGTTTTTATGTGTCATTTGGTAATGTAAGAATCATCATTACCTAATAAGACCTATTATATCCTAATAATACATATTAAGACTTATTAGAACCTATAAAAAATAGTATGGTCAACCTATTATGACTCCTATGTCCCCTTAAGACACACATGTATGGATAATGTACCGAAAAATGTATCATAAGTGACCTTAATGTGTTTTTTGGTAATGTAAAACTCATTATTACCTAACAATAACTAGTTGTTAAAATGAACATCGTGAATATCTAAGTGTGGTTCATTCGGTTAGTAAAGTGCCTATGTTATGGTTAGAATGTGGTGTAGGTTATGATTGTAGTTAATATAGGGTTATGTTAGAAGGTGTATTTAATAATGTAAAAATTAATTTCACCATAAGAGATTATTGTTTCACCTAGATCCATCAGATTATGTTAGAAACTGAACAATGTGCCCTAAAGTTTTGCTACATTTTTTACTAATGTTTTTCTACATTTTTACCTCATGTTTTTCTACATTTTTAAACTAATTTTTTTGACATTTTTACCTAATGTTTTTCTATATTTGTACCTAATGTTTTTCTACACTTTTAATTAATATTTTTCTACATTTTTACATCATGTTTAACTACATTTTTGTTAACAAAATAATTTGAATACCATTCTAAAAAAATATAAAATAATTTAAAGCAATTTAATTAATTAAAATTATTAAAATATATTAAAAAAAAAAAATTCTAAATATTTCGCTCACAAAATAGGTAAAAAACAAGTAATTTAAGTACAATTAACATTTACTAATAAAAAAACAAGTTTAAAATAAATTTAAAAAAGGGGAAAAAAAACATTAAGCCTTTATGACCAAAATGCTTGAATTGCTCTTCGAGAACCTAGGAATTGCAATGGTGAAAATGATAGCTGCAAGAGGTTTACGGCAATTTTATTATGTCAGCAAGGTTTCAACCAGAACCGTTCCAGCCAAAATCATACCAGCTGAAACAGTACGTGCCACATTAGTGTGGGAAACCACCACGTATGTTCTGCTAGAATTGTTCCAGCCAAAATTGTTACGGCCGAAATACCTAATGGTATCACAAAGGGTGACATAGGTTTGTGCTTCCACCCAAGATCCTATTTTCAAATAGGAGAAACTCAAAAATTGGATGAATGAGCATCCAAATTGGCTTATGTCCAAAATTGCCTCTGGTGAAAAATATCCTTTTAGGGCATCCTTACAATTCTCAACATACCCTCATTGTGAAAGAATCATTGATAGCCACATACTCCTCATAGCTTCTTTGTAGCTGTAGATGTCGGTAGAATTCATATACTTTGGTATGCTCATCATAGTTTGGGATGCTTAGGAGGACAGGCCATAAGTGGTGATAGTTTCCAGTGCATACAATAGATATGAGGACATATAAAACTACTTGAATCCTTTGGCCAAATTCAACCATAAGGCAAGCTCATCATAGATAATCTGTGCCTAGTCAATCTACATATCTTTAGCGCATATATCATGTACTAGGAAGAAATGGTGCTCGATGAACTCTAAAATATCCTCTTTTCCTTTGAGTCTGAGGAGGAGCAAGAGGATATCCACAATCTCTCTTTTTAGATTGGTGCCAAATAAGGTCTTCAACATTTTTCTCTTTTTTGACTAGGTAGTTTGGAATCATGTCCTCTTCATATCTTCCTGTCTAAGGGTCTTCTTCTCATTAAAAATGGATGCAAAAGATCCAAAATCAACATCACAATACTGCTTCTTCATGGGAATACCAAATGTTAACTACATTAGTGTCTTGTTTATTGAGATGAAAATAGATTGATTGGAAAAAAAAATATTCTAAGTTTCTAGGTTGTATATCTCTATGCATTCCTTCACTAACTCAGGTGCATGAATTGCCATTAGAAAACTAGTTGCTTCTACCAATCCACTCTCTTTAAGTTTTTGAGTAATTAGGTAAATGGGTTGAGAAATAAGTTGCCTATGAAGTTCACCCAAATCATAGAATTTGAAAGATGTGTCTGTAAGATCTTTTAACTCACTCTCTAGACCAATTAACTTATTGTAACCAACATCTCCAATTTTTATTTTTTATGATTGCATAGGATATAGTTCTCAATAAATAGTCATTTAAATATACTTGAAGAAACCAATTCCATGAAATTCTGATGAAATAGGTATAGGAATTAGAATGTTGACACCACACCAATGAAATTAAGTTTTCTTAACAATTATAATGGCATGATTTTCATTTAATTCCATGAGTAATGACTATTTAAACATTTTATTCATTTGCATATAAAATATTAAATTCCTAAGACCTCTATTACTTTACTTAAAGTAAAGTGATATGACTAAGAATCACTTAAAAACACAAATGCTTTAGATTTTTTGGAAGTTCCTTACCTCACTTAAGAATTTGAAATGAAGATATACTTGATAATGTTAACATATGCAAGAGAGAGAGTAAAGCTTAGCTTTTCTGCAAACCCATTTTCCTTCTATCCTTGATCATAGCACAAGGAGTAATCCTTTTGCTAGCTTGTGCAATTCATCCTTTCACTTTAAGCTTTTAACACTACATTTCCTTTATATTGGGGTTGTAGTTCCATCACTAATTTTTCCAGAAGCATCTTTGAGAATCTCTGAGGAATATTCTTACTTAAGAGTAACTTGGCTTCCTATTTTCAAATCCTTTGAAGAAGTGGCCTTTTTCATTGCCTTAGGATGGAAAATCCATTTCTTAGCAACATTTCCCAGATTGGAGCACAACTAACAACAATTCATTCTTTCACCTCAATCTGATGGCCTCAAAGCTATAACTCAAGCATGCCTCATTGATTATGAGCCCATAAATGGTTCATTAAACATCATGCTCACACTATTTGATCAATGGGATTGAGATTTGGCTCAACTTTATATAGCATAGGAAGTAGAACAAGAAAAGTTATCTTCCATAAGTATGCATCAAAAAAATCATAGCCCCATGTTCCCTCATAGCACTTGATCTTATCTCTACAAATTTGAATGAGATTCATTTTGGGTTCTATGCACAGATTTGTTTGCCTTTGGGCATGGTGTAGGAGCACACCTAGGCTAACCTCTCCATGTCTAGTATTTTGGCTTGTTTTTTATTCTAGCCAAGTTAAGAAGATTATTTTAGTTTGGTTTAAGACCTTAGTAAGATCATTTTCTATGTGGGCTAAGTGAGTTATTCATTAGGACTAAGGTCGCACAAATAGCCAATGTTAGTTGCTAATTAATTTTCTTAGTGTTAGAACATTAGTGTTGGATTAGGTCTTAAATGTGTTCTAAACACATATAAGTGGTGAGAAAGATAATTTATGGCCACAAATGGTGTTGGTTCCTCAAAATATAGAGGTTAGAGGTCCTAAAAAGTAAGATGAAGGTATAATGGCAAAGATGCCAAATGTTGTCAAGAAGTTGTCATGACAACATTTACAATTATTGCATGCAACTTAGTTACCTTGGATTCCCATCTGGATAGGAAGTGGGAAATTGATCAACATTCCTAGAATGGTGGAGATGACATCTAGAAAGGAGAAAAGACTCAAATCTACAAGAGAGAGTATGCATTGTAATAGTTTTGGGTGTGAAATATAGCTCTACAACAACATTTTCAGCAACTTCAAAAGTTTTAGTGTTGACAATGTCTTGAAATGGATTGAAAGACTCTATTTCATGATTGTATAGTTTTTTTAGATTAGTTTTTATATTTTTTCATTTGATAAGGGAGTTTATTATAGTAGGTTTTGAGGGTTGAATAAATTGCTTAAGTTCTAAACATCTAACTAGTTTTGTGCTGACTAGTCTGTATAGATATGGCTCCTCCATGAAATCTAACCATGGAAAATACCCAAGGGTAGATGGAAATGTTAGGGGATTCAATATTTTATATAGGTTTAGGATCAAGAGTCATGCGAGTATGGGCATATATTTCTTACTACTAAGCCCTATGAGAGCAAAAAGTGTCCGGTTCAAGGCTTAGGATAGGAGAAAGTGAATATTTATTGTAGAGTGAAGAAGTATAATATGGAACAAGTATAGTTCCAAGTGTGTTATGAAGATATATTTCTATGGTAGAAGTATCTAGGGAATATCAATCCATCTAAGTGTGTTGTGAACAAGAAACTAATGAGTTCCTAAGAAATAGGCCTTTTTGTCCCTATTAGACCTAGATAGTAGGAACCCCCTGTATGAATAGTTGAGGAGTCTAAGACATAAATAATATTTTAGGAAATCTAAAAGGGTACTTGAATCTAGATTTTTTTTGCCAAGTTGTTTGGGAAGTTTTGGCAAGAAAGTGGAATTCGTCATTTTCAAGGGCTAATTGGAACTAGGCCTAAATAGGCTTCTTAGAGACCAAATCTTGAAACTGATAGGAAAAAGACTTGAATATCTTTCCAAATAGATCCATAAAGAGGAAAATGGAATTTTTTCTTTAAGATAGATGCCCTTGCGATGAAGGGTAGATTTTGTGAGGAAGAAGCACTTAGATCTTTCTAAGTAAAGGTGGAGAATTATATTATCTAAAGGTGTTAGTATTTCAAGGTTAAGCACAAGGGTTGAGAACACTTTGAGAAGGGTTGGGACTTAGTTAATCACCTAAGCCAATTAGGACCTAGAGGAGAGTAGGTTCCTAGAAGAGACAAGCTAGGTCTCTTAGTAGCAGTGCAAGAAATCCTTGGAACACATACACCATAGTGGTATCAAATCTTATTTTGATTATGCTTGTGGTGGATGTTGTAGTCTATTGAATCAGTGGGAGAAAACACACCAAGTGGAGAAATAGAAGACAAAACCATGGTGACTAATGCTGAGTTAGCCAAGAAGGTTGAGGAATAAGAAGAAGATAACAAGTCACTAAGAGTAAGATTGGCCCAAATGGAGAAACTCTTGGGTGAAGTCCAAGACAAAGCTTATAGGCTCAAAGAGATGATTGAGCTAAAGAAAGAAAAAGAAGCAAAGGAGATGGAATTAGAGTTGGAGGAGGAAGCACCAACACCTGATCCTATTCTTCTTGAAGAGCCATTCTTAAAGGCATTAAAAGCATTGAGTGAAAAATCTTTAGAAGGAGTGCTACTATTTAGTGGACAAATGGATCTAGATTTAGTTGTGGACTAGACTAACAACATTGAGAACCATTTTGAATGTGATGGTATCTCTGAGACACAAAATGTTGTGGTGACCAAGTCTATATTATGAGGTTAAACTCTTACTTGGTGGAATTTTTTACAAATTAAGAGAGAAAAGGATAGAAATCCTATAATTACATGGAAAGGCATGGTAACCAAGGTGAAGTAGACCTACCTTCCTGATGACTATGAAGTTCAAAATCATAGGAGGAGAAAAAATATTAGACAAAAAGATTTAGATGTTCAAGCATACACCAAGGAGTTTCAAAAGCTATGTTTGAGATCTAAGGTGGTTGAAGAGGAAAGCATCAAGCTTGAAAGCTACTTGAATGGCCTCAAATGGTCTATTCAAGAAGAGATGAGCCTAGTAAACTTCAAAACCATTTGTTAATGCTATCAAATGGCCTTGAAGATAGAATAGAAAAGCAAGAGGAAACAAGAAACCTCTAAAGGTAAAACTAAGATAAAGGATAGTAGAGGGAAAAGAGGTGGCTATGGTAGAAGGAGTTCCGATTCAAGGGCTCAAGGTGAGATAAATTCAATGAACAAAAAGAAGGAATCTCAAGTAGAGGTTGTAGAGGAAGAAACTCTAGCTCTAGAGTAAGAAGTGGTGGACAAGGAGGAAGGGGAAATCATTTTTTTAATATGAAGTGCTACCATTGCAATTAAATGGGGAACCTTGCCTATAGACGTCTAGAGAAAGGTGGTTCATCACAAGGAAATGACAAAAGAACTAACCTAGTCCAAGATGAGTCAAATACAATAAATAAGCATACTAAGGTACCATTGAATTTAGAAGAAGGGGAGAACCTCAAGATGAGGAGAACTTTGATCAAGGAGCCAATGAAAGAATAGCCAAGCCAAAGGAGGTTCTTGTTTAGAATAAAGTGAAAGATGATGAGAAAAGTGTGTGGAGTCATTATTGACTTAGGATCTACTAACAATATTGTGTCAAAGGAAGTAGTCAAAAAACTTAAAATGACAAGAATACCCCACACCAATCCTTACAAGGTCACATGGCTCAATAAAGGCCAACTTGTGTTGGTAAATGAACATGCATGGGTGGATTTATCAATTGGAAGGTACAAGGATAATTATTTTTGTGATGTGTTACCTATGGATGCATGTCACTTGCTCCTAGGTAGACCATGACATTATGATTGCCAAGCTATGCATAATGGAGTGAAGAATTCCTATACTTTCAAGAAGGATAATGTGTGTGAAGACCCTCCTTATAGCAATATCGTGAGAATGCTCGAAATAATAGAATACAAAGTGATAGCAGAACTCAGAATGAATCTACTGATCGCAGGCCACTTCGAGGGGGTAACCTCCTTTGAGCAAGCTCAATACAATAAATTCGTCCGTGCCCATCAAGGGCCTCAACCTATTCTTATATATTGGGTACGATCTAGAAAAGTAATACTACCTATGCATGTGGGATAATAAAATATACTCACGGGACGACTTACAAAGCATATGCGTCCAACAACACTACTCTAACAAAATAAACAGAAGGAACACACAGGTTCCTAACATCCCCTCTCCCTTAGAAAAAAGCTTTGTCCTCAAAGCTTAAGGTGTGGAAATTGTTGTTGAATCTGAAGAAGGGGTTCCCAGGTAGCATCCTCTGGTTGCATGCCATGCCACTGAATCAAGACCTCAGAGATGGAGTGAGAGCGAAGCTGGCAAGTGCACTGGTCAATGATTGCCACCGGCTCCAGGATAATGGATCCTTCCGTATCCATTTCAGGGAGAGTAGTTTGTGCTCTGACAGTGGTACCCAGAACTTTCTTTAGACAAGAAACATGAAAGACTGGATGAATGCGGGAAGAAGGAGGAAGTTCCAGTTTATAAGCAACTGAACCAATCTTCTACAGAACCTTATAAGGCCCATAAAATTTTGGGGCCAGCTTATGACGCCCTTTCAGCTTTAGGGAGGATTGTTTGTATGGTTGTAGACGAAGAAAAACCATATCCCCAACTTGAAATGAGCACTCAGAACGGTGTTGATCTGCTTGCTGTTTCATCCGATTACGGGCCATGTGAAGATTATCCTGTAAGGTACGAAGAATCTGATCCCTGCTGCGGAGAACTATGTCAACTGCCTGGACTGGTGAGCTGTTGGGAGTGTAGGGAAGGAGCACTGGAGGTGCCTGACCATAGACTGCTTCATATGGAGTCATTTTAGAGGCAGTGTGGTAAGAGGTATTGTACCACCATTTAGCTAAAGGGAGCCACTTGGCCCACTGATGTTGCTGTTCAGAAGTGAAGCAATGAAGATAAGTTTCCAAGCATTTATTGACAATTTCAGTTTGACCATCAGTTTGTGGGTGATAGCCCGAACTCATCTTCAGTTTGGTGCCAGTTTTCTGAAACAGTTCAGTCCAAAAATGACTGGTAAAAGTTGCATCACGATCAGAGACAATGGAAGAAGGGAGCCCATGAAGACGAAATATCTGGTCCATGAAGATTTGTGCAACAGAGGAGGCAGTATAAGGGTGGCTGAGGGCACAAAAATGACTATATTTCGAGAGACGATCAACCACAACCAAGATCACTGTCTTGCCACCGGATTTAGGAAGCCCTTCAATGAAATCCATAGAAATATCAGTCCAAATCCGTGTAGGGATGGGCAATGGTTCGAGCAAGCCAGGAAGGAGGGTCGTTTCACCCTTGTGGCATTGGCAAGTATCACATTCAGCCACCATCTGTTGAATCGTCTGTTTCATCCCTTTCCAAAAGAAGTTTCTCCTTGCTCGCTCATAAGTTTTGAGGAAGCCTGAGTGCCCTGCTGAAGGAGAAGCATGGAGTTCATAAAAAATAGCCTGATGTAGAGCTGGGTTCTGAGGAAGCACTAGCCGACCCTTGTATCGAAGAGAAGCACCATCCCAAGAGTAATGTGGTATAGCAGAAGGATTATTGGCTAGCTGGTGAATGATTTGAGATAAAGAAGAGTCACTGTCATAGCCCTGCTGAACCGACGCTAACCAATTGGGAACGGGCATAGAAATAGCGGAAAGGGAAGCTTGATTATCAAATGTGCGAGAAAGAGCATCTGCCACAATATTCTCCTTACCCTTCTTGTAGGTGATCTCATAATCATACCCCATGAGTTTGCTGACCCATTTTTGTTGTGTAGGAGAGGATACCCGTTGTTCCAGGAAGTATTTCAGACTTTGGTGATCGGTTCTGATGCAAAAATGACTCCCTAAGAGGTATGGCCGCCACTTCTGTACAGCATGCAAAATAGCCATCATTTCTTTTTCATAAGTAGAGAGGGCTAGATTCTTACCAGAGAGGGCTTTGCTAGTGAACGCAATAGGATGGTCATCTTGCAGGAGAACAGCACCCAATCCATTGCCGCAAGCATCACTCTCAATAGTGAAGGGTTTGGAAAAATCTGGCATCGCGAGAACAGGTGTACTGCACATAGCCTGTTTCAGTTGTTCAAATGCAGTCTCAACAACAGGGTTCCAGGAGAAGGCATCCTTTTTTAACAGAGCTGTCAATGGTGCTGCAATTTTCCCGTAATCTTTGATAAACTTGCGGTAGTAGCCAGTCAACCCCAAAAAACCCCGAAGGCTCTTGAGAGTTTTAGGATGCGGCCAAGTTTTCATGGCATCTATTTTTGTAGGATCCACCCGCACTCCATGGTGTGCAACAATATGCCCGAGATACTCCACTTCCTCCTGGCCAAACACACATTTAGATAGTTTTGCACAGAGTTGATGATCAGAGAGAAGTTGCAAGACAAGCTCCAGATGATGGAGATGCTCAGCCCAAGTTTTGCTATATATGAGGATATCATCAAAGAAGACCAGAATGAATTTCTGGAGGTATGGTCGAAATATGTTATTCATCACTACCTGAAATGTTGAAGGAGCATTCGTGAGGCCAAACGGCATGACTAAAAATTCATAGTGACCATCATGTGTGCGGAAGGCAGTTTTAGGTATATCCTCCTCATTAACCCGAATTTGATGATACCCAGAACGAAGATCTAACTTGGAGAAAAAATGAGCCCCATGACGTTCATCAAGAAGTTCATCAACAACTGGAATGGGAAACTTGTCCTTTATAGTGAGATGATTAAGTGCTCGGAAATCAATGCAGAGTCACCATGACCCATCTTTTTTGCGAACAAGCAAAACTGGAGAAGAAAAGGAACTGGTACTAGGGCGAATAATACCTTGCTTCAGTAAGTCACGGACAAGTATCTCGATTTCGGTCTTCTGATGAAATGGGTAGCAGTAGGGCCTGATGTTGGGCGGAACACTGCCAGGAAGGAGCTAAATATGGTGGTCCTCTGGACGAGAAGGAGGTAATCCCACAAGTTTAGCAAATATACCAGAATACTTGTCCAAAATGTGTTGGAGATCGACAGGAGTGCTAGAGACTGCTGATGGCTGCATCTGAATGGAATGGAGCTGAGCGATGACACCATGTGAATTCTTCTTAAGAAGTTTTTTCATACGGTGTGAACTGATGATGCTGAGAGACCCTGGTTGTAAGCCTTTCAAAGTGTGTTGGTGCCCCTCGGCGGAAAACTGCATCCAAAGTTCAGCAAAATCCCAGAGAATGGGGCCAAGAGTGCGTAACCATTGGGCACCCAAAACCACATCACAACCACCTAAGGGTAAGGCAAACATGTCAGAGCGCATGTTATAATCTCCAATAGAGAGACGCACATTGCGACATTTCCCTTTACAAGGTAAAGTGCCCCCATTGGCAATCATGACTTCAAAGCTAGAGCAGGGATGGATAAAGCAATCAGCCTGTTTGGCTATTCCTGGATCAATGAAGTTATGAGTGCTACCAGAATCAATGAGTATAGTAAGAGGGATCTTCTTGAAGAAACCCTGGACCCGCATGGTTTGTGGAGTAGTGACTCCTGCCAAAGCATGGACAGATATCTCTGGTGGAGCTTCTGGTGAAGGAGGTTCAGGCTGGTGAGGCTCAACCTCATCATCCACTGTTTCCTGAGCATCTACATATTCTTCCAGTTCCGGTGGAGAATCCACATCCAAGAGATAGAGCTTTTGCTGAACACATCTATGGCCCCGAGACCATTTCTCATCACAATTATAACAAAGCCCTTTGTCTCGACTGACTCGCATCTCTGTTTCAGACAAGTGCTTGATCGGAGTAGTTCTGGGAGCTGGTATGACTGGAGGGTTGTGAGAACCTGTATTTCTGAATGGAACAAAATTAGATCTAGAGCGTTGTAGAGCACTAATCTTGTCTTCCGCTAACTTAGCCAACCCAAGGGCTTCCATCATTGTAGTAGGTCGAAACATTTTGACTTCTGAGCGAAGTGCATCCTTCAGACCACTGACAAAACAACTACGGAAGAATTCATCAGACAAGCCCTCTGTGTAATTAGCTAATTTTTCAAACTCTATCTGGTATTCTCTTACAGTGCCTGTTTGACGTAGTTTAGTGAGTGCTCCTGTGAAATCATCAAAGGAACTAGGGCCAAAGCGCTCCAAAATGAGGGTGCACAATTCTCTCCACGTTGGGCCTACATTAGCCTTGATGTACCAACGGAACCATTGAAGAGCTTCATGTTCCAAATGAAAAGATGCAAGGGAGACTTTGTGGTTATCCAAAGTATTATGCAAGCTGAAATACTGCTCTGCCCTATAGATCCATCCAGTCGGATCAGAACCATCGAAGCGTGGAAAATCAAGCTTTGGTCCACGGAAATTGCCAGAAGAGGACCCAGTATCTCCTGAATGGTTTCGGCTCATGGCTGACTGCTGAAAGTTAAGACCCAGAATTTTGTCATCCAGATCTTGAAGTTTGGTTTTGAGGGATGCAATTTCCTCTTCCATGATTTTTGCTCCTGTACGCATAACAACCATAAAACAAGGTTTTTTTTTTTTTTTTTTTTTTTTTTTTTTTTTTTTTTTTTTTTGGAATGGGTAGAAGATGAGAAACAAAAACTTTTTTAGTTACGGAAAACTTGGATTTGGGTAAAACTCATATAGGAAATGGGTGTTCGACGGGTGGTGGGAGACTATCTGGGGACAAGGGAAAAAGAAAAATGAGGGTTTCAAGGGTAGGGAGGCGAAATGAGGCGAACAGTCCAAGAGGGATAAGGGAGCAAAATGAGGAATTGAATCTTGTGGCTCAGTTTGGTGGCGATTGGATGAGAGCTGAAAAAGATAGGGCAAACCCTAAAATTAGATAAATGAGGGATTTAGGGCTTTGATATGTAAAATTTGGGGTTGGGTCGCCAAGGAAGGAAGTATGCGAAATGATATTGCAGACGTTCTGCGGAAGTATGAGCAGAAACAGAAAGCAAACAAGGACACAGAAAAAATTCGACTTAGAAAAAATTCACTCACAGACAGAACAACTGAAAAGAGTTATTGCAATAACAAGAGATATTAGAAGTGAGAAGAACCTGAAGGCCACGACAGAAAAAAAATTTGATGTAATTTCCACCCAGCGAGCCCAAGAGAGTGCTCTGATACCAGATGTGAAGACCCTCCTTATAGCAATATCGTGAGAATGCTCGAAATAACAGAATACAAAGTGATAGCAGAACTCAGAATGAATCTACTGATCGCAGGCCACTTCGAGGGGGTAACCTCCTTTGAGCAAGCTCAATACAATAAATTCGTCCGTGCCCATCAAGGGCCTCAACCTATTCTTATATACTGGGTACGATCTAGAAAAGTAATACTACCTATGCATGTGGGATAATAAAATATACTCACGGGACGACTTACAAAGCATATGCGTCCAACAACACTACTCTAACAAAATAAACAGAAGGAACACACAGGTTCCTAACAATGTGACTTTCATAATTCAATCACTATTAGAGGATGTAAAGGTGAAAACAATAGGTCCTAGTGTGCTCATGGTTGGTGAAAAGGAATTCTTAGAAGCCTTGGAAAAGGGAGAAGGTGCTAGATTGCATTGATGTTATAGCCAAGAGAAGTAGATGAAATAAAAATAACCAAGGAACTAGAGTTACCTAAGGAAATACAAAGCATGCTATAGATTTATGAAGGCATAGTAAGTGATGGAAAACTATTGACCTTACCCATAAAAGAGCTATAAGTTATAGAATAGACCTCATACTTGGAGCTACCCTTCTCGAAAAAGTAGTCTATAAGATGACCTTCCAAAAAAATGAGGAAGTTGTTCGACAAATACATGAACTCCTAAACCAAGGCCTAATTAGAAAGAGTATTAGTCTATGTGTAGTACCAACTGTACTTGCACCTAAGAAAAGAGGAACTTGGAGGCTTTGCATTGATTCAAGAGCCATAAATAGGATAACCATAAGGTATAGGTTCCCTATCCCTATTATTGAAGACCTAATGGATTGTCTAAGTGAAGCCAAGTACTATAGCAAGATAGACTTAAAAAGTGGCTATCACCAAATAAGGATACATTAAGGAGATTAGTGGAAAACAACTTTCAAGACCAATGGATGGTTGTGTGAATGGATTGTCATGCCATTTGGATTATCCAATGCCCCCTCCACATTCATGGGACTTACAAATGAAGTTCTCAAAGACTACATAGGCAAGTTTATAGTTGTATATCTAGATGATATACTAATCTATGGCAAGACAAGGAGGGAGAACCTATAACATCTTGACATTTTTTTCAAGAAGCTACATGATGAGAAGTTGATGATCAACTTGGAGAAGTGTGAGTACATCAAAATAGAGCTAGTGTACCTTGGGTTTGTCTTAGCACATGGAAAACTAAAAATGGATGAGAGAAAAGTAGAGGTTGCAATAATTTGGCCTACTCCAAGGTCAAAAACACAGGTAAGGAGTTTTCATGGTCTTGCACAATACTTTAGGAAATTTATAAGGTAGTTTAGTGCATGTTAAATACTATCAAGGGGGAAATGAAAACTAAGTTTGTATGGAATGAGCATGTTAAAAAGTGCTTTGAACTACTAAAAGAGAGGATAGCTTCTCAACCTATTTTAGTGGTGCCAAGATTTGAGAAGCTTTTCACTATTGAGTGTGATGCTAGCAATGTAGAAATTTAGGTTGTTCTAAGCCAAGAGGGAAAACTAGTAGCTTTTCATTCAAAGAAGTTGAGTGAAGCTTAGAAGAAGTATTCTTCTTATGACCTTGAAATGTATGCATTGGTTCAATTTCTAAGGAAATTGAGGCACTATTTTCTCCCAAATGAATTCATTATGTATTTAGACAATCAACCACTTAATTTCTTGAATTCATGAAAGAAACTGATTCACAAAAACATGAAGTGGGTTGAATACCTACAAGCTTATGCCTTTAATATCAAGCACAAGAAAGGAGTACTCAACAAGGTCATAGATTCCTTGAGTAGAAGAGCTCTCACAATCCAAAAAAATTAGTTTAAGAGCATGGGGATATATCACTTCAAGGATCTATACAGTGATGATGAGGATTTCGCAAACATTTATAAGGTATGTGTTGAATACGAGAATCATTTTCATATTAGATATGATGAATATACTTTGCAAAATGATCTATTTTTTAAAGGAAATCAGTAATGTGTCCCTAGAGACTATATTAGAGAGAATTTGATACAAGAAAAGCATAATGGTGCTTTTAGTGGTCATTTTGGGATTACTTAGACCCAAGAACTTGTTTCAAGGTTCTATTATTGGAAAAAGATGAATCTTGATGTAAGGAGGTATGTGGAAAGTTGTGTTATATGTCAAAAAGCTAAGGGCACTTCTTCAAATGCAAGCCTTTATCAACCACTACCTATTCCTATGGGGGCATGGGAATGTTTAAGTATGGATTTTGTTTTTGGTTTACCCAAGACAAGGCAAGATATGGATAGCATCTATGTGGTTGTAGATAGATTTAGAAAAATGGCTCACTTTGTGCCATGTAAGACCACCAATGATTCTAGTCAAATAGCCTCTCTTTTCTTCAAAGAAATGGTGTGAATCCATGGGCTACCTATCAACATTGTGTTAGATAGAGACACTAAGTTTATGAGTCATTTTTGGAAGACTCTTTGGTAAAGGTTAGGCACTAACTTATCTTTTGGATCAACCTACCATGCCCAAACTAATGGTCAGACTGAGGTTGTAAATAAAAGCATTGGGAATCTACTAAGATGCTTAACTAAAGAGTATGGTCAATAGTGGGATAAGTTGATTGGGCAAGCTGAATATCCCTACAATGATACTATTAATAGATCAATAGGAAGGAGTCCATTTGGGATAGTTTATGGACTACATCCTAGAGGTATCTATGAACTAAGAGATTTGAAAGATGGAGTGAAAGGAAGTGGCTATGCTAATGACTTTGCATGTGCTATGCAAGAAATACATGAAAAAATGAGGAAGAAATTGGTAGAGAGCACCATGAAACACAAAGAAAAGGTGGATGAAAGTAGAAATACAATTGAGTTAAATGTTGGTGATTTAGTCATGGTGTATCTTAACAAGTCAAGATATTAAAAAGGGAGTCCCTCACAAGTTGCAAATCAAGAGGATAGGACCCTATCCTATTTTGGCTAAGTATAGTAACAATGCATTCAAGGTTGAACTACTAGAAGATAGTGGAACATGGATCAAAATCTTCATAAAGTGATCAAAGATGTAGAGGATCTCTAATTACCTATTGTTATAGCTACAAGACCAAAAAACATACTGGACACAAGAGTCTATAAAAAGACTAGAACAAAAGAGTACAAGGAACACTTGATAAAGAAGCATGGATATATGGATGTTGATGTAGTATGGATAAAGAAGTCAGACGTCAAGAAGATGATGATTTTTCCAAACATCCTCAATCCAAGGGTGGATTGATCTTTTCATTTTGGGGAGAATGGTGCAGGAGCACACCTAGGCTAACCTCTCCACATCTAGTATTTTGGCTTGGTTTTTACTCTAGCCAAGTCAAGAAGAGTAGTTTAGTTTGGTTTTAGACCTTATAAAGGTCATTTTAAATTTGGGCCAAGTGAGTTAGTCATTAGGGCTAAGGTTACACAAATAGCCAATATTAGTTGTTAATTAATTTTCTTAGTGCTAGAAGCTTAGTGTTGGATTAGAGTCTTAAATGTGTTCTAAACACACATAAGTGGTGAAAAAGATTCTTTATGGCCATAAATGGTGTTGGTTCCTTAGAATATAGAGGTTAGAGGTCCTAAAAAATATGATGAAGGTATAATAGAAAAGATGCCAAGTGTTGTCAAGAAGTTGTCATGACAACATTTGCAATTGTTGCAAATGTTGCATGCAACTAAGTTACCTTGGATTGACTTGTGGATAGGGAGTGGGAAATCAATCGACATGAATAGAATGGTTTATATGGCATATAAAAAGGAGAAAATACTCAAATCTACAAGAGAGTATGCATTGTAATAGTTTTGGGTGTGAAATATAGCTCCGCAACAACATTTTCAACAACTTATTGAGTTTTAGTGTCAAGAGTATCTTGAAATGGATTGAAAGACTCAATCTAATGATTGTATAGTGTTCTTATATTACTTTGGGGAGATTTTTATTGGATAAGAGAGTTGATTAGAGTAGGTTTTTAGGGTTGAATAAATTGTTTAAGTTCTAAACATCTCACTAGTTTTGTGTTGACCAATCTGTATAGATATGGCTCCTCCATGAAATATAACCATGGAAAAAAACCCAAGGATAGATGGAAATTTTAGGGGAGTTAGTTGTGTATATAGGTTTAGGATTAGGAGTCATGATAGTATGGGAAACTATTTTTACTACTAAGCCATAGGCGAGTAGAAAGTGTCTGGTTAGAGGCTTAGGATATGATAAAGTAAAGATTTCTTGTAGGATGAAGAAGTACAGTATAGAACAAGTAAAATTTTGGGTATTTTATGAAAATATATTCCTATGGTAGAAGGATCCAAGGAATATAAATCCATTTGAGTGTTTTTTGAACAACAAACTAGTGAGTTCCTAAGAAATAGGCCTTTTTAGCCATATTAGACTGTCGTGCCCAAAACTACGTAGGCAAAAACACACAAATTTTTTTTTGAATCAAAATTCCTAATTAAATAATAAATTTAAAACTTAAATTCCACTAAATGTTAAAGCAAAACAATTTAACCTTTCTTATTAGTCTCACATATATATATATATATATAACTAATATTAATTTACAACTTTTAAACTAATTACACAACAAGCTATTCTCAAAAAATCACTTTAACAATATTAATAAATCTAATTTTAAAACTAACTAAAATAAATATCTAAATATTATCTAATAACAACTAACTAACTAAAAACTTTAATAAAATAAAATAACATCAAAGACATTCTAACTATCCTAACATTATTACTAATCTAAACTAACATTATTAAAACAAACTAACTACAATCAAACAACACTTAATATTAAATATTTAATATGACACAAACTAAAATTAAATTAACAAACTAACTAATCTTAAAAATAGCTAAACCCCTACTAACACCTACACTAACCTAACATCATACTAACCCTACAACTAACCCTCAACTAACACCTAACTTTACCCCCCCCCCCCCCCCCACACCCTACTCTCACCTAACAACTCAGCTCCCACACCCACATACCCTTGCGCTTCCCAAACATTGCACTTGGGATAGCGCACTGCCAAGGGAAGTACCTACTAATGCCTCCCCTCAGGAACATGGACAAGACTCCCATGTGAGCACTAGGAAGAAAATAAGGTGGGGAGAAAGATTTAAAATATTTGCCTCCAAAAAACAAAGTAAAGTGAGTGCTCCAAAAACAGATGGGGATGGGATGTGGTGACAGGTGATGTTGCCCTCCCATCATAGCAAATTGACTTTTGCTAAAACAAAAAATTATTTTAAAAATAAACAATCAAGAAGTTGGCGCCCAAGGGGACTTGGGTAAGAATTTAAGACATAAAGTTTATTAGGTAAGGGTAGATTTTTTTGGATATTTAGTTTTTAAATATGTTAATATTCTATTTTTGAATTGTTACATTCATTTATAAATTGATTAATTTATATTTATATTTTAAAATCAAAATATAAAAGGAATCTTTAAAAGATTCTCTATTGTAATGAGGGGAATTAAATTGCCTCCTCATACAAAAACCAGAGAGTTTTTACTCTCTTGGAACACTTTTTTTTTTGTCAAATTTTTTTTTTCTAAGTATAGATTTCAAAGCAATGTATTTTTTTTTCAAGGTGTATTTTTTTCTTTGATGGATTCAAAACATAGATTTAATCATTGTGACACAATAATACAAGATTAATTGATATCTTAAACAACTTAAATTTAACTATCAACCATAACCATTTTTCTTTCCTTAACATAATTTTCATTTTGAACATATAAGGAAACTTGAAAATTTTGCATAACTAAACCATCATCATTTCATCCTATTTTTAATGTGCATCCATATAATTGAAAATTACAATTAAATCTCATCATAAACAAATATACTTAATCACCATTTTATTGGCAAACTTGATTCAAAGGCTCAGTTGGGAAAGAATCGGGAAGAAAACTCAGCGTCGTTGCCACTGACAAAAAAGTTTTGAGATACAAATTTCATAGGATTTCAATCTTGAATTACAACAATTTAATTGAATTTTCTTCATGACCCACATCAAGGGTTCCATAACAATTTCTGCAACACATTTCTAAGAACTGTGGAGAGAACAAAATCCGATCAGGTAACAACAAGCATGACCAAGAAACAAATCAAACATGCATAATTCATACAAGGTTTTCACAAAAGGATTCACAATGAATCAAAACTAGGGAAAGGTGGATTCTTCCAAGAGGAGAAGTCAGGCACAAAACTAAAATAGATGCCCAACATACCCACAATCATACAAGCATTCAAACAACAACAAGGTAGCATAAGCATGAAACAAACATGAAAATATGTACAAGGGAGATGAAAATTCTTACCTTCACAAAGAGGTAATGGCAAATGAACAAGTTTGAGTAGAGCTTTTCCCTTCCTTGCTTCAATCTTCCAAGACTCCTCTCTAAATGTAGAGATTGGGTAACAACCTCAACTACTCCAACAAGGGCCTCTAAATAAGCCTCAAACTCAACCATCAAAAGGAGCAATAACTTCACTCACCCACCTACAAATCTAGAATCTCCTAACTCAACACACACTATGGTTAATCACTAAGTGGAGGTGAGGTGATGCAATTCATGGTAGCCATAGTCAATTTTCGTACAAAGGCAAAAAGCGACTTTTTGAGTGACCTCAAAAGTCAAAAAAAGGGGCTTAGGGGTTGGAAAAGACCCCCAACCCATACCCATACCCCTTGGGTATAAATATTTCATGTTTTAAAGCCTTAGGAATAGGTTTGGAACCAAATAGAAGCTAGGAAATAAATAGGACCAACTAACAACTCTAAAATGCAGATTAAGCACTAATCCAAATTAAGGGTGACTAAACTCGATTAAGAACCAAAATAGCAAAAAGATACTAACTTAATCGGACTTAGATCCAAAGATTACATAGCTAACCCTAAAAGCACACTGAAGAACATAAACAATTCACGAGTGTCAAGCGACACTAAAAGAACATAGTTACAAACATTAACATTTACTGAACATAGAAAGATAAATACACACATCTCACAAAAAATTGACTACGAACAACAAGGTTTCCAAAATTACCAAATAGGGATCAGTTCTGTTACTCTGTCAATTTACTTAGCTAACATATCTGCACACTCATTGCACACATCAGTAGTCCTGTAAAATCACATGTACATATATGAATACATATCACAAATTCACATAAATTGAAACATACATAAATTAGAGTTTCTCTCATTTCTTAACCATTAAAATCTCTTAAATCAAAGTATCAATCCTACATTTACTGATTTCATCAACATACATATACATAAAACATTAAATGACAAACATCAAATATCTAAGGTAACATCACACAACATGAAATAATATAATACGTTATAAGCATTAGATAATGTCTCGACATCTTGAGTCATGAGTATCAAAATAATAGTAATGTAAAAACTAAGGCTACAAAGGGTCGGGGCAAGGTCTCACATCCTCCCCCACTAGGCATGAACTTCCTCCCAGAGTTTATCAAAAGATAAGGGTACTGAGATCGCATCTGTTGCACATCCTCCCATGAAGTCATGACATCATCGTAACAATCCCATGGGACCCTAACCTTGTCCAGCTCTTGACCTCGAAGTGCTAAGGTTCATTGAGAAATAATATGGATAGGCTCTGGTGCTAATTGGCTGACCAACTCCACGTGTAGCCTCAATCATTGTAGCCTCTTGCTCAGTCTGGCGGTTGTCAACCACTGTAAAAACTCTGTGGGACCTACCCACGTCTCCAACTATCAGCTCTAAAAAAGCCCCTCTCTGACCACTGGATGACTATCCCTGTGGACACTCTCTAGCTATGTGACCCGTGCCACCACAAGTGTAGCATGGTCCTTGGGTATAAGATCATGCATCCTGTGATCTAGACTGTTGTGGGCCTCTAGACCTGCTAGACCCACTATATCCACCCATAGAAGAATGCTAAGTCTATATTGACTGTGGCTATGGGATATGTACTTTCTGATCCTACTATAACTGCCACTACTTGGGCTTAGAGCCCATGCAACCCTGTGAAAGTTCCTGCTGCTGCTGCTGAGACTGTTGGCCCTTAGAGGACCCTAGTGTATAGTTCTAATTCCCTTTCCAAGGGGGTTTCTATTGGGTAGAGTTTTGGTTCTGAGATCGATCTCGTGATTCCTGTCTACCCTGAGTATCCTCTACCACCAGTGCTATCTCCACTACCTTTTTGAAGGTGGTAGGGAAGGCCATTCAAATTGGGCCCTAAAGTGAGAAATTTAGACTCATGATAAAATGATGCACCTATAGTTTCTCATCCTTCATGTATTCCACATAAGGAAGGAGCTCAAGAAACCTGCTCTTGTACTGAGCCACTATAAGACCTCTCTGATAAAGAGAATGAAACTCCTCTATTTGTTTCTATCAAAAATGCTCTAACAAGTACCTGTCTCAGAATCTTTCCAGGAGTGATTCCCATGTGAGGGTGTCCATTCTCACTTCTCCTATGGTCTCCTCCTGATACCAACAATTGGAGGCATCCCCTCTCAATTGATGAACTACTAGGCATGCCTTTAGATTACTCCCATAAGGGCATAACCAAAAGCACCACCGTAGACTCTATAACCATCCTTCTACTACTATTCCTTCAGTGGAACCAGTATATAATGTTGGCCCGAGTTGAATCAATTCTATGATGTCATCTCCTATATGTCTAGGAGGTCTATCAAGTGGGGATCCTCTCTGGTGTATTGACTCTTCCTCGTGCTCACCTTGACCGTCTATCTGTCTTGATGGGGGAATCCTAGTCCTCTCTATGACTTTGAGTCTGCCTCCTCTAGGTCTGTTTGCTTCCACTACTGGAATCTAGTGAACTGGCTAAACTATAGGTGCTACTCTCTACTAAACTACACCAATCAAAGTCTGTAGTGCATCTATAATGTCCTAGTTTGGATTTGATGGTGGTGGAGGTGGAGGTGGTAGTGGTGGAGGTGGTCCATACTCCTATCCCGCTTTACCACCTCTCGCCCTACGACCTCTGCCTCGTTGGTTGCTTCGAGTAACAGGAGGCATCCTACACAATTTATTGTTTAGTTCAAGTTTCAGAAGCGTAATGGTTTAAGGTTCCTAGTGTTGAAATAGGGGCTCTGATACCAAAATGTCATGCCCAAAACTACATCGGCAAAAACACACAATTTTTTTTTTGAATCAACATTCCTAATTAAATAATACATTTAAAACTTAAATTCCACTAAATGTTAAAGCAAAACAATTTAACCTTTCTTATTAGTCTCACATAAATATACGACTAATATTAATTGACAACTTTTAAACTAATTACACAACAAGCTATTCTCAAAAAATCACTTTAACAATATTAATAAATCTAATTTTAAAACTAACTAAAATAAATATCTAAATATTATCTAACAACAATTCATAACTAAACTAAATACTAAAAATAATTTTAAACTAAAATTAAATATATCAATAAATAACTTATGCTAACTTAAATTTAACTTACTAACACTAACATTAACTTAAATGAAAGACTTAAATTTAAAAATATAACAACTAACTAACTAAAAACTTTAATAAAATAAAATAACATAAAAAACATTCTAACTATCCTAACATCATTACTAATCTAAACTAACAATATTAAAACAAACTAAATAAAATTAAACAAAACTTAATATTAAACATTTAATATGACACAAACTAAAATTAAATTAACAAACTAACTAATCTTAAAAATAGCTAAACCCTTACTAACACCTACACTAACCTAACATCATACTAACCCTACAACTAACCCTCAACTAACACCTAACTCTAGCCCCCCCTACACCCTACTCTCATCTGACAACTCAACTCCTGCCCCCACATACCCTTGCGCTTCCCAAAGCACACTTCCCAAATGCTACACTCAAGATAGCACATTGCCAAGGGAAGTACTTGTTGACACCTCCCCTCAGGCACATGGCCAAGACTCCCATGTGAGCACTAGGAAGAAAATAAGGTGGGGAGAAAGATTTAAAATATTTGCCTCCAAAAAACAAAGTAAAGTGAGCACTCCAAAAATAGATGGGGATGGGATGTGGTGACAGGTGATGTCACCCTCCCATCATAGCAAATTGACTTTTGCTAAAACAAAAACTTTTTTTAAAAATAAACAACCAAGAAGCTGGTGCCTAAGGGGACTTGGGTAAGAATATAAGACATAAAGTTTATAAGGTAAGGGTAGATTTTTTTGGATATTTAGTTTTTACATATGTTAATATTTTAAAAATTGAATTGTTACATTAATTTATAGATTAATTAATTAATATTTATATTTGAAAATCAAAATATAAAAGGAATCTTTAAAAGATTCTCTATTGTAATGAGGGGAATTAAATTGCCTCCTCATACAAAAACCAGAGAGTTTTTACTCTCTTGGAATACATTTTTTTTTGTCAATTTTTATTTTCTAAGTATAGATTTCAAAGCAATGTAATTTTTTTTTTCAAGTTGCATATTTTTTTTTGATGGATTTAAAACATAGATTTAATCATTGTGACACAATAATACCAAATTAATTGATATCTTAAACAACTTAAATTGAACTATCAACCATAACCATTTTTCTTTCCTTAACATAATTTTCATTTTGAACATATAAGGAAACTTGAAAATTTTGCTTAACTAAACCATCATCATTTCATCCTATTTTTAATGTGCATTAATATAATTGAAAATTACAATTAAATCTCATCATAAACATGCATAATTCATACAAGGTTTTCACAAAAGGATTCACAATGAATCAAAACTATTGAAAGGTGGATTCTTCCAATAGGAGAAGTCAGGCACAAAACCAATATAGATACCCAATTGGGGCTATAAACCAAGAACTTTTGTTCTTCCATTTGAACATGCCAAACTCATACGAGGTTTGTGCTGATAGGTAGGGGCCCATAACACCCTACTATCTCTCCCTCTTCTCATCCCAAGAAGAGACTCTACACTGGTTGGAGTCCAACTAAAAAGACCTTTCCCAAAATTGGTTAGTTATGCCCTATCCAAGGGTGAGTAATACCAAAACATGCATACAATAAAACCTCAAATTTCAAACATAAACATGAAAGGAAAACATTCAAAAAATATGGTTTTCAAATCTTCCCAACATACCCACAATCATACAAGAATTCAAACAACAACAAGGTAGCATAAGCATGAAACAAACATGAAAATCTAGACAAGGAAGATGAAAATTCCTACCTTCACAAAGAGGTAATGGCAAATGAACAAGTTTGAGTAGAGCTTTTCCCTTCCTTGCTTCAGTCTTCCAAGACTCCTCTCTAAATGTAGAGATTGGGTAACAACCTCAACTACTCCAAGAAGGGCCTCTAAATAAGCCTCAAACTCAACCATCAAAAAGGGCAATAACTTCACCCACCCATCTACAAATCTAGAAGCTCCTAACTCAACCCACACTATGGTTAATCACTAAGTGGAGGGGAGGTGGTGCAACTCATGGCAGCCATTGTCAATTTTCGCACAAAGGAAAAAAGAGACTTTTTGAGTGACCTCAAAAGTTAAAAAAAGGGGCTTAGGGGTTGGAAAAGACCCCCAACCCATACCCATACCCCTTGGGTATAAATATTTCATGTTTTAAAGCCTTAGGAATAGGTTTGGAACCAAACAAAAGCTAGGAAATAAATAGGACCAACTAACAACTCTAAAATGCAGATTAAGCACTAATCCAGATTAAGGGTGACTAAACTTGATTAAGAACCAAAATAGCAAAAAGATACTAACTTAATCTGACTTAGGTCCAAAGATTACACAGCTAACCCTAAAAGCACACTGAAGAACATAAACAATTCATGAGTGTCAAGCGACACTAAAAGAACATAGTTACGAACATTAACATTTACTGAACACAGAAAGATACATACATACATCTATCAATAAATTGACTATGAACAACAAGGTTTCCAAAATTAGTACATAGGGATCAGTTCTATTCCTTTGTCGATTCTCTCAGCTAAAATATCTGCACACTCATTGCACACATCAATAGTCCCATAAAATCACATGTACATATATGAATATGTATCAAAAATTGACATAAATTGAAACATAAATAAATTAGGGTTTCTCTCATTTCTTAACCATTAAAATCTCTTAAATCAAAGTATCAATCCTACATTTACTGATTTCATCAACATACATATACATAAAACATTAAATGACAAACATCAAATATTTGAAAGTAACATCACATAGCATGAAATAATATAATATGTTCTAAGCATCAAATAATGTCTCGACATCTTGAGTCATGAGTATCAAAATAATAGTAATGTAACAACTAAGGCTAGGAAGGCACAGGGTGAGGCCTCACATCCTCCTCCACTAGGCATGAACTTCCTCCTTGAGTTCATCAAAAGATAAGGGTACTGAGATTGCATCTATGGCACATCCTCCCATGAAGCTATGACCTCATCATAACAATCCCACGGGACCCTAACCTAGACTAGCTCTTGACCTCGAAGTGCCAGGGTTCGTCGAGAAATAATATGGATAGGCTCTGATGCTAACTGGCTGACTAAATCCACCTGTAGCCTCAATCATTGTAGCCTCATGCTCAGTCTGGCGATTGCCAACCCCTGTAAAAATTTTGTGGGACTTGCCCATGTCTCCAACTATCAGCTCTAAAAAAGCCCCTCTCTAGCTATGTGACCCATGCCACCACAAGTGTAGCATGGTCCTCAAATATAAGATCGTGCATCCTATGATCCAGACTGCTGTGGGCCTCTTGACCTGCTAGACCCACTGTATCCACCCCTAGAAAACCATTGAGTCTGTACTGACTGTGGCTGTGGGGTATGTACTTTTTGATCCTACTATAACTACCACTTCTTGGGCTCAGAGCCTTGGGAACCCTATGAGAGTTCCTGTTGCTACTGCTGAGACTATTGGCCCTTAGAGGACCTTGGTGTATAGTTCTAATTCCCTTTCCAAGGGGGTTTCTGTTGGGTAGAGTTTCGGTTCAAAGACTGATCTCGTGATTCCTGTCTACCCTGAGTATCCTCTGCCACTAGTGCTATCTCCACTACTTGTCTGAAGTTGGTAGGGAAGGCCATCTGAATTGGGCCCTGAAGTGAGAAATTTAGACCCATGATAAAATGATGCACCTGTAGTTTCTCGTACTTCACGTATTCCACATAAGGTAGGAGCTCGAGAAACCTACTCTTGTACTGAGCCACTGTAAGACCTCTCTGATAAAGAGAATGAAACTCCTCTATTTTTTTTGTCGATAATGTTCTGACAAGTACCTCTCTCAAAATATTTCTAGGAATGATTCCCATGTGAGGGTGTCCATCCTCACTCCTCCAATGGTCTCCTCGTAATGCCACCAATTGGAGGCATCCCCTCTCAATTGATGAATTGCTAGGCATGCCTTTAGATTACTCCCATAAGGGCATAACAAAAAGCATCGTTGTAGGCTCTATAACCATCGCTCTGCTACTATTCCCTCAGTGGAACCGATATATAATGGTGGTCCGAGTCGAATCAATTCCTTGATGTCATCTCCTATATGTCTAGGAGGTCTGTTAGGTAGGGGTCCTCTCTAGTGTATTGTTTCTTCCTCATGCTCACCCTGACCCTCTATCTATCTCAAAGGGGGACTCCTAGTCCTCTCTCTGATTTTGGGTCCACCTCCTCTAAGTCCCTTTGATTCCACTATTGGAATCTACTGAACTGGCTGAACTATAGGTGCTACTCTCTGCTGAACTACATTGATCAAAGTCTGAAGTGCATCTATAATGTCCTATTTTGGGTTCGATGGTGGTGGAGGTGGAGGTGGCAGTGGTGGAGGTGGTCCATCCTCCTATCTCGCTCTACCACCTCTCACCCTACGACCTTTTCCTCATCAGTTGCTTCAAGTAATAGGAGGCATCCTATACAATTTAATGTTTAGTTCAAGTTTCAGAAGCATCATGGTTTAAGGTTCCTAGTGTTGAAACAGGGGCTCTAATACCAAAATTTCATGCCCAAAACTATGTGGGAAAAAACACACAATTTTTTTTTGAATCAACATTCCTAATTAAATAATAAATTTAAAACTTAAATTCCACTGAATGTTAAAGCAAAACAATTTAACCTTTCTTATTAGTCTCACATAAATATACGACTAATATTAATTTACAACTTTTAAACTAATTACACAACAAGCTATTCTCAAAAAATCACTTTAACAATATTAATAAATCTAATTTTAAAACTAACTAAAATAAATATCTAATTACTATCTAACAACAATTCATAACTAAAACTAAATACTAAAAATAATTTTAAACTATAAATAAATAAATAAATAAATAAATAACTTATACTAACTTAAATTTAACTTACTAACACTAACATTAACTTGAATGAAAGTCTTAAATTTAAAAATATAACAACTAACTAACTAAAAACTTTAATAAAATAAAATAACATCAAAAACATTCTAACTATCCTAACATAATTACTAATCTAAACTAACATTATTTAAACAAACTAACTACAATTAAACAAAACCTCATATTGAACATTTAATATGACACAAACAAAAATTAAATTAACAAACAAACTAATCTTAAAAATAGCTAAACCCCTACTAACACCTACACTAACCTAACATCATACTAACCCTACAACTAACCCTCAACTAACACCTAACTCTACCCCCCCTAAACCCTACTCTCATCTAACAACTCGGCTCCTGCCCCCACATACCCTTGCACTTCCCAAAGCACACTTCCCAAATGTTGTGCTTAGGATAGCGCACTACCAAGGGAAGTACTTGCTGACGTCTCCCCTCAAGCACATGGACAAGACTCCATCTGAGCGCTAGGAAGAAAATAAGGTGGGGAGAAAGATTTAAAATATTTTCCTCCAAAAAAAAAATTGAAGTGAGGGCTCCAAAAATAGATGGGGATGGGATGTGGTGATAGGTGATGTCACCCTCCCATCATAGAAAATTGACTTTTGCTAAAACAAAAGCTTTTTTTTTTAAATAAACAAGCAAGAAGTTGGTGCCAAGGGGACTTGGGTAAGAATTTAAGACATAAAGTTTATTAGGTAAGGGTAGATTTTTTTGGATATTTAGTTTTTAAATATGTTAATATTCTATTTTTGAATTGTTACATTCATTTATAAATTGATTAATTTATATTTATATTTTAAAATCAAAATATAAAAGGAATCTTTAAAAGATTCTCTGTTGTAATGAGGGGAATTAAATTGCCTCCTCATACAAAAACCAGAGAGTTTTTTCTCTCTTGGAATACTTTTTTTTTGTCATAATTTTTTTTCTAAGTATCGATTTCAAAGCAATGTATTTTTATTTTTCAAGGTGTATTTTTTTTTGTTTTTTTGATGGATTTAAAACATAGATTTAATCATTGTGACACAATAATACAAGATTAATTGATATCTTAAACAACTTAAATTGAACTATCAAACATAACCATTTTTCTTTCCTTAACATAGTTTTCTTTTTGAACATATAAGGAAACTTGAAAATTTTGCTTAACTAAACCATCATCATTTCATCCTATTTTTAATGTGCATCCATATAATTGAAAATTACAATTAAATCTCATGATAAAAAAATATACTCAATCACCATTTTATTGGCAAACCTGATTCAAAGGCTCAGCCGACGTCGTTGCCACCTACAACAAAGTTTTGAGATACAAATTTCATAGGATTTCAATCCCGAATTAAAAAAATGTAATTGAATTTTCTTCATGGCCCACATCAAGGGTTCCATAGCAATTTCTACAACACATTTCTAAGAATTGTGGAGAGAATAGAATCTGTTTAGGTAACAACAAGCATGACCAAGAAACAAATGAAACATCGATAATTCATACAAGGTTTTCACAAAAGGATTCACAATGAATCAAAACTAGGGAAAGGTGGATTCTTCCAATAGGAGAAGTCAGGCACAACACCAAAATAGATGCCCAATCGGGGCTATAAAAAAAAAACTTTTGTTCTTCCATTTTAACATGCCAAACTCATATGAGGTTTGTGCTGACAGGTAGGAGCCCATACCACCCTACCCTATCTCCCTCTTCTCATCCTGAGAAGAGACTCTACACTCATTGGAGTCTAACTAAAAAGACCTTTCCCAAAATTGGTCACTTCTACCCTATCCAAGGGTGAGTAATACCAAAACACCAATACAAGAAAACCTCAAAATTCAAAGATAAACATGAAAGGAAAACATTCAAAAAACATGGTTTTCAAATCTTCTTAACATACCCACAATCATACAAGCATTCAAACATCAAAAAGGTAGCATAAGCATGAAACAAACATGAAAATTTGTACAAGGGAGATGAAAATTCCTACCTTCAGAAAGAGGTAATGGAAAATGAACAAGTTTGAGTAGAGCTTTTCCCTTCCTTGCTTCAATCTTCCAAGACTCCTCTCTAAATGTAGAGATTGGGTAACAACCTCAACTACTCCAAGAAGGGCCTCTAAATAAGCCTCAAACTCAACCACCAAAAAGAGCAATAACTTCACCCACCCACCTACAAATCTAAAAGCTCCTAACTCAACCCACACTATGGTTAATCACTAAGTGGAGGTGAGGTGATGCAACTCATGGTAGCCATAGTCAATTTTCGCACAAAGGCAAAAAGAGACTTTTTGAGTGACCTCAAAAGTCAAAAAAAGGGGCTTAGGGGTTGGAAAAGACCCCCAACCCATACCCATAGCCCTTGGGTATAAATATTTCATGTTTTAAAGCCTTAGAAAAAGGTTTGGAACCAGAAAAAAGCTAGGAAATAAATAGGACCAACTAACAACTCTAAAATGCAGATTAAGCACTAATCCAGATTAAGGGTGACTAAACTCGATTAAGAATCAAAATAGCAAAAAGATACTAACTTAATCCAACTTAGGTCCAAAGATTACATAGCTAACCCTAAAAGCACACTGAAGAACATAAACAATTCACGAGTGTCAAGCGACACTAAAAGAACATAGTTACGAACATTAACATTTACTGAACACAGAGAGATACATACATACATCTCACAATAAATTGACTACAAACAACAAGGCTTCCAAAATTAGCACATAGGGATCAGTTCTGTTCCTCCATCAATTTTTTTGGCTAAAATATTTGCACACTCATTGCACACATCAATAGTCCTATAAAATCACATGTACATATATGAATACGTATAAAAAATTCATATAAATTGAAACATACATAGATTAGGGTTTCTCTCATTTCTTAACCATTAAAATCTCTGAAATCAAAGTATCAATCCTACATTTACTAATTTCATCAACATACATATACATAAAACATTAAATGACAAACATCAAATATCTAAAAGTAACATCACACAGCATGAAATAATATAATATGTTCTAAGCATTAGATAATGTCTGGACATCTCAAGTCATGAGTATAAAAATAATAGTAATGTAACAACTAAGGCTACAAAGGGTCAGGGTGAGGTCTCACATCCTCCCCCACTAGGCATGAACTTCCTCCCAGAGTTCACCAAAAGATAAGGCTATTGAGATCGCATCTATGGCACATCCTCGCATGAAGCCATGACATCATCATAACAATCCCATGGGACCCTAACCTAGTCCAACTCTCGACCTCAAAGTGCTAGGGTTCATCAAGAAATAATACGGATAGGCTCTGATGCTAGCTGGCCGACCAACTCCACCTATAGCCTCAATCACTGTAGCCTAATGCTTAGTCTACCGGTTGTCAACCACTGCAAAAACTCTGTGGGACCTGCCCATGTCTCCAACTGTCGACTCTAAAAAAGTTCCTCTCTGACCACTGGATGAATGTCCCTGTGGACACTCTCTAGCTATGTGACACATGCCACCACAAGTGTAGCATGGTCCTTAGGTATAAGATCGTGCATCCTGTGATCCAGACTGTTGTGGGCCTCCTGACCTCCTAGACCCATTGTATCCACCCCTAGAAGATTGTTGAGTCTATCCTAACTGTGGTTGTGGGGTATATACTTTTTGATCCTGCTGTAACTATGACTACTTTTGCTTGGAGCCCTGGTAACCCTGTGAGAGTTCCTGGGACTACTACTGAGACTGTTTGCCCTTAGAGAACCTTGGTGTATAGTTGCTATTCCCTTTCCAAGGTGGTTTCTGTCAGGTAGAGTTTCGATTCTGAGATCGATCCCATGATTCCTGTCTACCCCGAGTATCCTCTGCCACTAGTGCTATCTCCACTACCTATCTAAAGGTGGTAGGGAAGGCCATTCGAACAGGGCCCTAAAGTGAGAAATTCAAACCCATGATAAAATGATGCACTGTAGTTTCTCATCCTTCATGTATTCCACATAAGGAAGGAGCTAGAGAAACCTGCTCTCATACTGAGCCACTATAGGACCTCTCTGATAAAGAGAATGAAACTCCTCTATTTGTTTTTGTTAGAAATGAACTTACAAGTACCTCTCTCAAAATCTTTCTAGTAGTGATTCCCATGTGAGGGTGTCCATCCTCACTCCTCCCATGGTCTCCTCCTGATGCCACCAACTGGAGGCATCACCTCTCAATTGATGAACTGCTAGGTGTGCCTTTAGATTACTCCCATAAGGGGGTACCCCAAAGCACCACTGTAGGCTCTATAACCATCCCTCTGCTATTTTTCCCTTAGTGGAACCAGTATATAATGGTGGCTCGAGTCGAATCAATTCCCTAATGTCATCTCCTATATGTCTAGGAGGTCTGTCAAGTGGGGGTCCTCTATGGTGTATTGACTCTTCCTCGTGCTCACCCTGACCCTCTATCTATCTTGATGGGGGACTCCTAGTCCTCTCTCTGACTGTAGGTCTACCTCCTCTAGGTCCCTCTACTTCCACTACTAGAATTTGTTGAACTGGTTGAACTATAGGTGCTACTCTCTGCTGAACTACACTGATGAAAGTCTGAAGTGCATCTATAATGTCCTGGTTCGGGTTCGATGGTGGTGGAGGTGGTCGATCCTCCTATCCCACTCTACCACCTCTCGGCCTACAACCTCTACCTCATTAGTTGCTTCGAGTAACAGGATGCATCCTACACAATTTAATGTTTAGTTCAAGTTTCAGAAGCGTAATGGTTTAAGGTTCCTAGTGTTGAAACACAGGCTCTAATACAAAAATGTCATGCCCAAAACTACATGGGCAAAAAGACAAAAAAAAATTTTGAATCAACTTTCCTAATTAAATAATAAATTTAAAACTTAAATTCCACTTAATGTTAAAGAAAAACAATTTAACCTTTCTTATTAGTCTCACATAAATATATGACTAATATTAATTTACAACTTATAAACTAATTACACAACAAGCTATTCTCAAAAAATCACTTGAACAATATTAATAAATCTAATTTTAAAACTAACTAAAATAAATATCCAAATATTATCTAACAACAATTCATAACTAAAACTAAATACTAAAAATAATTCTAAACTAAAATTAAATAAACAAATAAATAACTTATACTAAATTAAATTTAACTTACTAACACTAACATTAACTTGAATTAAAGACTTAAATTTAAAAATATAACAACTAACTAAAAAATTTAATAAAATAAAATAACATCAAAAACATTCTAACTATCCTAACATTATTACTAATCTAAACTAACATTATTAAAACAAACTAACTACAATTAAACAAAACTTAATATTAAACATTTAATATGACACAAACTAAAATTAAATTAACAAACTAATTAATCTAAAAAATAGCTAAATCCCTACTAACACCTACACTAACCTAACATCATACTAACCCTACAACTAACCCTCAACCAACACCTAACTCTACCCCCCCCCCCCCCCCCCCACACCCTACTCTCACCTGACAACTCAGCTCTCGCCCCCACATACCCTTGCGCTTCCCAAACGCTGCGCTTGTGACAACACACTACCAAGGGAAGTACTTGTTGATGCCCTCCCTTAGGCACATGGCCAAGACTCCCATGTGAGCGCTAGGAAGAAAATAAGGTGGGGAGAAAGATTTAAAATATTTGCCTCGAAAGAACAAAGTAAAGTGAGCGCTCCAAAAATAGATGGGGATGGGATGTGGTGACAGGTGACATCACCCTCCCATCATAGCAAATTGACTTTTGCTAAAACAAAAACTTTTTTTAAAAATAAACAACCAAGAAGCTGGTGCTCAAGGGGACTTGGGTAAGAATTTAAGACATAAAGTTGATTAGCTAAGGGTAGATTAATTTGGATATTTAGTTTTTAAATATTTTAATATTCTATTTTTGAATTGTTACATTCATTTATAAATTGATTAATTTATATTTATATTTTAAAATTAAAATATTAAAGGAACCTATAAAAGATTCTTTGTTGTAATGAGGGTAATTAAATTGTCTTTTCATACAAAAACCAGAGAGTTTTTACTCTCTTGGAATACATTTTTTTTTGTCAATTTTTTTTTTCTAAGTATAGATTTCAAAGCAATGTATTTTTATTTTTCAAGGTGTATTTTTTTTTTGATGGATTTAAAACATAGATTTAATCATTGTGACACAATAATACAAGATTAATTGATATCTTAAACAACTTAAATTGAACTATCAACCATAACCATTTTTCTTTCCTTAACATAATTTTCATTTTGAACATATAAGGAAACTTTAAAATTTTTCTTAACTAAACCATCATCATTTCATCCTATTTTTAATGTGCATCCATATAATTGAAAATTACAATTAAATCTCATGATAAACAAATATAGTTAATCACCATTTTATTGGCAAACCTGATTCAAAGGCTCAGTCGGGAAAGAACCAGGAAGAAAACCCGACATCATTGCCACTTACAAAAAAGTTTTGAGATACAAATTTCATAGGATTTCAGTCCCGAATTACAACAATTTAATTGAATTTTCTTCATGACCCACATCAAGGGTTCCATAACAATTTCTGCAACACATTTCTAAGAACCATGGAGAGAATAGAATCTGATCAGGCAACAAGCATGACCAAGAAACAAATCAAACATGCATAATTCATACAAGGTTTTCACAAAAGGATTCACAATGAATCAAAACTAGGGAAATGTGGATTCTTCCAATAGGAGAAGTCAGGCACAACACCAAAATAGATGCCCAATCGAGGCTATAAACCAAGAACTTCCATTCTTCCATTTTAACATGCCAAACTCATACAAGGTTTGTGCTGATAGGTAGGGTCCAATAACACCCTACCCTCTCTCCCTCTTCTCATCCCGAGAAGAGACTCTACACTGGTTGGAGTCCAACTAAAAAGACCTTTCCCAAAATTGGTCACTTCTGCCCTATCCAAGGGTGAGTAATACCAAAACACCCATACAAGAAAACCTCAAAATTGAAACATAAATATGAAAGGAAAACATTGAAAAATCATGGTTTTCAAATCTTCCCAACATACCCACAATCATACAAGCATTCAAACAACAACAACGTAGCATAAGCATGAAACAAACATGAAAATCTAGACAAGGGAGATGAAAATTCCTACCTTCACAAAGAGGTAATGGCAAATGAACAATTTTGAGTAGAGCTTTTCCCTTCCTTGCTTCAATCTTCCAAGACTCCTCTCTAAATGTAGAGATTGGGTAACAACCTCAACTACTCCAAGAAGGGCCTCTAAATAAGCCTCAAACTCAACCACCATAAAGAGAAATAACTTCACCCACCCACCTACAAATCTAGAATCTCCTAACTCAACCCAAACTATGGTTAATCACTAAGTGGAGGTGAGGTGGTGCAACTCATGGTAGCCATAGTCAATTTTCGCACAAAGGCAAAAAGAGGCTTTTTGAGTGACCTCAAAAGTCAAAAAAAGGGGCTTAGGGGTCGGAAAAGACCCCCAACCCATACCCATACCCCTTGGGTATAAATATTTCATGTTTTAAAGCCTTAGGAATAGGTTTGGAACCAAACAAAAGCTAGAAAATAAATAGGACCAACTAACAACTCTAAAATGCAGATTAAGCACTAATCCAGATTAAGGGTGAATAAACTCAATTAAGAACCAAAATAGCAAAAAGATACTAACTTAATCTAGCTTAGGTCCAAAGATTACACAGCTAACCCTAAAAGCACACTGAAGAACATAAACAATTCATGAGTGTCAAGCGATACTAAAAGAACATAGTTACAAACATTAACATTTACTGAACACAAAAAGATACATACATACATCTCACAATAAATTGACTATGAACAACAAGGTTTCCAAAATTAGCACATAGGAATCAGTTCTGTTCCTCCGTCAATTTTTTCGGCTAAAATATCTGCACACTCATTGCACACATCAATAGTCCCATAAAATCACATGTACAGATATGAATACATATTAGAAATTCACATAAATTGAAACATACATAAATCAAGGTTTCTCTCATTTCTTAACCATTAAAATCTCTTAAATCAAAGTATCAATCCTACATTTACTTATTTCATCAACATACATATACATAAAACATTAAATGACAAACATCAAATATCTAAAAGTAACATCACATGGAATGAAATAATATAATATGTTCTAAGCATCAGATAATGTCTCGATATCTCGAGTCGTGAGTATCAAAATAATAGTAATATAACAATTAAGGCTACAAAGGGTCAGGGCGAGGCCTCACATAGACCCAGATAGTAGGAACCCCTTGTATATATAGTTGAGCAGTATAAGACATAAAAAAATTTTTAGGAAATCCAAAGGATTATTTGAATTTAGAATTTATTTACTAGGTTGTTTGGGAATTTTTGGCAAGAAAGTGGAATTAGTCATTTTCAAGAGCTAATTAGAACTAGGCCTAAATAGGCTTCTTAGAGACCAAATCTTTAAATTAATAGGTAAAAGACTTGAAGATCTTTTCAAATGGTTCTAAGAGGAGGAAAATGGAATTTTTTCTTGAAGATGGATGCCCCTACAATAATTAGTAGAATTTGTGAGGAAGAAGCACTTAGAACTTTCTAAGTGAAGGTGGAGGATTGTATTATCTAAAGGTGTTAGTCTTTCAAGGTTAAGCATAAGGGTTGAGAACTCTTTGAGAAGAGTTGGGATTGGAATTAGTTAATTACCTAAGCCAATTAGGACTTAGAGGAGACTAGGTTCCTAGAAGAGACAAGCTATATCTCTTAGTAGTAGTACAAATAATCCTTGGAACCCATGCACTAGGGCATGACTTAATCATATATTTTAGCTTGTTAATTAGTATCATAGCTTCATCCTTCAAATTCATAGTTGACCTAGTTTTCTCAAGGGGAAAATCAGCTTGAAATCTTGGAATCCATGGAACATGGAATTTTAGGGAAAAATAGTAGAACATGAAACATGAATTACTTACTTCTAATTGAAAAGATGCCAGAACACACCCCAACCATGCCTAGATCACCTATACAACATGCGCACTAGAAAAATAGGAAACCCACTTAGATGATTAGTAAAGGTAATGCAAGGGACACCTAGAAGAAAAAGAAAGTAGAGCACTTAGGAAAGATGAGAAGTAAGTGACCTAAAAGATACATATACATTATCTTTGACACCCATTCACTTTCACACTAATGACTTTAAGCTTTTAAAGGGTAAGGCTAAAACTTGGTAATAGTTGGTTCTGACTAGAGACTTAGGCATTGCAAATGTTTTAGAAGGGACCCAAAATCACTAGTTTCACTTAGCCAAAATGAAATAATACTGTGGGAAACTAAACTAAGCATGCAATAGAAAAGAAAAATAACTAAGGAAAGAAAGAACACAAAACAAGGCAAGATGCAAAACAACCCTACCTAGACTAACACTTAACTACAAGGGATACCTACTTTCAATTATGAACTTGATACAACTTTAGATCCTAGCCATTATAAGAAACTAATAAAATCTCTCCAAAAGGATATGCCAGAATGAAAGAATTGTTCTAGTTGGCTTGCATAATCTTGAAAGGACGCTTCTAGAGGGAGTCAAACTTGTGATGCATACCTTTGGGCTTGTTGGTCTGATTTTTCACTATTTAGAGGTTAAGGGAAAATTTTGTGAAAAATCATTTAAGTCTTTAAAATGTTGTAGATTTGGGTTCTATTCCTTGTATTTTCAAATCCTTAGATTTTCCCTAGTTTGAAAAAACCCTTCAAATATTCTTAAAAGAATGTTTTTGGTATATTTTTCACAAAGGGAGGGGCTTGTGCAAGCATGGGTTCATATTTTAAACCTTACGTAGTCGTGCTTGGTATGAAAATTGCTTAATCATTTTATTGAAAATGCCTCTAATAATGCAAAGTTGTTACAATCGTTGATCTTGTTCAGATCAATGGGTATCACATGCCCACAATTTTGAGATGCAAGGTTTTTAAATTATGCAGGCATGTGACTTGGTGACACATAACCTTTACATTCCTAAATTCTAGTGAATCATAAATTGTTAGGAACTTTTGCAGGTTTGTTAGTACTTTTGCACACATTCTAATTTTCCTACAATATCATTGATGGATTCACCAATAGAGATATGTAGTTTACCACCAAGAAGCATCAAACATTGATTTCATTTGAATCAAGGGATAGCGCTTTCTCGCAAGAAGGAGATGCTCGTTAGATAAATAATGCAAGGAAGCGAAAATTGGACAAGTGGCAAGGTATGACAATATGGATCCACCTTTCTCAAGGATGGATATTTTTTGTGGCAAGTGTCAAACAAGTTGGGATGATTGGAGACTTTGATTCATCATTTTGACCAACATGGTGATAAGGATGCGAAGTTTCTATTAGTCGTAGATCTTTCAAAGATCAAAGGCCAGTGCATACCCAAAATTTGAAGCTACATAGGAATTTAAATAATGAGGGCAAGTGGATTTTTGATGTGTGGCAAGGTGGAGTTAGATAGTTTTAATTGTATGATGTAGTGTACCACATTGTAAATGATTGCTGACGTATACTACCAGATGTGCCATTGGAGAATTTTGACTACTGAATGGAAATTAAGTCTTATCAGCCGTAGATCTTTCAAAGATCTATGGTCAGTGCAATCCTGCATTATGAAGCTGCAAGTCAGATAAGAAAAGTGGGAATGCACCTTTGTGGCATGTGGTATAGTGGGGATAGATTATGGAGAAATGCAGAAGTCAATCCGTGTGGTTTGCCACTTGTGCTTAGCTGTAGCTACTTATGATGTGTGCTCGAGAAGTGTTAGAAATAAATACAATAGTCAGAACATGCAGATTAAAATTAGTCATATCATTGGCCCAAGTGGATGATGTGAGTGTAGAATGAAGAGTTGTTTTTGATTGTTGATCCTTGTCCAGATCAATGAAAGGTGCCTCCCCGCATTTTTAATTTGAGTGAAGTTTAAACAAAGTGGGAATGCACCCTGCAGACATGTGTCCATGGTGACATATAAAGTTTTTGCTTAGATGCACTGCAGGGTAGAATCAGTATCACCATTGATCTTTTGAAGATCGATGACTAGCACAAGCCCACAATTTGAAAATGCTCATTAGATAAGGAAAGTGGGAATGTGCCAGCATGACATGTGGACTGAATGATGCCAAGTACTTGCTCGCTCAGAAGAAGATATGTGATCTACTAGTGTGGAATATTCTCAGATGGCATGAGCTCATATGGTGGTTTCTTATTGGTCAGTACAACTGACTTGTTTTTATTAGAAAGTGAATTAGTCTAATCGTTGATCTTGTCTTGATCAATGAACGACACTTCCCCACAATTTTAAGATGCAAGGAATTTAAATAATGCAGGGAAGCAGAATTGTGATACGTAGCATTGTTTTAAAAGTCATAAAGCTTGTTATTTTTTTAAATTAGAACCATCCGATTTGGTAAAAATCTATGGATGAGATTCAAACATGGGTGCAAATTGGAGGTAACGGTTACTGAGAGTAAATATGATTCAGACCTTATGCATGCGACTTCAATGTATGAAAAGATCCCATGATTTCATCATTAATGAACCACCAAAGCATAGAGAGAACATCAGGGCATACAAAATTTTTAGAACCAGGGCACGAAAATCCTTAGTTAACACTCCAATAAAATTGTAGAAGATATCACATAGTGCAGAAGCACAAATTCTGGTAGGTAAGTACTTTGTGACTTTCTAAGAAAATTTAAAGTATCTACTATTGTGAAATTCCTAGGGTTTATTCAAAATGCCTCCTTGAAAAGAGTTTACTAGGAAAACAAATTATTTAAAATGTTCTATGCATGATGAATTTCTTGAACAATTCCCCTTATCAGTGCATGAAATAACTAAGGGGAGGGAACTCATTTCAAAACATCCCAGAGTAGTTGTAGTAGAAGGTTTTTACGACAAAGCTAATTGGGTAAGAGATACCCAGGTTTCCATGGGGGGTCTGGAGTTGTTTAAGAAATGGTTTTTAGAGTGAAAACTAGACACTCCTATGAGCAATGTTTGGGAGTTTGATATTGGTAAATTAATAGTCCCCACAGTTTTCTTTGATAGTGATTTATTGATGGATCTGGCAAAGAAATATGATCCAATTACCGGGTGGGTAAAAAACCATGCTAGAGTAAATCTGTTTAGGGTTTCTCCTGAATTATTTAGTGAGGTTTTTAACCTAAATCCCAACCATGTTGTGCATGAAAATATTGACATAGATGACCTTCATGCAAGGTATGATGCACAACAAATTTATCTAAGAATAGGGCCACTCCAGGAGCATGCTGCTAAAATTGGCACTTTGCCTATGATTACAACCAGTACCCCAGAGCCATTGTTGAGAAGATATTTCAACCTAAGAGCTCAAGCACTGTATTTTTCTCCTTGCAAGATTTTTGGGATAGATAAAGGAGATCAAATTCTAGGTCCTATTGTCCTTATAATGGCTCAAACCCCTCAATTTGGAATGAGTACTATTTTGGATTTTGCTACTTTTCTTGCAAAAGAAATTCACAATAGCCTGGTGGGGATAGCAAGGGGAAAAGTAGACAAACCATTTTGTTGGTATTCATTGCTTATGCATGTATGCTTATACAAGGGATTCACCTTTTTCTCCAAGGGTATGAAGCTGGAAACAACCAGGGATGGGGAGAGGAATCCAGTGCAGCTGTGGAGTGTAGATATGACTTCAGAAGCTACAGATGCTAGCTATGTGAGATTTTATAGATGCTTTTCTTCGAAGCTTAGGTTGCTTTTGAAATGTGACAGCCCCAAAATTCCACAAGCATTGTTGGAATTAGTTAGACCTAAAGACCATGCATAAGGATTGTTGGTTAGTCATAATTGGGGGGATATAATCCCTTATAATGTTTCAACTGTGATAAGGGTATATGATTTTGTAGGAAAGCCACATGTGTTTCCTTTTCATGTGCCCTTGAAGATAGGGATTGCTAAGCTCTTATGGAAGATAGGCACTATAGATGAGAGAGAATTTTTTAAGAAGGGCACTTTCTTTCCAATTGTTATTATAGTGCATGATTTTGTCTTTTTTCAAAAAAGGGTGGAAGCACCTGAATTTTTTTTTGGATAGATATAGCATGGCAGAGTCTCACACTAGATTCATTGACCTTGAAGGATTCTATGACCTTTTAAGAGAAAGGGTGAAAGCTTCTCATATGGTACATCAAGTTTACTATCCAGAAGATATAATCAAAAATATCTCCACATTGCAAGAACAAGAATTGAGGAAAGAGAAATGGATAGTTTTCAGTAAGACCTTGGAATTCATTAATGCTTTTGACCCCCAGTATAACCCATTGAAAGATAAGAAAGATTGGGGAGCTAAAATAAAAGAATTAATGAATAATTTTTCCATAATAATTCAAACCATGAATAAAAAGAAAGCTATGTATGTTGAGACACATCCAGATAAGGCTGCAGGAGTACAAAGAAGAATAAGCAGTAGAAATGTGGTAGCTCCTAGCCAATATACATTGCAAAAAAGGGCAGGTTATGTCATGATTCAAAATGTGCAACAAGAAACCCCTCATCAGAAGCCAAGGTAAAGAATTCCATCTGCAACCAGCTCTCCAAAAAGGCAAAAATTAGAGCAGGGGTCTTCTTCTTCTCAAAAGGAACAATACTGCCCAAGCCAGTTCGCAATCTAGATAGATGATGAAGCATCTCTAAGGGAATAGCTTAGAAAAATGGGTGGAGAAGGGGATGTGATTGTCACTTCTATAGACCTAGATGTTGGAGAGCCACAAGAACCTCCTACACCTTCCTTGGACCTAAACATTGTTGATTACCAAGGTAAGGAATTTGACCCAATAGTTGCCCAGGCTTCTAAAAGATTTATTAATGATGAAAATTTTGTAAGATCTAGGGATTTTTCTCAGTTTTTGTGGAGATTAAATATGGGAAATTTTGAGAAAGCCTGTGAGAAAATCAAGGCTGAGCAACCACATAAACCTGACCCAATTATTAAGGGAGAGGTGAAATAAAAATTTTTGAATGATTTTTCCCAGTTTACTCCTGAAGCTAGGAGGCAAATAGTTAGATAGTCAAGAGTCCTCCTTCTACCAGAATGGGATATAGCAAATGCTATTGTTTTTTATTCAGTAAGGAAGCAAAAGGATGTTCAACTAACAACTCCTGAAGAAATATTACAAGCTCATAGAGGAGTCACATTTAGTGATGAACACCAAGCCCTTGTTATATGGTCCATGGAAAAGAGGGAAAATACCAGGATGCATGAGATTCCCACTGCAGAGAATACTGGTACATTGATAGTATACAGGCTTGGTGAGGTAAGTAGTAAGAAAGTAATTGGGATGGCATTAGAGATGCTAAAATTTGGTGGCATGGTGTTTGGCCAAGAAGAAGAAAAATTTTCCCAACTCAATGCTAGATTTGAGGAGGTATTGAAAGCATATGAGGAGAGGGGTATGCAAATATAGTCATTGGAAAATAAAGTAGCCCAAATGGAGAAGATTCTGGGGAAAAGAAAATTAGGAGAGACTAGTAAGCCCAGAATTGCATACCCCCCAAGGCCACCTATTGAACCTTTCAAATCCACTCCAATCATTGAGATACCTGATACTCCAAAGATGCCTCAGTTTTATACTATATATGATTTTGAAGAGGAGAAGAATAAGTTGTATGCAATGCATGTAGAGCTTAACAATTAGCATGAAGAAAAACTGAGGCATGGCATTATGTATCTAATAGATAGGATAGAGTGGCCCACATTCTTTGATCAATTATCAAAGATTTCAGCAATCAGGGATGAATTAAAGCAAAGTGAAACTATATTCAAACCCATTATAGAGAAGTGGACAAAGAGAAGTTCAACTATCACTGCTATGTGTATATCTGTTATTCATCTAACATATCATCAAATAGAAGGAATTTTTGAGTTACTAAATAAGTTGCAGGATTTTGATGATAAAAAAGATTCTTTCTGCAGAAGATTAACTAATTATCTTTCCAAGTATTTTGTTGAAAATTTTTATTTATTCCCTTGTGCCCTAAAGGCAATTGATAAAATAAAGGAAAAGGAGGAATGGAAGAGAGAGCTAGATGAAGCCTTCTGTGAGAGAATAAATAAGGTTATAAATGAAGTAGGCCATCTATTGTGGGCAGTAACAAATGAGGAGTTAGTTAAAGTGCAAATATTTTATAACTCCATCCAAAAAGAATTGGTTAATATGGAGGCAATTGAAAATTCCCTGATAACTGTACAAAGAGAAGTTTTGATTTTTGATTGGCTAGATGATATTGTTTATAATAAGTGGAAGGACAAATTCATGTCTACAGAGCAGATGTCAGAAGATGACAAGGCAGAAGATCATGCAAATGTAACTATTAGTTTAATAGTCGATGATAAAGATAGAGAAAATCCCCAAGTTAAGGTAAACTTGCAGATAACTGAAGGAGAAACATCACTTTCAAGCCTCATGGTCACTTATTTCGAGGAATCAGATGGATAAAAGAATCAAATTATTATGCCAATTCCAGAGGATATAATAGAAAGGGCCCACAAAAGGAATGTTTGATGTAAAAAAATTTCTGTTACTCACATTTTTGTCATCTTGTGATAAGTGTATGTAAATGTTTCTTACACCCATCACTTTCTCTTAGCCTGAAGCTTGTTGCATCTTACACTATTTAAGTAAGATTCTAGGGCTAGAGAATGGTCTAAATTCTATTCTTTCTGAGTGATATACTTAGTTTGTCTTTTTTCCAATGTTTTTGAAAGAAAGTTTGTGATGTATTTTCTCTATCATTTCTCTGAGAATACATGAATATAGAATGAGCGGTGTTTCTTTCTGAAGGTCATTCTAAGTCTATTCTAAATTGTATACAATTTTCAAGGAAAATAAATAGAAATTATGAACTATCCCCATATCAGTTATTTTTGAACTTTGTCTCCTTCTGATTACTTGGTTATCTTGATGTTGTATAAGTAAAGGCTTGTGTAATCGAATGTAATCCAGTTAGATTGTATATCTATTTATCAATGCTATTAATTCAATGGATTATGTAAAAAGCTCTGATGAATTTGATAAGGTTGCTATAGTAGTGAAAAGGATTTTGAATGATGAATTCTAAAAAGAATTGCTGATAATATCTATTGTAAGGAAACAAATTAGATCTAAGGATTTGTTGTAGACTCTAAACCCCAATGGATTAGGCACTGATCAAATTGATTTAGCTGAAGGAGAAATATGTCACAAATGGTTTTTAAATATAGAATTATTTAATAAATATTACTTTTATTTCCTGTAGATCTTCAAAGTTGGTCAGTACTTATCTGCATGGAATATTTTAGCTTCAGTTAGCCACTTTTGCTGAGAGCACTTGCAGATCTATAGAAGAATTTTTGGCCATATCTATTATATGGGATGTGTTTATCAAAGTTATCAAGAATTGTGTATGTATTTGAGGATTTGAGATTAGAATAAGAATGAAACTAAAAATAATCCTCATACAGTCTTCCCAGTCTTGAATCATCCCTGCGTATACCCACCCTGGTTTTACAGAGCTAGAAGAGTAGAAAACCACCCTTGGTTTTGTTGAAGTTGGGCCCAAATGCTTTTCACATGCAATTATTAACAAGAATTGGCTAGTCTTTAGATTGTATGAGTATTGTCATCTTGGTATTAAGCATTTTTTTGCTTAGTAGTTTTAGTTCATTTTAAAACACCAATAGGGCTCATGCCTTCTATCCCATAATAGGATTAAGTCACCCTCCATGAACTTCCTTGGTCTAGCCTTCTTATCTAAGAATGCCTTCATGTGCTTCTAATGATCAACCATCCTTTCACATTCTTCTTCCAACTTAGTTAGGTACATAATGTGCTTCTCCAATCCATTTTGGAATATTAAATCCTTGATTACTTGTTGTAGCTTAAAAATGGATAGCTCTAATGGGAGAGGAAGACTTGCTTCAAATCTATATACTAGCTCAAATGGGGAAATCTCAATTGCCTTCTTAGGTGTTACTCTATCTTCCTAGATTGCATCATGCAATTTCATGTGCCAGTTCTTCTAGTTCTCAAAAACTAGCTTCTTCATGATATTGATCAAGTTTTTATTGCTTGATTTTTCTTAACCTCTTCCTTGAGAGAAATAGTCAAATGAATGATTAAGGTGTATATTGTTATCATAGAATAATTATGTAATCTCTACAAAAGAAAAATAAGAGATGTTGTCTATGAAAGGCTTCATTGGTACCCCAAACCTTATCAAAATGTTCTCCTTGATGAACTCATAGATGACCTCAAAAGTCATTTTCTTAGTTCACTTGGCCTCCACCCATTTGGTGAAGTAGTATATAGTACTGGTGACATACAAATGACTAGAAAAAGAGGGCATATTGATTGGTCCAATGAAATCAATTCCCCATTGCTAAATGGGGCCTTCAATTACAACTGGCTTTAGGTGTAGAGCAACTAATTAATTCTTTCTAGAGAACATCCTACACTTGTTCTGCTTGGCCACCCACTTATAAGCATCCTTGAACATGTCAAGCCAGTAATAACATTGCCTCAAAATCTTCTATGTAGTAACTATTGATGAGAAATGGTTGTCTTAGGCCTCATTATGGAAACTATGAAACAAATTTTCTTATTGAGGTTTATCCACACATCTTAGGAAGGTTCCATCTATTTCTCTCTTTTATAGTTGATCGTCATATATGGAATATTTAGCTAATTTAGTTCTGAGGTCTCTTTTCTACTTGTATGTTAGTCCATCAGGGCAATGTCCATAAGTTACCAAATAGACAATGTTTGAGAACCAAGGATCTTGAAGACTAACCATTAGTTCACTTAAAGATTCATCTTCTTGGCTCGATTCCTAATTTTCTGCAATCATCTTGCATAAGCCATTGTTGCACACTAGTTTTATTGGCTTCAAGTTGATGCCATACTCTTGAACTTTTTCAATCCATGCACCTCTAGTGTTGCACCCTATCTCTTGTTGGATCAATACACCTTTGATGACCAGATTAGGTACAAATACAATAGAATGAGAGTGTAAAAACACAGAATCTAAATTTTTTGAGTGCTCTTACCACTACATGTGTGTGCTTTTCCATTTGAAAGTATCTTAACTCATGCTCTTTCAGGGGAGTACTCATGAAGGAAATCGGCACTTGGATACCTTCCTTATTATCTTGCATGAATATTGTAGATAGCATATGAGCCGAGGCATAATAGTATAGTATGAACTCATTAGTGTAGTATGGATGTACCAATATGGGTACTTTGGAAATGACATCTTTAATTTGATTGAATACCTCTCTTCCAGAATCATTTCATTTGAAACTTTGACTTCCTTTCATCATATCAACAATGCACTTGGTGATTTTGGAAAAATCAAGGATGAAACATCTTAGAAAGTTCACCTATCCAAAGAATGTTTTGACTCTAGATTTTCTTCCTAGAAAATTTAGCTACTAGATAGCTCTAACATGTTCTAGGTCAATCCTGATGCCTTCTTGGGAGACTATGTGATCTAGTAGTTTTCCTTCTATAACAAAGAAGATTGATTTCTTGGGATTGAGTGAAATCCCATGCTTCCTACATCTTTTCAACACTTTCTTCAAATCTCTTAGATGATTTTCTCTTTTCTTGGAGAAGACTCTTAGATCATCTAGGTAGATAATGATAATCTTATCCTTTAGATTAGTGAAGGAGGAATTCATAGCCCTTTGAAGGTGGCACCAACATTAATGAGCCCAAAGGGAATTCTATTATATGAAAAAGTTCCCCAAGGAGTGGTGAACATGATCTTGAACTAGCCTTCTAGATTTACCTCAATTTGGTTGAAACTTGAAAATCCATATAACATGGACATCATCTTAGAGTTTTCCATAGTTTTTAGTAAATGAATCATATTAGATAGGGCACAATTGTCCTTTAGATATGCCTGGTTCAAATTCCTAAAATCCACACAAATTCTAATCTCCCTGCTCATTTTTCGGACTAGGACAATGTTAGCTATCCATGTTGAATGGTGTATGGGGTAGATAGTCCTTTCTGCTAGCATCTTCTGAACTTCCCTAAAGATGATGTCTGAGACCATAAGGTTGTAGTTACACTTCTTTTTCCTAAAGGGAGTGGTTTTAGGCTTTAGGGGAATTTTGTGCTTGAATTCACCATTCCTAAAGGTCTTTAGGTTCTTGTATCCCCAAGAAAATATGTCTTAGTATTCTTATAAGAATCCTTTTAGTTTTTTCCTTTCTTCCTTTGAGTAACTGCTATTGATATTAACCATCTTGGGCTTACATTTAGTGCTAATGTTCATTCCTTTATACTCTCCAGAAGTTCAACCTTTTATTCCCCTTTAACTTCTAATAAATACATCATGTCTATCAAGTAGTTTCTCAAGGGAAATACAATTTTGAGGGATCATGTTACCTTTGAGTTGTTCAGCTCCAAGCTCCAACTCTTTCTTCATATTAGGGGATAAATATTTGCAGGCATTTTTGCTTCCTTCAAAGTAGAGGTCACTAAAAGGTTCAAATCCTTCCAAGACATATTGGATCTATTTATCATCATTAAACACTTGTTATATTTCAAAATTTGGTCTAAATAAGACTTCAACCTTGTATTGATTATCTGTGATATTTAAATGTGCAAGTAGTAGCAAGGATGATGAGGCTAACAAGCCTACCCTTGCATTCAGCTCCCTTGGAACAACTTGAATTAAGAAGGAATCCAAGTGCTCAATCTCATCCCAGACCCTATTTCTGTAATTCCCAAGCCTTTCATTTTTTACAGTGTACTGAGCTCAAACTTGTTTTACTATAAGTTTGCATGCCCTTGAGCTCTTAATACTTTCACTCCTCTCTTCTTTACAATAGGGATATCTAACAAAAAAGGCTTCATACTCTAGTGTGTTGTTGATGATTTTGAATTGCAGCTTGTATGCAAGATGAGTTATATCTCCATTTGGGGATACAAGCACTACACCAACTCTGGACCCGATAGTAGTGCAACTACCATTGAACTCTAGGGTCCAAATATTTAGGTCACTAGAAGGCTCTGGTTGTTTCTTAGAATAGTTGAACTTAGAGAACATTATGTAATTTTGAAAATCCATTTCTTGATATAGGATCTATGCCTTAGGGTCATTAGGCTTCAAGATCATGAACTTGGCCTTCTCCTCAGGTTCCAACTTGGTTTTCTTGTTACCCACGAGAATTATGGCATGAGAGCAATCCATCTTGATTTTCCCTCCCATGTCCTTACAAAACCTTCTACTCAAAAGAATACCCTATTTGGCTCAAATATTAGCTACCATGATGGATAGATTCGTTCTCTTTGTAAGGTGAGCAACCAATGCTACTTGTGCATCTTTCACTTGACCTATTAGAGGTACTTTCTTTGCATCCATGGAATAGAAATGTCCAAATGTCTTGGTAAGGGTCAATCCAAGGGAGTGAGCAATAGAAGAGGGCATGACATTATCAAAAGCTCCTAAATCATTTATGAAGTTACTAAGCTTATGAATATTTATGTATAAGGACACATAGAATGGGTACAGCTTCTAACTAGGGGAGATAGCCAAACTGATTCTTCTTCTTCTTTGAAAAGCATAGGAAAAATAGACTCTTCATTATCTACTAGGCCACTATCCAATTGAGGTTGGTCATTGCTAATGGTATAGTTGACATTAGGCTAAGTTTTGGCATTACCATCACTTTTACAATAATCTACTAGCTTTTGCAATTTGACATGATGTCTTGAGATAATCAAGGGGAGAAACCTAGATACAAGCATCCTTACAATATTGTATAATATCAAATGAGGAATGAGGCTTACCACTTGATTAAAACTTTGACTACTCTTTCCTCTAAGATGAGGAAGTGGATACTCTAGTTGTAGCTAGTGAAGGGCTAGTGGTTCTATTCTGAGAATAAATAGGATTCACCAAGTTCTTCTCTCTCTAATTTATCATTGCCATGGTCATCTAAATCCCATCTAAAGTGGTGAAGTAGTCACCTCTAACCTCCAAATCTGATTCATACTCCCAAAAGAATGTTCTAGAGTCTCTATGGGGAGAAAAATCATCTTCACTTTCAAGGTACTTGATGGTTAGCTCATTAATAGTAGTTATTTGCTTGTGTCTATTCATTTTTGTGTAGGAATCACCATCATGATCCACTTGTAGATGAAAAATGCACATATTTTTCTTCTTGGGAGGTGCCTCAATAGCAAGTTTTTGCTAAGCATATGATAATTGCAATGATCTACCCTCACGAGGTCTTTGGGGAACATCTTGATATGGTTACTAAAGAGAAGAGTTAGGTTTCCCCATTTGTCTCTTCATGGAAATAATTTCATTAGAGAGCTTCTAAAGAATTGCTTCAGTATTGTTAGTTACACCAAGGGAAGAGCCCATTGATGCTCCACTCTGAATTTCTCTTTTCCATTTCTCGGCTGCTATTAGATCATCTTCCAATTTGATTGTGAATGTCTGAGTAGCCAAAAAATTAGCCACATGTGCATGCCTAATTTGAAAAGTTATGTCAAGGGGCATGGAGTTGATGACGAACATCTTTTGGTTATTAGTAGTAGGCATGCTTGTAGCAAGAATCCTATTGACCAACTTGTTAAATTTAGCAATGAAGTCTCTCATAGGAACACTAGGTTCCTTCTTTATTTGGGTAAGTTGAGTCAACAGAGTATGTTCATCCTCTGTACTCTTGCATCATGCTTCAAATTGGTTCCACATGTCATCCCAGGTCATAATACATCCTACTAGAAGGTACTGAAACTAGTCAGCTGCATTGTCAACCATGGTTTCCACAAACACCCTCATTGCTACATTTTCATGTTGAGGATAGATGAAACTACATGCAGCAAAGAAAGACACAATATGCTCATTAGTAGAGAGCTTCCCATCACCATTGAATTTGAAAAAAATATTTCAAGAAGCTCTAGGGAGGTCATTGTTGGTAGAAAGTTGCAAAGGGCCAATAGCATTACCCTAGGGTACAACCATTAATGCTAGGAGGATTGTTGTTATAGCCTAAAAAGTGATAGTAGTTGGGGTAATTACTCCCTAAAGAGTGAGTTCATTCCAAAATGATGGGATTTGAGTGTGGAAAATAGGAAGAGAACATGAATAGCTACATATCCAAGAAATAGGGAGAGGTGGTGGAAAATGAGCACCGCATATACCTTGATATATTAGATCTCCAAAGCAGGTTCTCCCTCTTCATATAGGATCTTCCAATATAGGGAATTCAACTTTCTACAATTCTTCAAACATAGGGTTGACTTTCCCTTTACCATGACCACTGTGGGTATATGTAGAATCTAGGGTGAACTATCTTAGCTCACAATGGGTGCATTTCTCTTAATCTTCTTTCCTATAAAACTCCCTCCCAATATTCAACATTAGCTTTGTCGCTTTCAAGGCTAAAGCTTACTATTCTATATTGGTCAAGGGACTTTTGACTTTTCCAAGAGAGGGTATTCAAACAATTTATTATGTCCTCTTGTTTGTCCTAGAAACCAAGTTTAGGTTGCACTACTGGGATTTGTCCCTTATGAGGCAACACCATTTCTCCTTAAGAATTTTTATACATCACTCAACTATTTGAGTGCCACAAAGATGATCTCTAAGTTTCGTAGTAAAGCCACAAATGGACTTACTTAAGAGAACTTAGGATGTATGAGTGTCTTACCTAGTAGAATCACCAAAATTTGTTCATTAACAATTTGTCTTCCTTATCTTTTGGTTTATACCTTGATTCTTAACTCTCCTAATGGCCTATGGAGGAAAAAGTTATTAACAATAGAATGGGTCAATGTAATAATCTATCAAGGATCCATGAATTGAAAGGTACAACTCCCTTCTGAATGCAAGATATGAAATGAATTTTTTATTTTGGGTTTTCGGGGTATGCTCTTAACTAAAGAGTAGAAGAGGCAAAAACCAAGTTGCTCAACACTTTAAACAACTTAGTAAATTGAAAGGGGGACTAACTCACAACATGCAATCTATTCTAACCTACAATGCAATAAATGGAAATATGCATAAACAACTACAACAATAAGAAGAAAGGAAGAGATGGTGAAATAAGTAATTATTGGATTACACAATTAGCTAATGCTTTGACAATACCAAGATTGTCTATCTGTCAGCTACTCCACACACTAGTTTCTAGCTTCCCTATGCAAAAAACTATACTAAAACACACAAGCTATGATGTGCAACACAAAGAACAAATGAGATGCTTATGTTGAAGAAAATAAAACATACAATCTATTGAAAGAAGGAAACAAAACCAAGTTCATTCACATTCATTAAACTTTCAACATTAGCACATTCATTCCATATAGTATACTTAAACTAAATGAGTAACAAAACTTAAGATGAAATTAGAGTCACACACAGTAGTCCCAGCTACAAGGGTTTTCCCAAAGTAAATTTTGATAATCTTATTAACATCATAAAAGGTTACATTTATAGGTCGTTTGGTTACATGGATTATTTTCTTTGTAGAGCACCTCTAAATAGAAAGACTAAAATTAGGACAAGGTTGAATCATTGTCCACTATAGATATTGACAAAATACCAAGAAATGCTATATTTAGGAAAGAGGAGAGGGAGAATGGAAGATGTTTGCAAAGTATTAGAACATCGTTCCTTTTTAGAAGTAACTTGTTTAGCTCTATAAGTTTTCATGGCTTTAATTAGTTGTCTAGCTCTTTGACATCTAGAATGATGATGTTGTTGGCTTGAACCATCTAGTAGTCATGCATATTTATTAATTCATCTATTTTGGTCACCCTTGACTGAAATTTCTCCATTTCTCTCCTTATGATCAAATCTTCTGCTGAGAGCTCCTAGATCTTGGACACTTGGAAGTTGAGTGGGTCAACTGCTTCATCAACAAATTCTAAGAACTTTGATTTCATTCTCTCAATATCCACAAGCTTGCCATTAGTGGACACAAAGGACTCTGTGTGCAATATCTTCAAGTATTGAAACAACTTCTTGATGACCTTTTGTACTAGGTCATCTACATGCTTGAGAACATTTTTGGACCTCATAAATCTTTCTCTAATAAACTCCAAGGATTGTTTCTAGTGATCCAATGACTTCTTTCCCATCTTCAAAATCTGATGAGTAATGGCCACATTTGTCTTCATGTGTATTACTTCTTGTAGAAGGGCCAATTGCTTTGATAGCTTATCTTTCTCCTTTTGTATGGTTGTCTAATGATTTTACTCTACTTCCCTAAGCTTGTGAGCATCCAATACTAGGCTTCCCAAGTTTTCAACTAGTGGGAGACCTTGAGCCTTCATCTGATCTACCCATTCTTGGCATACCTACTTGAATTTCCTTTCTTGCTACAACTTTAGGAGTAGATTTTTATTCTCCTCTACATTCAGGTCAAATGGACTTGAAGAAGTGTTCCCAAGTATAGACCTTATTTTTTCCTACACTAATTCGCTATCCAAGACTTTCAATATTTTCTTTTCTACTCTAAGCTCTTTTGGCTTATCCTTGATTTTCTCATTGGTAGACTTGCACATGTTCACCATGGAGTCATGAACTAGGATGCAAAGATCCACTATACTAGACTAGAAATCCTCTTTGAGACATCATGTAATCTACCTTCTTTTTTCAGCTTAACAATCTCAACTAGCATATGGCTAGTTGATGAATCCATAGCTAGTGCATCGATTTTCTTTTTTTTCTTTGTCTTCTTGGATGGCTAAGAGGAGGTGACTTGTGTAATCAAGTCCTTTGATGGGGATGCATCCTCATATCTCCTCTTCTTCCTATTAGTGTTCTCTTTGAGACATGATTCTATAGAGAGCACAATGATATTAGACTACAAGGTAGTGAGATCAAATAGCTTCCTTAGGATTAATGGAGTTGGCTTGCTTTGAGAAGCAATAGGGTAGTGACCTTAGGTACTAAAATGGCTAAGGTATCCCCTTGTTGTGATGCATCTTGTTCCTAGCCATCCATGGGGTTAGTGTTTCCATCCAAATTGATGACTTGAACAAGGGAAGATGGATTGGCCACTGGTTTTTCTTGTTCCTTCACCTTATCTTTGTCATTCTCCTCTCCAACTTTCCTAATGTTCAAAAGAGGGCTAGCTTTTCAGGTAGGAGTGAGTGGCACTTTCCTTTCTAGAGACTGCTCTCCACCTTTCCCAATGGATTTTGATGGCCCTATAAATGTTGATGTAGTGTCCATAGTGGTTGACTAGGTGACTCCAACTAATACTCCCTTTGTAGAGCCAATGCTTCTGGTCTTCTTCTTCATTGCATGAACTACCATTAGAAAGTTGACTGCTTCTACCAATCCAATCTCTTTAAGTTTCTAAGTAATTGGGTGAATGGGTTGAAAATTAAGTCATCTATGAAGATCATCCAAATCATATAATTTGAAAGATGTTTATATAAGCTCCTCACTCTCCAAATCAATTAAATTATCATAACCAACAACTCTAATTTCCATTCACTATGGTTGCATAGGATGCAGTTTCTGATAAATAGTTGTTTAAATATACTTGAAGAAACCAGTTGCATGTAATTCCAATGAAATAGGTATAGGAATTAGAATGTTGGCACCACATGAATGAAATTAAGTTAGGCCAATAATTATAATGACAATATTTGTATTTAATTCCATGAGTAATGACTATTTAAACTTTTCATTCATTTGCATGTAAATATTAAATTCCTAGAAGCTTTGTTACTTTACTTAAAGTAAAGTGATATGACCAAAAATCACTTAACAACACAAATACTTTATCATTTTGGGAAATGCCTTACTTTGCTTCAGAATCTAAAATGAAGATATAATTGATAATATTAACATATATGGGAGAGGGAGAAAAATTTAGCTTTTCTACAAACCTAATTTCCTTCTATCTAGGTTCACAACACAAGGAGTAATTATTTTTCTAGCTTGCACACTTCATCCTTTCACTTTCCACCTAAAGCTTTTAATAGTACATTTCCTTTATATCTGGGTCACAATTTCATGACTAATTTTTTTAGAAATATCCTTTGAGAATCTCTGAGGAATATTCATACTTAAGAGTAACTTGGCTTTTTATTCTCAAAGCCTTTGGAGAAGTGGGATTTTTCATTGCCTTATGATGGAAAACCCCTTCCTTAGCAACATTTCCTAGACTAAAGCACAACTGACAACACTTAATTCTTTCACCTTAATCTGATGGCCTCAAAGCTAGATCTTGGGCATGCCTTATTGATTATGGGCCCATAAATGGATCATTAAACATTGTGCTCACACTATTTGATCATTGGTACTGATATTTGGCTCAAGTTTATATAACATTGGAAGCTGAACAAAACAACTTCACTTCCATGAGTATGCAACAAAAAAACCATAGCCCTATATTCCCTTGTAGGACTTGATCTTATCTCTACAAATTTGAATGAGATTCATTCTAGATTTAGTGCATAGCTTCATAGGCCTTTGGGCATGACTTAATCATATTCTCAACTTGTTAATAATTGTCATGGCTTCATCCTTCGAATTCACACTTGACATAGTTTGTTGAAGGGGAAAATCAGCTTGAAAGCTTAGAATCTGTGGGACATGGAATGCTAGGGTAAAATAGTAGAATTTGAAACATGAATTACTTACTTCTAATTGGAAAGACATTAAAACATACCCCAACCATGCCTAGATCACCTAAACCCTGAGCACACCAAAAACATAGGAAACTCACTTAGATGATGGGTAAAGGTAATGTAAGGGAGACCTGCTCGTGGGAAGGCTAGGATAGACTAGCTAGTTTATGTATTGATCCTCTCTAGGATCCAAGTGTTTATCTAAAACCTCTGATGGTCTATAGGATTCCTGTCTCATCCAAGGATCCCTTGACCTACCCTAACTAGGCCACGAAATTAAACTATCTCATCTTCGAACATTACAAGCTTTGATCTCTAGAAACTATCCCTTACATAAGCTTATAAGGGCCTTCTAGGGTTCAACACCATTCCCAATCTCCAACTGAGGATTTCATGAGTTCTAAGATGTTTTTAGGGAATTTGGAACCTTTTCAATGCATTGGTATGGTTGGGTTATCACCTAATTTGAGGGTTCCATTGCAATATAGGGCTACAAGGAAGAGGCCTAATTAGCCCTCCTTCTAGTTTTACAGGGTCTTTAACAAATTTCCATTAAAGATTCAAAACTCTTGCTCTAAAGAAAATCTACTAAAAATGACCCATTCTCAAGGATTTTTGGAGTCTCAAGCTTTCAATAGGTTGTACAACACCTATGCCAAAAATGAGGGTTTTAAGGGTTTCATGGTCTTGTCACTATCTTGCTTTCCAACAACACCTCTCCAAGGTTATTAAAATCCTCTCCTACTCAAAACCACAACTTCAAACACCCTTATTGACTCCCTCCAAGGGGCAAGCCATGGAACTCCTTCCTCTACTCTTGAGAACTCTTTATCTGCTGACTGCTCCTAGCTAGGCACTACCAAGCTCCCCTAGGGCTTTGTCAAACTAATGCTTGCAATGACATTCAAGGTCCTTGCAAGAATACTTTTATAGAGTACGGTCTATATCTTTATAATTCAAGTTTCCATGGAATTTCCATTGTGGAAACAAAAGTTACAACCCTTTATTTACATGACTCTCCACAATTGGCAGAGCACTATCCAAATGCAAAGAAATTAATAAAATGGTCACAAAGCTTAAAAGAATCTAATCTAATGTACACAAATGAAATAAAAAGCACTATAAAAAAATTCCATCTAACAAATCCACAAGCTCTCCTCTATTTGCTTCAAACCATAACAAAAAATAGTGACTATTTTGGCAATTTTTGGTTTAGTCTATTGTATCCATACTATAGGCATACAATAGCATTTTCCAAGCCTTGATTTATGGTTCCTTAGGTATTAAGTACCTTTCTCCTTAGTAAGTGTGTTGTGTTAGGTTTTCTTAGCTACTTAAGCAAGGTTACAACCTTCACAAAGGAAAAGTTGCTTAGCAACTTTTGAGAAACTTTTTGTTCTTACATCAGCAAGACCATTTGTAGGTCTTTCCAAGGCACTCTTGTGCTCATAACTCCAAAAAATGCACAACCTAACACCTCTAATCATATAGCTTGGAAATGATCTCATGATGACATCTTTTGAGCAACTTTTTCTCTTACACTCAAATGACCAAAGTTTGGGTCCTCCTAAGGTACACATGTGCAAAAAAAAAAACTCAACAAAACTCCTACTAACATGGTAAATAAATTAGGATGATTTCATTCCCTAAGTCATTGTACCATTTACATCAAGAACCAATTGAACCTCTAGGACCTACCCTAGGCCTAGGCACACAAACACAAGCTAAAGCTCTTATTTACTTACATGATTCTCTTAAGAAGTTTCAACATGCTAAAATGTGATAGTGGGAGCCCTTGGAAGGGTGATCCTACACCATACTCCCCCTTTGGCACAAACTAAGGCACTTTGGGGTCAAGAAGAGCTAGATCAACTCCAAACTTCTTGAATTGTCCTTCTTCAATCTAGGTGGCTTTAGATTTAGGCCAATCAACACATTTGATCAAATGCTCCATGTAAACTTGATGTATAGAGGCCTTCTTCACCCTAGAGTCTAATACCTTCTCTACTTTGGTGGGCTTCTTCTTGGGCATTGCATTAGTTTCTATGTATTGCAGCACCTTTCGTGGGTCCATATCTTATTGTTTGACATCTCCCTTAAACATGACCAAGTTTGCAACATTAAACACTAAGGAGATGGCTAAGTCTGATGGCAAGTGCCCCTTGTAAGAATTCCTTCAATATTTGGCTAAAATCTGACATGGGCCTACTCTCTTCATTTATATCTTGGTGGGCATGCCCTTTTGCATCCTTTCTTTGTTAAGATGGACCATGACATAGTCCCCAATCTGAAACTACATTTCTTTCCTCTTTTCATCCATTTTAGCGTTGAGTCTTTGAGTAGACTCCAAAATTATTTTCTTCACTTACTCTTGAACCTCCTTGATAGTTTGAGTGAAATATTCTACATGTCCACTCTTCAACTCCATAGAACCTAAGTCCCTCAACTTACACACTACTCTAGGTGTCTTCCATATACTATCCCAAAAGGACTTCTTCATGTGGCCCTATTTATAGTGTCATTGTAAGCATATTCAGCCTAAGATATAACAACATTCCAAGTTTGTCCATACTCCTTTGTCAAACACCTTAGCAAGTTACTATTCACCTTGTTGATAACCTTAGTTTGACCAATAGTTTGAGGATGGCATGTTGAACTACAAGAGAGATTAGTTCCCAACCTTTTTCCATAAGGTTTGCTAAAAATGACCCATGAACTTGTTATCTCCATTAGACACAATACACAGAGGAAGTCCATGAATCCTAACTATCTCCTTGAAGAAGAGATGTGATATATAGCTTGCATCATGGGTATTTTTGCATGGAATGAAATGAATCATTTTAGAGAACCTGTCTACTACAACATAGATGCTATCCATACCTAATTTTTTTTAGGGATTCCAACCACATAATCCATACTTACAAACTCCCAAGGCCTATTTGGAATTGGAAAAGGTTGAAAAAGTCCTACATTGCTTGAACCTCCTTTAGCTCTTTGGCATATTCCATATTGCTCAGCATGTCTCCTCACATCCCTTGCTAGCTTAGGCCAAAAGCAGTATCCCTCTACTAACTTGAATGTTTTGTGTATGCAAAAATGTCCACTCAAGCTGCCATTATGCTTCTCTTAAATTGGATTTTCCCTCATGGATCCTCTAGGTACACATAGTTGATTATCTTTAAACAAAAATCCATTTTGAAGGGTATAATCTATGAAATCACCATGGAAATGGTTCTTAAACTTTAGGCATACCTTTTAGGCTTGTGAGAAGTCTTCACCTTCCTCATATAAGTCTTTGAAACCTATTATTCCAATGCTTTGCAATTGTACTTCTTGGATAGTCAAAAGATTTCTACTCAAGGCATCTACTACCTTGTTGAGTTGTCCCTTCTTGTGCTTAATTGTGAAGGTGAAGGATTGGAGATCCTCCATCCACTTCAAATTCTTGCTACAAGCTTCTCTTAAGTGTTTATGTAGCTTAAAGTTTGATTATGAGTAATGATAAAAAATTCTTTGGGTAGGAGGTAATGTCTCCACTTCTTGAGAGATTGTACCAATGCATACAACTTTAAGTCATAACCTGAATACTTCTTCTTTGCCTCATTGAGATTCTCACTAAAGAATGCCACATGCCTTCCTTTTTAACTCAATACACCCCCTACTACTACACCACCTGCATCACATTCAATGATGAACAATTTGTCAAAAGTAGGTAAGAGCAAGATAGGTTTTGTGGCTACCTCTTGTTTCAATGTTTGAAATGCCTTCTTAGTCACCTCCATCCACTTGAACTTGGTTTTCAATCCTCCTTTGATGGTGTCTAGTACTAGTGCACAAATCCCACCAAACTTCCTAATGAACTTTCTATAGTACTAAGCTAGGCCATGGAAACTCCTCACTTCACTGGCATTTTTAGGAGTTGTCCAACTCAATATTGCTACAACTTTGTCTTCATCCATTTTTATATCTCCTTGTGAAAGAAAAAAGCCTAAATAGACTAGTTCCTGCTTCATGAAATCACACTTTTCTAGATTAATGGTTAAGTGTTTCTCTTTCAATTTAGACAATACAATTCTAATATGCTTTAAGTGTTCCTCTATACTCATGCTAAAAATCAGTATGTCATCTGAATAGACTACAAAAAACTTACTTTTGAAGTCTTTCAACACCTCATTCATGAGCCTCATGAATGTACTTGAAGCATTTGAGAGGCCAAATGGCATAACTAGCCATTCACAGAGTCCTTCAGTGGTTTTAAACAATGTCTTCCATTCATCTCCCTCTTTGATTCTAATATGATGATAACCACTCTTAAGGTCTATCTTGGTGTAGTACTTAGCCCCTCCTAAGCAATCCATCAAGTCTTTAATCATAGGTATAGGACACTTATACTAGATTTTGATCTTGTTGATGTCTCTAAAATCTATACATAATCTCCATGTTCCTCCCTTCTTGGGTGCCAAAAAAGTAGGCAGAGAACATGGACTGATTTTTTTCCTTATCAACCCTTGATCCATCAACTCTTGTACTTGCTTTTTAACTTCTCTATTTTTATTAGGAGTTAGCTTGTAAGGTGCCTTATTTGGAAGAGATATTCCTAGAACCAAGTTTATTTGATGGCTGATTGCTCTTTTAGGTGGTAGTACTACTAGTGTACCGTTTGATATAATGTCTTTAAAGTCATCAAGAATCTATTTCACCTCATGAGGTATTGCCTCCTTCTTAGCTTCTCTTTCTTCCTTAGGTTTCACCACAATGGCATAACCCACTCCTTCTTCTTTGTTAAGAGTCTTCATGAACTCTTTCCCCTTCAATAGCAGTACATTAGGACCGCTTCCTTGGTTTTTAGATTCTAATAATGACTGAATTTTATAACTTACCCCATCCTTCTTGAAGGTGTATGAGTTGAGCTTGCCATTATAAATGGCTTTCCTATCAAACTATCATGGTATACCTCATAATAAGTGACAAGCATCCATAGGTAAAACATCACATATAACCTTGTCTTTATATCCTCCTATGGTGAACTCAATCCATGCTTGCTCATTTGCCAAAACATGTTGCTGCTTGTTTCACCAGGTGACCTTTTAGGGAGTGCTATGAGGTATTTTTGGAATCTTGAGTTTAGCTAAGGCTTCCTATGAAATGATGTTATCAGTAGACCCAGAGTCTATGATAACTTTGCATAATCTTGGATCTCACTCTAAAGAGTGCTCTTCTTTACTTTGGCTCTCTTTGACTAGTTCTTTAATTAGGATCCTTTTTATCATCAAGTTCTCCCTACATTCACAATCCAATTGGATATCAAGTGACTTCACACTTGCAACATCTTCATGGATGTAGGTTATCTTCTTTTCTCCTTATGATGTTGATCCCTTTTTAGGACACCTATAGGCTAGATTCCCAAGTTATTGGTAATGGTAACATTTCATTGTAGTAAAATAGGATGGTCCTCTTCCTCTTGGTGATCTACCTTGGCCTCTAGCTCTACTTGAACCACCTATTTGACTAGTTTCTCCACTTTGTTTAGTTAGTTTGGATTCACCTTGGGATCTTCCTTCATTACTCCTACCTCCATAGCTTTCCCTTTGTCCTCTACCATCTCAACCTCTTCCTCTATTCTTTGAGGTACTATCTTGGTTTCTTTTCCCTTTCTCTTCCACCTTCGAAGCCATTTGATAACACTAATGGACTATTTTAGGAGTGACAAGGCTCATGTCTTCTTGAATAGACCACTTGAGTCCATTCAAATATCTTTCCAATCTAATGTTTTCATCTTCTACCACCTTACACCTTAAGTATAGTTTTTGGAACTATTTAGTATAAGAGTGCACATCCATATCTTTTTGCCTCAAATTTTGTCTCCTCCTATACAGTTGTATTCCATAATCTTTAGGAATGTAGGCTTGTCTAATTTTAGCTACCATTCCTTTCCAAGTGACAATGGGACTTTTTCCTTCTTTTTCCCTCTTTGTTTGAAAAAACTTCCACCAGGTTAGAATAGTACCTCTTAACCTTGACTTTTCCACCTTGACTTTTTGAGCATCAAAGACACCATCACATTCAAAATGGTCCTCTATTCCTTCAATCCATTCCATGATGAAGTTTGGATCCATCTTGCCACTGAATAGAGGAATGCCTTCCAAGGCTTTGCAATTTGTTGCCTTTATTGCCTTCAAGAAAGGCTCTTCTAGTAAAATAGGGTCTAGTGTTGGAGTTTCTTTGTCCAACTCAATGTCTTTCTCTTTAGCTTCCTTCTCTTATTTCTACTCCATCTTGTCCTTAAATTTATCAACTGTGTCTTGGACCTCACTTAACAACTATTCAAGTTGTGTCAATATTTCTCTCAAAGACCTGTTGTCTTCCTCTTGCTCCTCTACTTTATTTTCTTGTTCTTTTCCCTTCTTGGCCAATTCAGCATTGCTCACCATTGTGTTGGAACCACTGGATTCACTAGGTGACAACATTCACCATGCTTTGCACTTGCTTTTCCCCACACCTTTGTACCCTCTAATACCAATCTAGTGGGGAGGCTAGGATAGACTATCTATTCTATGTCTCGATCCTCTCTAGGATCCAAGTGTTCATCTGAAACCTCTGATGGTCTATAGGATTCCTTACTCATCCAAGTATCCCCTAACCTACCCTAACTTTCCCACCAAGTTAAGCTATCTCATCTCCCAATATTACAAGATTTGATCTCTAGCAACTATCCCTTAAATAGGATTATAAGGGACTTCTAGGGTTCAACACCATTCCCAATATTTAACAAAGGATTTCATGAGTTCCAATATATTTTTAGTGCATTTGGCACCTTTTCAATGCATTGGCATGGTTGGGTCATCACCTAATTTGAGGGTTCCCTTGCAATTCAGGGATACAAGGAAGAGGCCTAATTAGCCCTCCTTTTCGTTTTATAGGGTCTTTAACACCTTTCCCTAAAAGATTCAACACCCCTAATCTAAAGAACATATTCTAAAAATGACCCATTCTAAAGGATTTTTGGGGTCTCAAGCTTTCAATAGGCCATACAACACTTGTGCCAAACATGAGGGTTTTAATGGTTTCTTGGCCTCTTCATTGTCCTACTTTCCAATAGCACCTCTCTAAGGTTATTTAGATCCTCTCCTCCTCAACACCACACCTTCAAACACCATTCTTGACTCCCTCCAAAGGTCAAGCCATGGAACTCCTTCCTCTACTCTTGAGAACTCTTTATCTGCTAACTGCTCTTAACCAGGCACTGACAAGCTTACCTAGGGCTTTATCAAACTAATTCTTGCACTAACAGTCAAGGGCCCCATAGGCATAATTTTATAGAGTAGGGTCTGTATCTTTAGAATCCAAGGTTCCATGGAATTTCTACAATGGAAACAAAAGTTACAACCCTTTATTTACATGAATCTCCAAAATTGGCAAAGCATTGTCCAAATAAAAAGAAAAGAATAAAATGCTCACAAAGATTAAAAGAATCTAATCTTATGCACACACATGAAAGAAAAAACACTATAAAAAATTTTCCATCCAAAAAATCCATAAGCTCTCATCTATTTTCTTCAAAAAATAACAAAAAATAGTGACTATTCTTGTAATTTTTGGTTCAATCTATTGTATCTGTACTGTAGTAGTACAATAGCATTTTCCAACCCTTGATTTAGGGTTTCTCAAGTCTTAAGTACCTTCCTCCTCAATAAGTGTGTTGTGTTATGGTTTCTTAGCTACTTAAGCAAGGTTAAAGCCTTCATAAAGAAAAAGTTGCTAGAAACTTTTGAGCAACTTTTTGTTCTTACATCACCATGACCATTTCTAGGTGTTTCCAAGGCACCATTTTGCTCAAAACACCACCAAAAAAACAACCTAAGACCTCTAATCACATAGCTAGGAAGTGATCTGATGATGACAACTTTTGAGAAGCTTTTTGTTGCTCAAGCAACTTTTTCTCTTACACTCAAATGACCAAATTTTGGGTCCTCCTAAGGCACACATGCGCTCAAAAAAAACTCAAAAAATCTCCTACTAAAATGGTAGATCAATCAATATGACATGATGCCTTCAGTCATTGTACCCTTTACATCAAGAAATAATTGAACCTCTAGGACCTAACCTGGGCCTAGGCACACAAACATGAGCTAAGGCTCTTATTTTCTTACATGCTTCTCTTAATAAGTTTCAACACACAAAAATTTGATGGTGGGAGCCCTTGGAAGGGTGCTCCTACACCACATGGAAGACAAAGAAATTAGAGCAGTCAGGAAAGATGAGAAGTGACCTAAAAGATACATAGATGTTATCTCGAACACCCATTCACTTTCATACCAATGACTTCAAGCTTTCAAAGGATAAGACTAAAACTTGGCAAGATGACTATACCCAATATGAGATGATAGTGAAGAGATCTTTTTTTTTTCTTCATAATTTCTTATTTAAAATAGATGACAATATCAGTCTTCATGCAATGGATTTATCTATGCATCTAGTTTTCTTCCCAATGGAATGTAAACCTTCCTTAACACTTTCAACAATATCTTTTTATAGTGTAGAAGTCTTCCTCTTTTTTATACTTGTATCTATACCCAATAGTTTCAATGGTTATTTTAAACCATCTTTAAGAAGTGAAATTGATAATAGTTGAGTTTCTCCACTATATCAAGATTCTCAAATTGTGCAATTATTTCTTTACACTTTTAATTCAATTTCCTCTTCATAGTATGTGTAGGTTGACTAGCATATTCTCTCAAATTTTCCATATCCATTTCAATTAAATGATATATGATGTTTCTATGATTAATTTTTCTCATCAATCTTTGACCTAGATTAACATTCTCATTTATTGTTTAATCTTGGGTTGCAAGAAAAATTAAAATAAAGACTTAAGATATCCAGTCTTTTTAGGGGACATATGTGTATATACATAGCAAGTGAAATATTAAATACAATTTTATGTAACATTCATATGATCCTTCTTCAATATCCATTGTTTCATCTTCAATTTCCTCCTGTCCAATATTTCTATCATCTACTAATGCACGCACATGATATAACAAATAAAATCAAGAAAGTTTGTAAGAGGAAATGTCTCTAAAATAGAAAATCAAAGATATAAAGTTTTCCTAGATCTAGAAATATAGAGAGAGATTACATACTTATGAGAGATACACATGCACCTATTTGAACTTGGGATGAACCTCAGTACGTTGTCTTGGTTAACTTTGTCCTAAATAAATTCATAATTTAAATTTGATCGTAATTTAATCAAACCTAATACTAAATATTCATAATTCATAAACCCTTAATATTAATTTAATGGTAACCCTAAGGACCCATTTGTTTGTTGGAATAGGAATAGGAAATGTAATTCCTATTTGGTACCCCAAATTGGAATAGGGAATAGGCAAACATATTCCAATTTTGCCCCTAAAATGAGCATATGTCCATTCCAAAATGTAGTTGTCATTGGAATGGACCATTCCTATTCCCAACCTGATTTTTTTTTTTTTTTTTTAAATTTAAATTGGTTTTTTTTTAAATTAACATTTTAAAAAATATTTTAAAATATTTTTTAAAACATTTTTTATTACATTTTTTTATTATATCTATTTGTTAAGAAAAATGAAATAAATTATATTTCTCATTAGCTTCAATAAGTAAAATAAAAATGAAAATAAATTAACTTTTTTACCATTATTGAAAAAATTAACCAAAAATCAATAACTTAAAACAAAAAAATTAAGGGAAATATTTTTTAAAATACAAAACTTCACCTTATTCCTATTCCAATTTTGTAAAACCAAACAAGGGAGCAACATATTCCCAATCAAATACCAGGTTAATCAAACAAGAATGTGATTGCTCTTTTTCATTCTCATTCCACATTTCCATTCTTATTTTAATTTTCCATTCTAATTTTCTATTCCTATGCCAACGAACAATTGGGCCATAAGTTAATATTTACCATATTCCTAATTAGATAAACCCTAATCCTAACTATATAAAAAATGTCTAGAATATGATTGTACACTATATATTAAATATGTATTGTAAAGAAGATTACACGTGTACCTTGCCTCCTATAGTATCCTGCTAAATTTTTTTGATGATTTTCATCTTCTTTTTCTTGAGCTCTTCTTTGTACATATTTACTGTCACTTTTATCTATATTGCCAATGTCACAAATTCTTCTTTCAAAAATAAAAAATAGACAAGTTGTAAAATATTTCCTCCCTCTCAATTGAAATGCAAATTATCTAATTTGATTTGAATGTTAAAATTGAAAACAAAAATAGTTATTACTTACATGATATTTTTTTTCAAAAAAGAAAACCTGAAAGGCTAACTAAAGTTTTGATCAGAACTAACTAGATAGTTTTGATCAAAACTAACTAGATAGTTTCGATCAAAACTATGATCAAAACTAACTAGATAGTTTCGATCGAAACTACCTAGATAGTTTTGTTCGAAATTATCTAGTCAAATAACCACAACCCTAACCCACATTTTTAGTTTCAATAGAAACTATAGGATTTTGTTTCTATTGATAAAATATGGAGGAAGGCCACATAATGGGTAAGTACACCAAGTTGTGGTGCCAAAAAGGGGGTATAAGTGGCCTTTAAAAAAAAAAATTCTTGAAATCAACAATTTCTAAACTTCAAGAAGAATTTGAAGATAGTTATGCTCAAAATTATAAGATATGACAAAAAAAAAAAGTAGTAGTCCTTTGAATCTAGTTTCTAAACTACTAATTCTTTTTCAAAATGGTTTAGTTTAAGGTCCTCAAAAAGGGGGACAAAGAAAGTGGTATTTCTTTTTTAGAAAAACATAACATAGTGCAAAGCATGGCCCCCTTGAAATTTAAACTTTATTTTTGAAATTCTTTAATCGCTTTGGTCAAAATTTACCTAACACCAAGTAGTTTATCCCACAAATTTTGGGTAATTTTATAATGTGATTTTTTAAAATAAATTTTGTAATTGGACACATCCAAAAAACATAAAATATCTGTGTCATCCTCCTAAGTTCTTATTTCTAAAAACTTAAGCTGTTATGAAATTCGATGAACAAGATAAAGTCTACACCCCCATTAGTACATGTTGGTTTTTTTAGAGAAAATGTACATACATTCAAAAGAAATTATAGTTGAAAGGCTTGAAATAGTATGAATTTAAAATAAATTATATGGTTATATAGCTAACATAGAGATCTACAACATCATGTCACCTAATTTTATCGATGCTCAACCATGAGGAAACTTGAAGGAGAGCACACAAGAAAAAACAATCATTTTTTGTATTCTTGATGCAAAACATGTCTCAAACCAATTTAGACACTCCAAACCTTTGGGTTAGATCCCCAAGGAAAATCCAAGCCTTAGGCTTGGTAGAATCCAAAGCTTCAAATAGTGCATGCATGTTATTTAAAGCATTTTTAAATTCAAGGATTACATAGAATGTACACACTTTGAAAGCCATGTATTTCAATAGAGGGAGAGAGAGAGAGAGAGAGAGAGAGAGAGAGAGAGAGAGAGAGAGAAATTTCACATAGTGCATGTTTGTGCTTTATAGTGCGTACGCACTATATGAGAATACCAAAAAATAGTTACAAGGAAAGTTTGGGTCCCTATTGACCCATATTCTCTTATTTGTTTCTTGTCTGTTCTGTTGTTCCTATAGAAAACACAGGTTTCATGGTATTGGAAGCTAGAAAACACCAAATTTAATCATTGGACACACTATTTGAAGGGTTTATTAACATTCTTTTTATAGAAAAGGTTAGTGTAGTCCTTTTTAAGTATTCTTTGTTACCATAGAGATAAATTTTATTATAATTTGACAAGTTGTTTTATATATAGTGAATTAATTGAAATTTGTATGTTTGAATGAATTTTTATTTCGAAATGGTTAGAAATTTTAATGTATGAATAATTCATTATAATTCTACAAGTTTATTAATATATATTGTGTATTCATTGAAATAATTGTGATTTTTATATGTATTTGAATGATTTGTTGTTTACAAATTTTAATTAATTCAAATGTCAAAATAATTTGACATATAGAAATCATCATCATGCCAAGAAAGAAACCAAAAACTCAAAAAATTAAAGAGAGGGAGAGAGATTTGGCATCTAAAAGAGATAAAATGAAACTACTACCTGAACAAAGAAAATTGAAACGCAATAATGAAGAATTTTCTTTAGAAAAGAAAAACAAACTACCAATACAAAAAAAAGAGAGGAAGAATTGGAAAGACAAAGATAATGAATGAGACACTTATGCTCAAGAAGACCATTGAATTGTGAAGCTACACCATCTTCCAATGTTGGACTCATATCATCATCTCATGTTGAAGAGATGCTAATTTTTATATTTGAAAATGCACACACTCCATCATGTCATGTTGAAGGAACAACATCAACATATCAAGTAGGTGATATTCCATCTTTTGCATCTTATTGCCAAGGCACATCATCTTTAGTTCAAGTTACACAAAACACTCAACCTTATGTTGATGTAAAATGTTGACATGATGGAAGAGATTATAATACCTTCTAGAATTCATTTTAGAAGACCAAAATATTTGATTGATATTGATACTAATATTTTGAAATCAATGCCTTACAAGATTAGCAAGTGTACTTGTCAAAAAAATTTAATCCTATGTGAAGATTATTCTTTGAAGAATTAAATATGACAGGTCAATGCCAATTATTTTTTTGAAATGATGAGGAATTTGAAATTTATGCCCATCATGAAGATTCTTGTTCTAAGAATGATGGATGATTCAAATAAAAAAAGTATTGTAAAGAATTTAATGAGTGCATATGACAAAGTAGGTTCTAAATCATGCACCAAAGATATTAATATCACAAGATGTGTACTTACATCGATGATAGTAAATACCCAAATGAAGAAAGCTTGAATCATGAGAAAGATAAGAAAAACACTAAAAATTAGTAGAGGTGCTCTAAGGAGAGCCATGGTAAGGCATGAGAGAGTGGAAGATCCAACAAAAAAATGAGTTATGGACATTTAGATGTGGACTACCACAAAAGAATAAAGAAATTAGTGAAACTTTGAAATCACCGATTGCATATTTTTGGACAAATGCCACGCATGTTTCCCCTAATCAAAGAAATTTAAGAAGGGCAATTGGTAGCCCAAATTGAAATCCACATGGGGAATTTTTTTTGGACTGAACTAAGGCACAATTTTTTGCAAATTTTAATTGTATGTATCCTCAAATTTGAATAAGTCAAAGATTTTTTGAGACGGGTAAACTTTTTTATGTGAAGATAAATAACACATGCACAACTTGTTGTCGTAGGATACATATTGAATTTTCTAAGAATTTTGATGTTTTTAGGCATATTTGTGTGTTTTTGCATTCTAAGTTTGTTTTGCAAGATTATGACATGAATGAGTCACCTAGATCTTCAAGGGAATTAATATCCAATATTTTACATGAGATTTGGGATGGTCAAAAAGTTTACAACATGTCATGCATAGATGGTATATGCTTATTTTTTGGTTCTTTGTTGCTTTTATCAACTTGTAAACATATGGAAAGTACACATGCAATTAGTAATCAAATAGTAGATTATAGAAAATATAAGACAATTCTATATGCTCTAAAAGATGAGAATAAGGGTAAAAGATGTGATTTAGTCATTGAAAATATTCTAGTGCATGAGTTCATGAATATTTTTTGTGAGAATATTAATTATGAGTATGCAAGGCATACACATAGAACTCGATTGCTAGATTTTCAATTCAAGTTGTGCAAGGATACATTTCCACTAGATACCATTGTTTTAGTTGTAGAATTTGCAAATAAATACATGCTACAACCACAAAATGAGGTGCAAGAAAAGTATTATACTTCTCAATAGGTTTCCATATTTGTTTACATAATATTCGTGCATTCACCTACAATTATAGAGGATGATAGGAAGATATTGAGGGAGTGCCATTTTTAGATTAGTGATGATTGATCACTTTCAATAAAGTTTTTACATGGTTACTTTCAACTATTTTATGAAGATTTGGCTAATAGGGGTATACCATATCACCAACACAGACAATTGTGCATCTCAATTCAAGAATGCACAAATGTTCTATTGGTTGAGTAGGATGCACATGTTGTCTAAAATTTAATATATGTGGAATTTCACAGAAGTTGATCATGGAAAGGGAGATCATAATGGTTCAAGCACATGCATTAAAAGAGCCTTAGCTCATGAAGAATAAAATTACAAAGATGGAGCAACATTGATAGATGCAAAATCCATCATCTAGTGGTGTAACACTATAATGTGTCCAGGTAAGGAAGGTGAGTCTATAGTTCATAGATTTTTTTGGTTGATAGATAATACTAACATTGCACCATATGAGGACTGTTGCACATTTATAGGATCAAATGAGTTTCACTCTTTTAGAATCTTCAATGCAAGTTTATGGAGTATCCACACACAAATAATGACATGCTTTTGTCCATCATGTGTAGAGGAATATTGGGATGAGTGTTAGTCGACTGAATGGGTGGACAAATGGGATATACAAGTTTTGGACCCAATTGACACCTATCATCCCTCACACACACCAAAAATGATAGGGATGGATTCATCCATTGATTTTGACCACTTGTCTGATCTAGTGAAACCTAGTAATATATATCTTTCTTATATCAATATGTAACTTTATAACTTTTACCTAAGTATTTGCTGAATTAATGACTGCATTATGTACATTTATCATTGTAGGCCATGTTTTATCTATTATTGCTCCTATAGATAATGAAGAAGGGAAAATTTTTTATTTGTGTCATTGTGTCTAGGCGAATTTTTTTGGATCATTCAGTTACAGATGGTGAAGTTTTAGAGTACCATATAGGTGTGGTGGATATGACTAGTACATGGATTAGATGATATTTTATGAAGAACCCTATCTTGTGATTATTTGAGAAATTTCAAATAGAGAGTGTTGGTGTTTGAAAATGTTGGAGGGTTTTTAATTATCCCCATGAGAATATGACATATCTAGGGGCAGCTAACTCCCATTCTCAACATATCATTTCAAACATAGGGTCAACTATAAGGCTTGACCCTTCTTCTACTTCAGGCTCTGCTAAACCTAGTCGAGTAGACCTAAGATTCAAATGATATTGTACCAGTACAAAAATATATCCCTAAATCTATTAAGTAGATTTTACCCTTATTTCTCCTAATGAATCATGAAATGACATAGATCTATAGTAGCTAAATGCAAAGCTATGAATCTCATAAGTTGAGTGAGGGTTAATCATTTAGGTCCTTCAACATGAAAGGGAAAGACCGTTTGATTAATAAAGTTGAATTCAACAAACCCTCAGATATGCAGCAATATGACTTTAATGATCCTATAACTGACTAGTGCCTAATCCATTGGAAAAATCCATGAATCAAATGCATACATATGGATATCTAATACTCATGTATATATTTAGATATATGATCTATCTATTTACCTTGTAAATAAACATCGGTGCTCAATCCAAACCTCATTCTTACATGATATCATTCTCAATGAACTTGCAACCTTGTTGATTCCCTGAAGCATTTACATAACTCCTTGAGTCATAAGCAACAATAAAACAACATACAACCTTAAGAGACTACAACTATGACCTAAGCTCTTTGTTCAAAGATCATAAAACATTGACAATTCACTGAATCTAGAGACGAGAATCAAAATGAAACTAATGAAATTATTATGCTCTTTGTATTAATATCCTTGAAACAATACAACCAAATGCATGAAATGAAAACATGAAAACACCTAAAAAATATGAACCATCTATATATTCCTTCCTACTGCTGTTCACATGAGAGAATTATGCTGAAAAATATGGTGTCATAGTATGGGAACACATCAAAACTGGATCCAAAACTTGGTATCTCATTAGTGAGTAATTTTTCTCCAAAGACTAGAACCCCTACAATAGATGAAAGAAAGAAAGATATAAAAGATAGATGAATTCCTGGATTTTTTATGCAACTGACACTTGTCCATTTGAAATTCCCTCTCCTAGAAAAGAAAAGATTCTCTCTAACCTCTCTCTTCCATTTGATCTGATTTGATTTCATCATTATTGTGTAAAAAACTTCTAAATATCTAAGCTAAATGATAAAACCTTTATGCAACAAAAAATCTGAACTGCATTATGAAATGCTGGAGCAATTGAGGTTTAACTGTTTAGAATGTGATCAAAATTTGACCCCAATTGAATTTTCATTTGCCTTTTAACAACATTCAGGTCATTTCCATGCTAGAAAACACAATTGAACTTTGATACTTGAATGCGGTTGCCTATTAGGAATTTGGGATAAAACCTCATGTAGCTTGAATCAGTAGTATTCTGTGCAAAAATTGACCTTGGAATCAGAAAGTTCATCTTCTCATGATTATGACGATATATAACATCACATATTTTGCCTCTCAGAAACCCATTAAATCTCAATTTGAAAAATAGTTCCCCCCTGCTAAAAACATCAAGTTTGCACTTCTTTAAAAATTTATTTTTTCAAAAATTTAATTAGTCTAAAGTTTAAACTTTAGAATGTGAGCCTCTTTTGATTTTAAAAAAACCTTATACGTGCAAACCTTCTAAGAAACAATAAAAATAATATTTTTATTATTACTTTCAAATTGCTCCCTATCCCTCAATTTTAGGGTCAACCCCAAGTTTGACCAGTGCCACATGTCATTTGTTGATTGGCTGACCTCTCAAATGTAGTGCCACATCATCACTGGGCAGGCATGGCACCACATGTCGAAAGTTCACTTACCCGCATTATCTATCCAATGTGTATCTTCTTTTTGTGGGCATGAACCATTCGTTGGATCTGTCACATGGTAGCATCTTGTGCCTCGTGTTTGAACTACACGTCTTACCACCTCATTGTGTGTGGGACTCACTGCCATGTGGCAGCTTCTCGCATTCCTGCAATGTTTAAACTTTGAGCACTTTGTTTATGTAGATGTGTGCTATCCACCCGACGTGGACAAATGGCATGATCTAGTGCCACCTCTGCCATGTCATCATTCTTGCGTGTTTGTTTAAAATTTCTCTCAAATGACCTACCAGCTGTCCTCCAACCTGTGCATTGACAACTCATGCACGAGGCCCACCTTGAGGCATGCCCCCTTGCCTTTGAAAATGGCCTACTCTTAATAAAATGTGTTCACTATGAACTATTGTATTTAAACATTTAAAATGTTGTTACATAAAAAATGTGGGACAAAGATCTGCAGAATTTCTCCCAAACTTTGTTGTTTTCCTCAGACCATGCCGACTATTGATCTTTTCCATGTCCCTTTTCTACCTGAGACTTATTATTAATGACAAGGACTACTTTTTAATTGAGTCATGAGCTCCTTTTATACATGGTAGCTTTGGTGAACAAGGATAAGTGATTCACACTTGCGAGTTGGATTATCCAGGGTTGATCATCTTGCAAGGAAGTTGTAGACAAGAACTAATTGAGGTAGCCTACAGAGAACTTGTAGCGGCTAGACAAAAGTTATAATGGGCATGAATCTTCAAAATCTAGCTGGCATTTTTCTATCGAGCTCTAATTTTAGGATCATTGGTTTTAAGTGTTTCCACATACCCATCATGAGGAGCATAATGTCTTTCCTTCGATTGCTGCCTTATAGTAAAGCATCATTTTCTTCCCAAGTCTATTGTCATTGATTGTCTTCATGGCATCCCTTTTCACCATGGGCGGTTCCTTTGATCATGCATTTTCCTTTATTTGGTGTGGAATGTGTTATTTTTCATGGTGGCTTCTTGTTTACATAGGCAGAGCTCCTTGTCTTCTTCAGCTATTCACTATGACTGCTATGTTTTGAAATGAGTGGCTTCTCTAATTCTCTGAAACTCTGCATTTTCATCTCTTATGCAAGCACAAACACTACTGATTGCTCAAAGATTCTACCGTTTACTTGACTATTGCTTGTTCTTGGTATGGCATGTGCCTCCTTTCTTAACACTGGCTACTGTTGGGAGCTCCCTGTTGCCTCACGTGAGCCGTGGTGCTCTCTTTTTTTTGGCCTACATGAGACGCCTCCGTTGTTTCTTTATATGGCTCCATGCTCTTCAATGCATGAGCCTCTCAAACATCATCTTTGCCTTGCATTTTAAAATCTCATCCAATTTGTTCCCTACGTGAATGCTTCTTGTTTTAGTTGTGGACAGAGGCTTCTTTTTATTTTCTGGGCATTTTTTTTATACTTCCCCCTTTTAATTTGAATGTTCTTCCATTTGGCGTGGAGTTTTTTGACTCTAGCTAGTGGCTTTTCATTTTGAATTGCAAGTTCTTCTTTGATGACTAGTCGTTGCCTTCCTTTTAATGGTGTGTGGCTTTGACTGCTCCTTATTTCTTGTCTACTAGGTGTGTTTTTATACTACTTAATGCATGGGAATCTCTCAATGTTTAGCATAGTCTTTGATCTAGTGTTGACTGCCTTCTACATAGCATATACTTCCCTTTTTTAACTTCACAGATTTTCTCTATGGATTACCTCCTATCTGCGGGTTCTCTAGATTGGAGAAGCATTTCTGTTATGGAGCTCATTGTCTCTCTCTTCCTCCCACGTGGTTGTCTTCATGTGACATTTTTATAAAGCTTAATAAGAAATAACACTTGGGTTAAAAAACAAGCTTCCCTCTAATTTGAAACTGAGATTTATAAAACAGGATTGCTAGCCATAAAGCTTAATAAGAGATGCCCCTATGTTAACTATTTCCAACCGCTCAATGGCCTTGATTTTTAATAACCCACTCAAATGCACAATCCATAAAGCCTCTTTCACATCCATAGTTGGTTGAATCAAAATCCACCAATGCTTTCTTAGGCAAGCTTACAAACTTCCTTGTAGATATTGCATTCACACCTTCAATTGCCCTTGTTGTTGAGAAAAATCAGCCTTTTAATCAATAAACATATAAAAGTAAACATAATTTTTGCTGAAGTCTCACACTATGAGTAAGGAGTACACTTGTTAGCGATATAACGTGGACAAGAAGTTTGCATTCCTATCGAAATATGATGGAAAATCAATCAAAATATAAGTCCACACATTCAATTTTATATCCACTCCTCTATATTTCCCATTTTCATGTTTTTATCTTTTCTTCTAGCCCTACTTAAGGTCTTATTAATCTGACAGGATTAGTTGGGCCCCAAAGTGGGTCTGGCTAAAAAAAAATTCATTTTTGAACACTTGAACTGGCAAAATGATCCATTCATCATCTAATATTGATTGAAACCAAGTTCGATCATTGAAAACAAATTTTAAAACTCATTTTTCCACTTATCTATAAACTACAAATTTGGTGCTAGGAGGTCCTTTGACTGGCCTTAAAAATTGATCCAAACACCTGATCAGGTTCTGAAAATTGGTACACTGAATCTCTGTTCCACACACTTGCACCCTATCAAATCTTATCTTATGAAGAATTCCTAGTCAAAGGATATTTTTCGACAAATTTTCCTTCTTAGAATTACCTACAAGTAAACACATTAGAAAGTAGTAAACTGGGTTCAGAATCGGTTTCAAAAAACTAGGTAAACTGACACTTGGGAAAACACAAATTGGGAAACTTGTTCACTGTCATGAGGAGAGTATAGATCTATGATTTGGGCTCATGATGAATAATAGGAAACATTTGGCGAGTGGTCAAAGTGAGCTACTTGGATTTTACAAACTAGAAACACTGATAGAAAGTGATATTTTGCAAATGGAATTGACCTGGAAAAGTGTGCAGATGGATTTGTCATGACCTAAAAATTGGTAAACTTAAAGTATTTTTGAAGGAAAACATAGTAGTACAATCCATTTGATCTCACCTATCATAGATCTTAAGTTATGACATCACAAACAGGGGTACCAAATAATCTACATTTGCTGACACCAGTTAAAGGATAGAAATTGCGTTTGAAAACTGATCAAACAGATTCATCATGAGCCGAAACTTGACAAATAATAAGTCTCTAATGTTTACAATGCAACACAAAAGGAATTTTCTCATTTCCTTCAACTGGTCAAAACTTATAGCATATCAAACAGGGCCTCCCAGAATTATGTGCAATGTGCATTAGCATGAAAATAACAAATGACCAACTTTGAGGGATTCAAAATCTAGTCAAACAGACTCGAAATGACTCAAAATTTGAAGCATAGGCTCTTAGGTATGGAAACTAGACACTCTCAAAGCAGCATATCATGAAACATTTCTGGGTTAAAGATATTCAAAGGAAAACACAACCTTTGGTCACTATTTGACACAAGGTAAAATGCAGATTTGGCAAATGCTCAAAATGGGATCTTACAGAGTAGCTCAGAATGGCAATTTAACATCATGGAACACATAGACACACCAAATAAAAGGTGTTAGAAGTATTGAACACCTCTTGGGCCTCAAAAGTACAGCCAAGTATGACCTCATCAAAAGCATTTATAGGGATCAATTTCTCAATGGTGCTCAAAATTCAGGAAGGCAATTTTGAGCACCAATAGAGAGGAAGATTCTTCATTATTTGAACCTTGTTGTTGTGTCAAATGTCCACTTGATAAAATATGGAGGAAAGCCACATAATAAGACTCTTTGTAAGGTTTGTGAGTCAAACCACAAGGAAATAGTTGAGACATAAAAATGTAGAGAAGATCCAACTAGTTCATTATATTGAATATAATTACAAAATCATGGACCTCTCTCTCTTTTTGTGATGCAGAATGCACAACTATGTAGCTTCAAATGGACTTTACCACTTTTTCACCCAACTAACAAACTACCAAATCTCCAACCTTCTCAGAAGTTTTTATCAAATCTCAATCCTCCAATTGATTAGAGAAATAAGACATCCAAGTTTACCAAGAATCCAAGGAAAAAGAACCAAGTTCACCCAATTTATGGTTTTAGGACCTATTTCCCAAAACTAGGTCAATACTAGAAAAACACAATAAAGATTTATCCCAAGGGTTATAGGGTATGGAATGGACTTAGGGAACTTAGAAAATGAAACTACACCAATGATTTGATTCCCACACTTGCACAATGTGTTAAACCCCAATTTCACCTACTAGCCCTATGAGCCCCTATTAGCCCTCCTTAAGAGGTTTTTAGGATCTAACTTCTCAAAGTCCCAAACATGACCTAAAGAAAATCAGGGTTTTGGATAAAATTTTTAGAGTTGTAGAAATTACCAAAGCACCAAGTTCCAATTCCACTATAGCACTCCCTTTCCTTCACTAGAAACCATAGACCTAATTGATCAAGTTAGGCTTGGTTTACAAAGCAACATAGAGCAAATAGGTTCATGGAAACACACCCAACACTCAAGAATGAATAACAACCTTATTTCAACTTGTTCCAAAATTCTTAGCCCTCCAATAGGTCTCTAACTCCTTTCATACTCCAAAAAACATGTCAAAAAGGTCAAATCCTCTTAGGTACTTGCCCTAGGGCTGGTTAGGAAAAATAGCAAAATATGCATAAAATTGTTGTCCTACAAACCTTGCTGCACTAAATCTTGAATAAATTGAGCAAAACAACACTTAGAAGGATGAAACAAAAAGAAAAGGAAAGGTAAGTAAAATATCCTCTACTATCAATCATTAGATCAAACCTGCCAATCCATACAGTATGACCAACATACATAAAATAGTAAAAATGGCTTCAAAACTCAAAATCCTTAATTGCAACTTCTCCCAATCTGTACAATATGCCCCTTTAAACCTCACAAATAAGATATTTATCCATAATAGGCCTATTCCAATCATTAAAACTTTCTTTTTGAATATTTATAACTCCTTTGCAACCAAGTTTCATTTGTGAGCAACTTTTCAATTTTGTAATTTTGCACAAAAAGTGCAATTTTTTCAATTTTCACTAGATTTCACTTCTAGGACTTGGAAAAGGTTCCAACTTATTCAAAAATAGTTTAAAAAAACCTAATCCTAGGCTATCTTGAACAAAAACACAAAAGGACCCAATTTTGCCTAATTAGAAACTTTTGCTCATATCTTGCACAAAGTGGCCTAGGCATACATATCTTACTCATATCTCTCTTACTATTCATTGTGGGACTAAACTATTTTCTTTTTTAACTCTAAGTGGATGGGTAAACCCTAGTCCCAAGTTCATCCCATCCTTTTGACCACTTGAACATTCTCTGGCACACCAAATGGAATTGACCCTAAGGGCCACTAAATGCCATAGGGAAATGATCTTTGATGGTGCATATCTTAGAGATCGTGTGAGGTATGGATACAATTCTGGGTGCTACAAGATCTTTTTTTCGAGACCTAAAATAACCTCTTTCTCTTTTTTTAGATTGGATTATTTTCTAATTTTGTGGCCCAATCTTGGGTGATGCTAAAACTTGTAGTGTTGACCAATACAAAGTCACCAACTGGTGAATCTCTCTAACCATTCATGATGGGATTGAACTATCTACTTCATTAGCTCTAAGTGATCTAATAAACCCTACTCCAAAGCTCATCTACTCTTGTTGACTACTCAAAAATTCTTGGGTACACTTGATAGAATTATCCTTGAGAGTCACTAAATGCCATAGGGCAGAAATCTTTGATGGGACATATCTCAGAGCTCATGTGAGGTATGAATGCAATTATAGGTACTACAGGATCATGTTTTTGACACCTACAATAACCTCTCTCTCTTTTTGGAGATTGGGTTATGTTTTGATTTTGTGGCCCCATCTTGGGTGATGTTGAAACTTGTAGTGTTGGCTAGTAAAAATTTAGCAACTAGTGAATCTCTCTAACTATTCATCATGGGATCAAACTATCTACTTTGTTAGCTCTAAGTGGTTGGGTAAACCCTAGTCCCAAGATCATATAATCTTGTTGACCACTCAAACATTCTTGGGAAAATCAAACATAATTGACACTGAGAGTCACTAAATACCATAGGGTTGGAATTTTTGATGAGGCATATCTTAGAGCTTGTGCAAGGTATGGATGAAATTCTAAGTGCTACAGGATCATTTTGTCAACACCTATAATAAAATTTCTCTCTTTTAGGAGTTTGGATTCTATTTTGATTTTGCAAACCCCTCTTAGGTGATGTTGAAACTTGTAGTGTTGGCTAGTACAAAGTCACCAACTGGTGAATCTCTCTAACTATTTTTTATGGGACCAAACTGTTTGCTCCATCAGCTCTAAGTAGCCAAGTAAAGCCTAGTCCCAAGCTCATCCCATCCCATTGACCACTCAAACATTCTTGGGCATGCCAAATGAAATTGACCCTAAGAGTCACTAAATTCCATAGTGAAGTGATCTTTGATGGGGCATATCTTGGAACTCATATGAGGTATGGATGTAATTCTAGGTGCTACAGGATCATATTATTGACACCTAAAATAGCCTCTCTTGCTTTTTGGACATTGAATTCTATTTTTATTTTGTGGCCCCATCTAGGGTGATGTTGAAACTTGTAGTGTTGGCCAATACAAAGTCACCAACTGGTGAATCTCTCTAACTATTCCTTATGGGACCAAACTGTTTTCTCTATTAGCTCTGAGTGGCTGGGTAAATTGTAGTCTAAAGCTCATCCCATCTCATTGACTATTTGAACATTATTTGGAACACCAAACATAATTGACCTTGAGAGTCACTAAATGCCATAGGGAAATGATCTTTGATGGGGCATATCTCAGAGCTCATGTGAGGTATAGATGAAATTCCTAGTGCTATAGGATTGTGTTGTCGATACCTACAATAAAATCTCTCTATTTTTAAAGATTAAATTCCATTTTGATTTTGCAACCCCATCTTAAGTGATGCTAAAACTTGTAGTGTTGGCCAATACAAAGTCACAAACTAGTGAATCTCTCTAATTATTCATCGTGAGACCAAACTTCCTTCTCCATTAGCTCCGAGTCTCTAGGTAAAACCTAGTCCCAAGCTCATCTTGTCCCATTGACCACTTGAGCATTCTCAAGAACATCAAATGGAATTGACCCTAAGAGTCACTAAATATTGTGTTGATACTTGGAAGAATGAAAAAGATACAAGAAATTGAAGATGACATCCTATGGGTATAAAACTTGTTCTTGGGGATTTCTCCTTTTGTGCAAACCATCACTTATCATCCCTCTTCCTTCTCTAAATTTGGCTTGAATTATCATCTACATTCAAACCTCAAACTCCTCCAACCAACACTAACTTCCCTAGCCAAGTATCCAAAACTTTCCTAGAGAATCATTGAAAAATTAGCTAACTCCATTTACAGGGCCCAAGACTTATGATACATTATGTACAATGTGTCTTCTCCCATTTCCCTCAGTTTTGTGATGATTCCATCTTGGGAACTCATGGGAGAGTCATTTTTGTGCAGATAGCCTGGGCAAGACCAACACAAATGATGTTTTCAAAATAATTTTTGAAACCTTAATAGATGAGCACTTCAAGTAAAGTTTAATGAAGAAAAAACTATTGTAAAAACATGAACTAACTTAATCTAAGGTAAAACTTCAATGTTCAATCCATTATCTCAAACTTTCTTTCAAAATCCAAAAACTATTAAAGGAAATGTAACAAAACATTTGCATTCAAATTCAAGAATGAACTCTTCCAACATCCAACCAATAGATTTTATTTCTTCTAGGTCTATAGGACCTCCTAAGATATGCATTTGTTTAAACCAAACATCTTTCCTTCATTCCATGCCAAAACTAAAATGTTGCAAAAAATGTTGAGCAACTTTTAAAAGTTGTTGACCACATTGCATTTTTTGCAATTTTTACTTCTAGACCCTTGAAACCTTTTTTAATGGAACCAAATAGGTTCAATAAAGGTGTTTAGAAATAATGTGGTCACCTGGTAACCAATATGCCTATTTTTGTCCCCTAGACCCATTTGAGTAACTTCTTGATAACTTAGCAACTTTTGGCATTTGGGATCCTAATCAACCAACATTACATTTTATGAGTTCTAAACACTTGAACAAGATAAAAAATCACTATTTAGGACCTAGTTGGGTCATATCACACTTACCAATGACTTGTACAGACATTGACACACTTTGACCTGTAGACACCTAAAAACTTTTAGAAAATAAAGTATTTTTATTTTCTGAAAAAGTCTTGATGACATCATCTTTTATTAATTAATTAATTAATTAATTTTTATGCCATTAAATCCCTTTATCTTAATTAAAAATATTTAATTAAGGAATCCCTCCCAAAAATGTTTAAATCTTATTTAAACATTATTTCCTTATTTATTAATTATTTAATTAATAAATTGACCAAAAATCCCAAAATAAATAATTAATTTATTTTTTTCCCAAAAGTTGGCCAATTTCCTTAAGACCAATAAACCTCTTCCAAAATCTTCTAGTCCTTCTTTAATTTCGATTAAAGGCTAATCTCATCATTTCCTACCCCTAATCCCAACTCAAAATATTTAATTAAGATTAAATATTAATCCTCATGTTTGTTAAAAAAATTTTAATAAATATCTCCTCAACCCAAACCCTTGAAATAAATAAAACTTTATTTATTTCCTAAAAATCTAATTTATCCTCATCCTAAGAAGTTCTAGACTCTTCTAGAAAGTCTTCATCCTCATCCTAGGAAATTCTAGACTATTCTAGAAAGTCTTTATCCTCATCCAAAGTTTAGACTCTTCTAGAAGATGTCTTTAAACCTAATCCTAATCCCCTCCTAACCTTGTCACATTCCCTAAAAATGGGTTAAAAACTTCCTAACCCAAGCCAAAGTTAACAAATATCTCCTCCTTCACCCACCCTCATTAAATGCCATCCACTTGCCTATCCCTAAGCTAATCCTAAACCATCCTAATCCATCCTCTAATCATTTGCACAATCCTAAGCAAGCTTAAAACCTTCCTAATCAAGTCCAAGTCGAAATTGCTCTCATCACCCTCAAAATATCTCAACCATAAAACTTTATGAAGTCCACTAGGTCATAAATGACTCTTACAAGCCCTTTTATTGCTCTTACAAGTCATTATGAGGGTCTTTATGAAGATTTTATCCCTTGAACCTCCTTTGTTGACTCATCCTTCCCCTTTCCTCCATCCTCTCACCATGTGACATGTGTCACTCCTTGATTGGCTATAAGGAAGCACAATCCATGTGCTCTCCTCTCATGCAATCTGAGCCCTCCATAAGCTTTTTCCCATCCTTGCATCCTAGCCCTTGATCCCTCAAGCCCTTTGCCTATTTAAGGAATCCTCTCCCAAGCCATTTTAACACAATCCATGAAGTAAAGTTATAATGCTATTTTGAGAGCCAAATCCATACTAAAGCCATCTATCCACACCAAAAATCCACAATCATCCATTGAAGCCTTTGGAAGCATATTGAGCATACATCCTATCCATTTAGATAAAGCCACTCAACAAGAGAGCTTCTCATTGAGAGAGCCCATTAATGGCTCATATTTTCAATTGAGAGCTCATCTTAGTCTATCTTGAAGTTTATAAATTTTGTTTAGTTTTTAGAAGCTTTATTTAAATTTGGTTTCTATTGGCATACTAACATTGCTCATATACATGACCAACTAATATCCCCCTAGTGTTTATTAGCTTGCACATACTTAAAAAAGGTTTAGTCAAACCAACTTGATCTAAGCACACCAACACACACTAGTACATTTGAGGTCATTTTTTGACCATTAATGGTCAAAATTTTGACCCAATTTTTGGCCAAATCTCGACCAAGTTTGGCCAACCCATTGGTCGATAATTTTTGGGTCAAAATTTTGACCAATACATTGGTCGAAACCTTTGAACCATTTCAACACAAGTTCTGCCAATCATTGGTCAAAAACTACCAAGTATTGGTCAAAATTCTGACCAATGATTGGTCAAAAATAGGCAAGCATTGGTCAAAATGTTAACCAATGCTTGGTAGAAAATTTTCAAGCATTGGTCAAAATTTCAACCAATGATTGTCAAAAATAGCAAAGCATTGGTTGAAATGTTGACCAATGCTTGGTAAAAAATTGCCAAGCATTGGTCAAATTTTTTTTTAGGTGTACACTTGTTGAGGTCCACTTCAACAATGGCCCTTCTTGTGAATTTTTTGTTGAAAACCTTTCTAATGAGATATTGTGTTATGAGCTCTTCATCAGTGGGATGGAACATGAATCCAGGAGGTAGTTGTGCATCACCCACATCATGACTGTAACTAAATTTAAGAGCCTCTATTATTGACATGTAAATCATCAACCTAAAAGTGCCCATGCTTGCTTGAAAAATCCCAGCAAAGAATGTTGCAGTCAGGGCCAAGTGCAAAGCCAGTTGAGGATTTTGTGTTGGGGAGACCTCCTTCGCAATCAATGATCCTATAAGAAGTGACACAATGACCAATGATCTATAAGATGGTTTATAGCCTCTTCCAAATCACCTAAGAAACTCTGAGATTAGAACAAGTGCAAAAGGAAATCTATGTGATACCCTTCCAGAAATAATATATGACAACCACTCTATGGATTCTATTAGCAAAGAGCTATACCATTTGAAATTGCCTCCATTCCTTTTCCCTTGGCTGCTTGGGTAGAATCTCATTGCTCTTCAATTACTTCAACAGAGGGATTTCCCATCTGTCAGTAACTACATATTTTAATTAAGGAGTTGATGTTAACATCATCAATCATGTAGAAGCTCCAAAAGAAATACTAACTCAGACTTAGAATGTACTATGACATACATATTTTATTTTTCAATAGAAAATATTATCAATCGAAGCCTTACTTTCTATGGGGGGTCATTTTCTGGTTCAACAACTCCTTCATTGTCAAGTTCAATGTCTGATTCAAAAATCTCATCATCATTGACATTTTCTTTTGGCACTTTTGGTGTAGCACTTGAAGTACCAAATTGTTCATCCAGATCTATATCATCATCACTTTCATCCTCGGAATTACTTTTTTGGAGCACATTTTACAAAAATTTAGTTAAAAAAACTACAAACATTTTGGAGTCTCGTGAATGTTATAATTCAGATCAGTATAAAACTCCATAGAAAATGATAAAATTGATTCAACACATGCTTTCTTTGTTACAATTCCTACCTAAAACTCCTTGGAATAACACTAGTGAGTTCTTAGGTGAGAATAAAGTTAAATGTGGGAGCCAATTTTTATTTAGAAAACCAACTAATACAGTGCAAAATGTACACAAAAGAAAATTTCAAAAGCACAAATACCAACAAAGATGTTTGGGACTCAACTTTGGAGTAAAAACGTATGATATTAAGATATTTCATAAACTATAATTCTAATATAAACCTACCTGCTAAATCATAATATGCTTGTTTGCCTCAAAAATACACAACTGAATCCTAATAGTAAGATCACAATTTGACTTCTTATGTAAAATATCTCCTACTTATAAAGCTTCAAATATCTTAACCTTTTTCTACTTTACTTCTTCTAGTAATGCTTGAGAATTTAATGGTACCTAAATGTTTCAATTTGAAACAAGTACAAATTTCCCGATATCTAAGTGTCCAAGTCATTTACTATAGTCTACACTAATGCAATGTCTTTGTTCCTCATATATTTTTCCTAAGAAATTAATTAAACTAACTAATTAAATATCAAATTGTCTTGATATTACTAATATTCTTTCATTCCATTACTGAGTTTCTTTCATTCCATCCATCCCATATGATGATTATCAAGAGAGTTTTCCAATAGAATTTAAAGGTTTTCTAGGTTCAAGTATTTTCACAAAGAGGAACATGAGAAAAAATTGATTATTGAGGGGGGATTCCAAATACTTCTACGCTGTGAAAATAGTATTAACTATTTAAGTTATTACAAGCTCAACACAGTAACCACAAGTACACTTAGCCAATTAGCTAAAGTCTTGATTCCCAATTAATGGGTTGCATTAAATGCAAGCATGCTGCAATTGATCTTAATTTTAGCGTTAGTAATGATTTTTTGTATTGAAATCATAGATTGGTGAAGCCAATGGCAAGAGCTATTTATTAACGAATTTTTAACTAAAATCATGTATCACTGAAACCCATGGTAAAAGCATTCAAGTTACTAGATGAAACTTATTCTGTGAGCTTGTATATTTGAGTTGCAGAGTTTTTCCACACAATCTTTCTCCATCATCATATATTGACCATATCAACTTCATGCAAAATTTATACAACTGTGGTACTCAGTAAATAACATTCATTCCTTTGCATTTTCTTCATCTTCTGCTTCATTCACATTGACTGTGAAAGTGCACTCTTGATCACACCCAAGCTATCAATCACACATAAAATATAGTGTATACGTCTTCTCTCCAAGCTCTAAAGGTGCAGTAAACCCAAGCTTGACTTTAGTCTTCCTTTGGAGCAATACCCTCCTAATGGCCAGTAGCTGATTACTTTTTAAATCCCTAATTACTAGCCACCATACTTATTCCTTTTCTTTGGGATGCCTTGGTGTATCAACTGGACCCAACTCATGTCTACCTTTAATATCTCTTTCTAGAGTGACTTGCACTATTACATTCTCTCCAGGCCTCACATCATCACTGTTAACTATGTCATATGTCAAATCAATGTTTGGGAAGTGATTACAAAAATGAGCAATGTCTAACAGCTATGAATATGTCATTTGTAACAATTCACACCTTTCATCATCCTCCATCTCAACTAAATCAAAAATAGTTTCAATGTTTTTCCCTAGATTTTAATGGCACTTCTTAGCAAGTTCCTTGGTGAAATGTGGAAGCTATAACAGGACAAAATCATGGTCCCAAAGACCTTGTATAACCATTTGGCTCAATTCCATTGCTGCAAGAGCTAGATTGAACCAACCATTACTAGAAATAACATCCACCATAGCTTGAAGAAGCTAGTTAGTAGAAAGAAGCTCACTGATCTAGTGTTAGGTTGCTAGCTATGACATGACTTGAAAAGTGAGCCTACAACAATACATTTTCCTTTACATGTGGATCAATATATTTTGGTTTGTCAATAGCAAAATTTTGATGATTTATCAATTTTCTTATTGATTCTTCTTCACCTGGCCATATGGGAAGCTATGAATACTCTAACCAATACTTATGACCAAAATAAAATCTGCAATTAACCATTAACCCAACAAACTTCTGCACCTTGGAACAACAAAGCAACTAAAATCATGACCCAATCTTCTACAACCTCCACAATGTTATACAAGGCTTGACTCACCTTACAAGAAGGACCTTATTGAGGTTTTCTAATGCTGATTTAAGCTATCATAGACCCAATTAATAGAATCCTATGGTCCCTCATGCAGAATGATGAGTTCACTATCAATTTGACTTACAATTTTTTTCTTAAGGTTTCTACAGACACTACCTATTGGAAAAAAGTGTGGGAAGTCTAACCCATCCACAAAGTGAATTTATTCTAGTGGATTGTGTTGCATGGTAAATATCTTATGCTAGACAACCTTGCCAAATGTGTTTTTAGTCTAGCCAATAGTTGCAACCTTTGTTTGAAGGATGAGAAAAGGATCAACCACCTCTTTTTGCACTGTGAATGCTCCATTTTTATTTAATAACTCATCCTCAACAATCTCACCCTCCCTAGGTTGTTCAATGAGAAAATAAAAAAATTTACTAATGGCTAATATTTCCCCTCCTAGCACCCTTTTCTCCAACTTCTTTGACAACAATGCCCCCCTGCCCCCAATTTCTATTGGAGCATCTAGAAGGAGCATAATAACAAGATATTTAGGTATACTAAACTATCTCCTCTTATTTTATTTTTCCTTGGAACCATGTTCCTAATCAAGAACCCTTTAGTTTCCCATTGGAAGAGCCCTAGCCCCCAAGTACCCCCTTGAGGTTGCTAACCTTCACATGACTAAGAATTGGAAAATTGATAGAGGGTTTAGAAGACATGATAATTCTAAAATCCTCACTAGAAAGGAAACTAAATGGATCCCATGAACCTCTTGTGGGACAAACTTAACTTTGAAGGTGAGGTGAGTAGTGGTAAAGAGGTTGTGGGAGGATTAATCTACAATAGTAGGAGTTTCCTTATAGATGTGTATGTCAGTCCTTTCAGGGACCATACTATCAACAAAGTGGAGGGTATGGCCCTCTTGTGGGGGTTAAAATTTTCCCTTGAGTTGGGATGCACAAAATTGGAAATTGAGGAGGACTCTAAAATCATTATTGATGTGGTTAAAGGTTGTTCTAGGGTAGTGTGAAATGTGAATACTATCCTCAATGACATCCTTAACCTTCTTTATAATTTTGATATGGAGAAAGTAAAACATGGCTATAAGAAGGGGAATTCACTAGTAGATTCTATGGTTGTTGTTGGTCTATTTTCTATCAGCTTGAATTGTTGGAGGGCAATCAACCTTGTTTCCAAGACTACCCAAAACCTCATAAGGTAGGAGTAGGGTGTTGCCAATAGTGGTGATTGTGATATTTAAACTTTATAGATAAGGATATCTTAAACCTGACATGATGGGGCCTTACCTCCTTGGAGTCATATCTTTTAATATAAATATTATCATAGATTACTCATTCAAGATGGATGTTGATTAGGATTTTGTTTCCATTGGTTGGTAGAGTTGGACTTACACTCATAACCTTGTTCTATGTACTACTCATGATGGTTTCGCCATATGCATGTGACCTCACCTTTTTTGTTGGTGTTCTAAAATAGATTTGGGTGGGACTACTATATAGCTTTTTATTGTGAGTAATCTTTCACCTCTGAATTTTAATCTTTACACTATGCAGATGAGGTGGAATTGCAATAAAATACTCCTTCAGATTAATTATAAAATACTCCTTTCTAGTCAATGACTTCACTTACAAAATAATATCTTTTAAGTATTTGTATAACTCGACCTTTAACCTTAATTATTAACCAACAATGTTATTGTTCAAAGACTTCACTATTCTTGCTATGAAATTCGATTCTTGATATTGAGTATACAAGATAACATTAATAGATTTCTCAATTGTAAGATACAATATGGTCTTAAACTCCTTATGTTCACTTCCTTGACTTGACATTATAATTCTATATTCAACATATGGTTTGTAGGTGTACATGGTAGATATAATCCTATAATGTTCCCTATCCCAGTTATATGCTATTTGGGATTCACTTCTTTAGATGCTTCTCTCGATATAATTAATATCCTTATATTTATCCTCTTTAGATCACCTTGTTTGATTAAATAACTTTTTTCTAAAATATAGGTAATCCACAATTGGTGTTTCCACTATGAGTAGATATTATTACCTTTTTTTTTTTCAATTATAGGTTTTCTTTGTTAAAGAATGGTATAATGATTCTTCTTGTAACTATTTGTTATCTATAAATAATGCTCTGAGTTCATAATACTCAAATCACTATTCTAATATTAATATCTGATGTAAATAAATGCCCCATGACTGTCATTCTATATTCTTTGGCCCCATAGAATGTATGGTATTGATATCTCTATAGTATTTTGCCTTAAATTCCTACTGAATAGACAATGTTTTACTATGTTGTAACTGATGATAATGTCAACACTAATTTGGAAGATTAATTGATGACTATATTGGATTGTTAAATTGATCTTCAAAGATGATTTCTATGTTCATCTCCTTATCATTTGTGCTAGATACTCTATACCAATGGTTTGATGAGCCTCCTCCATTATTTGTAGACTCAACAAACCCATAATTTTGGAAGAAGACATTTATAGTAACATAATGAGTTAACTATGAAATTAATGAGCTCATATTATACTAGCATTAGCTATTTGGCTCTTTTGTTAGCGTGGCCCACTAAAAATCTGAATGAGTCCTTCCTGACCAGTTCCCTATTAATATGATATAAAATTCATTAATACACAATACTAATCAAAACTTCATTAACACATAACAATATTCATTAACATAAAATAAAAATATGTATTAATACGCATCATTCATACATAATTACTTAAAACAAAGTTCTTTCATTATCCAATAAAGTTTATCAAAGAAGATTTTAAAAACATCATTTCTTTTTTTTGTTTTTCTAAGCTCTCTTAAGAAAAGCACTCATAGGAGCATCCATATCTACTTCATTCTATTCCTCTTCTGGTACTTGTAATGTTAAATTACAATGGCTCCTCTTTCGAGGAGTAGGAGGTTGCTGCACTAAAGGGGGCTCTATTGCAAGAACAAGTGAATGGGATAAATTGGCATACTCTTTTTCTTTTTCTAACTATTACAAGTTTGTAATTAAGTACGAGTACAACATAAAATGCATTTTTATTACCTGAAAAATTCCACATCATGTACATTAACATCTTGATCTGCCACAGTGTCAACATGTTGAACACTTGGAACATGGTCCACTCCTACAGCATGATGTTCAACATGCTCTAAAATATTCAAAAAAAGGATACACATCAAATTCCAATTGAAGATGTTAAATTGTATTCATAATTGCATAATTAATTTCCAATAGCAAATTAATACCTCCACCACTATAATGCACATCATGGGCTTCATCACGAGTAGGTTCTATGGTAGGATATGAAGGCTGTAGTAAAATGTTATGCACATTGTTATGTAGTCAATTTACATTTAAAACTAATACCAAAAAAGAATCTTCTCAACTATTTAATTTCATTTAATTTTCATCTGATCAATTTACCTGTGAGATATCATTTGGTGCACTGGATTCTTGGGCAAGCCTTACAGATTCTTCACGTAGGCATGCAACCACAACTTTATAGCCTTCCTTCAAGGCAATTTTTCTAGTTTCATCTATGACCTCCACATTGAAATCTATGCCCTATGTTTTTTTCTTGATAACATTAGTTTTCCATGTATGGTCTCATTAAACAAAACTGTTTGCAACATTATATTTAAAAATAAAAAAAAATTCATTGCTCTACTTACAAGTCGAGACTACAGATTCATATAGCCACTAGAGCCGAGTTTGTGTTGGCCAACCTTTTCTACTCTCGCTTTTGTAGCCACGGATGTGTCCTACAATCTATGAACAATTTCAAATAGCTTAGATTATATATTTACAAATATCAATAATTAGTGCATGATTACAATGTACTTAATACTTTAATGGCATACCTTTTTTTCCCTTGTGCTACTTCATTATCTCTATCTTCACATAGCCTTTTCTCCTTTGCATCTTCTATTATTTCATTCCACTCCATCGGTGGAATCATAGAAGGGTAGTCATACTTTAGGTTATCCTTAAGAGCCCTTCTATATTGATCCCTCACAGTCTTTATATGCTTTAATGCTCTTTCTAGAAGTAGGCCAGTGTCAAAAATGTTTTTCCCAAATTTCTCCTCAATAGATGCAATCAGCTGATTTTTTAATTCCACAGCTTGTAAATTCCACCTTTTTAAAAACAAATAGATTGTTAGATCAATAACTTTAATATATTACAATAAATAGAAGAAAATTAAAATTATGTAGCAATGATATGAAACTACATACCTTTTATGTATGGTGGGTCCAAATAATCTCAATGTCATATGAAAAAGATGTTCAAAGAAAGTAGTATTACCTACAAAAAAGGCCTCCTGCCCTCTGTAGTCACCAAGGACATGTTCCCACATTTCCTGCCATTCCAATATTAGAAACACCATGGGATGTGGGAAAAAAATAAAGTCATGAATAGAGGCTTGAAAGCCTGTTGAGGAATATAATCAGAAGATGAACAAAAAATGTGGACAAATCCCAGAATGATGATTAATAATTTTAAAACAATACACCATTAATCAATTTAGATGACTCCATTCAAAGAGATTTTTGGTTACAATTCTCTTTAACTAGAAGATCTGACCATTGAGTTATAGAAATCTCCAATAGCTCAAAATATAATCTAGAAAATTGAAGATATCAATATGTTGAAAGATAACTGAGTTGTAGTCATAAATATAATGAAGGAACTAGTGTACTAGTGTCAAAGTAAAATGAGTTTTGAAGTTATAGTCATATGCCTTACGTGAATGCCAAAAACTTATATGCAGATAACATTAAAAATAAAAGTTGAAACCTGAACAAAAATTCCTAGATGATGAAATGTGCAACTTATCAACTCCCAATTAGACCTTGCTGATGCTCTGATGCCACCTAATGGATTTATACAAAGTCATGTGTGGTGGCACATGATAAAATAGAGACTAAAAATTATATTCCTACCAGTTTCCTATGAGTGAGCTTAGCTACTACTTTCACACTACCAAGATGATGAATATTTGAGGAAAATTGTGTAGTAATAACTCTTCCTTTTGCAGAAGCAATCTTTCTCAATAATGCTTTGGCAACATCTATTTCACTGGTAGTTCTTCTAGGTGAAAGATGTGGAGTTGCTCATCATCTGAAAATAGAACTAATTTCAACAAGGAGCATAATCTTACAACTATCAAGTACATTTGATGTTCCAAGCACTTTGATGGACCATAGAGAAGCTGATCAATTCTTGAGCATGGCAAATAAAATAGTAGTTCTATAATTCACTGACATAGATTAAATAATAATTATCTAAGAAGTATTCAATTATATTAGACACAAAACCTTGATCCTTTGGAAACAACCATCTATTCATTGATTTTCTACTAAGACATTAAGTCAAAGGTATTCTATTTCCATTTTTCATTTGACACCCTACTAACAAACAAATAGAAAATATTTTTAAAACTATATCCACAAAAATCCTCATCAAATGGGTATATGAAACTTCAATAGAACAAAATTTTATGTGAACTATAGTTAAATAATATAACTCTAGTTTTTTATTAAGATTTGCAACTATTATACCCCATTACAATTTTATTTTCAAGCTTCTTATGCAAAAGGATTTGCTGGAAAACGGTAAGAGGTCATTCAGTGAACTAGAAATTGAAACCTTCCTAAAATCCAATCAAAAGATTGATGTTAGATATTTTCTAGGGCAATTGAGGGATACAAATCCCTATAATCATCTCAATCCACATATATGATGTGGCTTTGAAGTTTTGAAGGGTTCAGAAAGATACATATTTAATAAATAAGCTTCTCAAATACATAGTAAAGAATTGTTTGGTCTGGCATCTCAAAATTCTCCCTTGATCCCATAAAATCAACAACATTCTCATCTTTCGGGGAGCATATATGCTGGCAATTATATCAAACCCTAAAACATAGAAGACAATAGCATAATATTGCTAAGATACATGTCCGTAAGGATAGATGGGAGAAGGGTGTGTAGAGATAGCTAGACCTTTTATTAGACTAAGATTCAACACCCATCCAAAAAAATGCCACACTCTTAGAGTGGTATAGGATATTTGTGGAGTTTTCTTCTTGTATAAGATTCCCTAGCTTCACTATTCATGGATTTTGTTATCTTTTCATTGCTAAAACTCAATTGTTTCTAAGATTTTAATGCATTCACCTTCAAGTACACAATCAAAGTTCTTCAAAGTTGTATCATAAGTTCAGTTCCTTCTGAGGGATTCCTTCTAAATTCTTATGCATGGAGATGTGCATGTGTGTAAAAAGATAAAGCTATTGTTAAGAAGTTGGGGGCATTGAGAAAGACTGGATGGATAAGTAATGCCTTCATTTTCCCAATCCAAGCATTGTTACAAAAACTAATCTATATGAAAAGTGGCAAATTTGGAGAGGACCCATTTCTAAAACTTCAAGAATCGATTCAGCTAACCATAAAATACCTAATATCTACCATTAAATTTAGGGTTACCCAATTCAAGCATGCTTATTGAAAGGCATTATATTATCGACACAGGGCTCTCAAATTTCCAAGTCTACAAATATATTTAGGAGTTTGCAACATAAGAATTCATGGTCAAGATGTTAAATTTTGGATTACCCAATTCAAGCATGCTTATTGAAAGGTGTTACATTATTGACATAGGGCTCTCAAATTGCCAAGTCTACAAAATATTTAGGGGTCTGCAATATAAGAATTCATGCTCAAGATGTTAACATTTATACTTCACTTTGATAGCCTCTCTTCAATTTTTATCAACATAAACTAAGGTAGCAAGAGTCTAAACCATAAATAGTCCACGACAAATAAGAGTTTTTCCAAGAGATATTGGGAAGTTTTGGATCTCTACAAGTTGTGTTTCATTGTCCCCATCTCTTGTTGCACGAAAAAACAATCTCCAAGGCTGCATCATTGGCCTCTCATATGTCCCAAGATCAAGCCTCAAAACAACATTTTGTCTCATTGGAAATCCATGTGACAATTACAATGCAGTATATCTCAGATCATATTAAATCCTCTGTCTATCAATAGTTTGGCTTAAAATTAAGCATTTCCTAAATATGAAATGTCAGGTACTAGTAAAACCTGAGATTAATTGTTTATGTTTAGCCTACAATAATTCTCATTGCAAATGTGGGTTTCATGGAGTAAAACTGATCTTCCTTACCTCCTTAGCCATTTGGAAGTATTTGGAAGTAAGAGATATACTGATGAAGATTTTGTTTGCTTTCATTATTCTTTGATTAAGACGATTAATGTTTGGTAACTTATGTAGGAGAGAAACATATTTAGGTCTTATTTTCTCTCTAATATCTATCTACCGGATTAGGGAAAATTCAATATGATATAGATGGAAGAAATAAAGATAATGTTGATGAAAGATCAAGTAATACTACCCTTAAGGCAAAATAGGAAAATACTGAAAAGAGAATCTTCTAAGGCTCCATCTATACCTACATAATATAATGGGCAAAAAGATACCATAACAACTGAGTTACATATGCACAACTTAACTACCAATCAAGGCATCTTTGATCAATGTCCTTGTTTTTGTATTCATTCTAAGTTACTCTTTGGTCCAAACTGGTTATAGTTGAGTAAATTGCTCCATTTGTAGGGTTATCAAAAAGAGTTATAAAAGTGAATTAAAGATGCATTTAGTGTCTCTATCAGAAGGTGTTGTGATGATTACACAATAAAGATAACAAAAGAGCCCCACAACTAGTGAGTTGAGTTCTCATGAAGACATTAAGAACTCACACCCATGTCACTTAAATAATCAACTCCATATTCATGCATTGTGATCCTCGTGACTAACTTAACTACCATTTTCTACCCAATTTTTCTTATAAAATAAAATTAGGGACAATAAATGTTCATCGTCAATACAACTATACATCTAAACTTTTATGGCTGGAACAAGGGACTGAGTAGTAGAACTGTATGTGATAGGACATAAGTCAAGATTGTTACCAATACTGAGTTGGCTGCATTTTGAACTCTTACAAATTTTGAAAGGATTTCTCCCTCTTATATTGACAACAATTTGACTTACACACATGTGATAATATCAAGCACACACTAAAAATTTTATTTATCTTTTACAAAACTATTCTATTAACTATTACTTACACACTGAACTACTACTTTACAGTGTACAAAATTCTAAATCCATTCCCTATATTTATTTCTATTTCTATAAATTGACACAATCAGAACAAAAATGACCAACTAATAATCTATGCATTGCAATGTCATAAAATATTTAGAATCTTTCAAAAGGCCTGGGTCAACATACCTATTTTAGCAAATAACCCTTTAATGTCTTTAACAGATCTCTCCAAATTAGAGAGAGGTGTGCAGGCATGCTCGGTCAGAGTGTTTCTGCTCACCATACAACATCCCAAATGTAAGTCTCATCTAAGAATATCTTGTAAACTACATCTACTAAATAACACTACATGCATACAAACCTTCTTTCTTATGGTTTGATATTATTTATTCTCTTTCTTTAATTGCAAATTTTTCCTATTTGTAATCTTCCTTTAAAGCTGATATTGTTTTCCTGGATTGCTCAAGAATTTTGTACACTTTCAAATACAGTTCAAAAATGGGGGCCTAATGTACTAGTGACATCACAATTCCTGCCAAGGAAAATTGCATTGGAAGATTGATATAGTAGAAATAATAGATTAGATTAAGAATTATAATGATATTAATCATGAGAGAAACATAATATAGCCATAGGATATGTGAGACTAGAAGGAACAATATGATTAATCGTGATAGCCTTTTAAACAACACTAACTCAAATAACTTGTGGTGCAATATTATTTTGCCCCTTGAAAATGCACACATATATCAATGTCTAATAGTGTATCAGTTATTCATAATTTTAAATTGTTGTTCAAAAATTGATATTTGATACAAAAGTTTCAAGTACAATATTTCTTTAGCACTGTGGCTATCAAGTTTTCAAGGAAAAGGGGATTGGTAGATCATATTCCTTAACTAATGGTTGAAAAGGGGATCCAACATCAAGGAGATTTCCTTTAATAATATTTTTAACATCTAAGATCTATAGCTTAGCTACATTTAGCTCTAGTAAAACAGTGTAGACTAATGTAGAAAATATATGAAAAAATGAACAATGTTTGATGTGTGCATAGTATGTTAGAAGAAAATGAGAACACGATGGGCAGTAGAGGTGGACAATTACCAGACCCAAATAAGTGATCACTTTGTCTACCTTATTCAATTCATCCCCTACAATCATTAATGGAAAATATTCTTTTGACTAATTTAAAAAAAAAATGTGAAGAGATATCCCATAAATACAAAGAACTCAAAACTGACAACCACAGAAATTATGAAAAATTCTATGCATGAAAGACATTTTTTTTTCTCTCCTCTCATGGCATTTACACAATGCAAATATTTATTATCCTTTTTTGATGGATCCATGAGAACACAAGATATGAAAACAACTGCAAGAGACATGAAGAGATCACTAAACTCCCTATTTTTTAAGCATTGGCCACATCTTCAAGGCATTCAAATTTTGAAAACATAGCAAGGCATGTGGACTATTAAAATATATCATCTAGTACTCAAAAGTATATTATTTAATTGATGCACAATTTACTAACATAAACTAAGTTTTTATGTACATTCTTGCATCAGTGTCTGTGATACCTTTGTCTGCCATCTACAATGCTAATTGTAACATATTATGGTCTCTGCAGAATGTAATATGCTTATAGACATATGGACAAACCTCAAAATGGGGTCATTTACTAGACTAAAAAGATAAAGTCTAAAGAGAAAATGGAAATTTGGAAGAAGAAAGAAGACTTCCCTAAATAGATCTTGAGACCATTGGTAGTATAAGAGTGGCTATGTACTATGAAACACTGAAATTATTGAGGAGAAAAGAACTAATGGAATAGTTCTATTCGAAATCAATGGCACTAGAATTGAGGATTTGCAAAGCCTAGGACATAGTAGATGAAGCATTTTTCTATCCCACAATGCTTGCTAGTTTGGATTGTTATTGATGGAAAAACTACTATTCATGTTAGGTTGGATTGAGATTGATTGAAAAACTACAACTATTGTGTTAAGGATATAGAATTCTGCAAAACAACAAATAGAATTACCAAAAAGCCATTAAAATTGTTCTGTCTATAAATAGTATGAGCCACATTAAAGTACAAGATTGCAATAGTAATCATATATGCCAGAATCTCCTAAAGAAAAGTTCATGCCATTGATTATTTTTTAACAGAGGCCCAAGGACTGAGATAGGCAAGTGGGAAAAATGTAAATCCCAATGTTTCAACTGCAAATTAAAAATAACACAAATTTTTTAATTTAAAAAACTGAAAATCTTAAATTTAATTCAATAAACTGATTTCTTTTGCATAAACTATCAAACTTACAGAATCATAATAGCCAATATGAATCTAATCAAAATGATTTTCATCAATGCAATCATTCCATTCTATATTTAGTAGAAGCAAATGAAATCCCTTCAAGACCAATAAATTATAATCTACTATATTATCTATAGCGTTAATTCTATGCATTGTCATTACTGTAATTTTGTTTAACTGAAGAGTTACCCTAGAGAAATCTAGTTCAAGAATAAAGATCTATTAGTAATTAATATTATTTATATAGTATAATTTCATCTATAAAAGAAAACACTAATGAAAGGAAAGAGAAAACACCAATTTTGCATTGACATGGATACAGTCCTATGGGTACAATGTTAGATACTAACACAACCATTTTAAAGACCTCTAATATGGATATATAGGTGTGTGGACGGAAGGTATGGACATAGACCAAAGTAACTGATAGAATTTTTTTTCCCAATAACTATGGTTGTGCCTACCCTTACAGATTTTCATCCAAATGTGGATGTATTGACAATGAATTTTAATAGTCTCTCAGAAAGCATCAAAATTTTTTGGTCTCTTAGAATAAGGTTGTGTTGAATATGAGTTTCTTGCAAAATTTTAGAGACTTACGAATTCACAATCCCCCTTCCAAGCCAAACTTTTTGAAAGCTAAGCCACTCTTTACTGCTATGAGGTAGACTTGAAAATAAAGAATAATATGAATACATTCAAGAAAATCCTTGCACAAAATTCATCTAGTTTTATCTAGTTCCTTGTCTCATAATAGTAAAAAACTCTCAACTTCAAACACTTAATCTGCAGCAGTTGAGACCTAAATTTTTTTAATTTCTTATACACCTCATACTACTATGGACAATTATTTCTGTTATACACTCCCACATGCTCTTCACCAGCAAAACACCTATCTTTAAATATTCTAAATCAAAAAATGTAGAGATCAACTCAATATGGCCTTGTCCAGCCTGTAGTCTGCCATCTACTTTAATTTTTAAATTTTTTCCCATTTTGCACCATAGCTCTTGCTAAATATTGACAAGTATTTTAAGAAGGAATAACTTAAAAATCACATACTAAGCTTAATTCATAGACCAAAAGTGTTAAATAGTCAAAGTTACTTTTTTTTGAAAAACTTAATTCTTCCCTTAGTGTGTGATGTTTAAGGGTAGCCCCTTGAGAAACATACCTTCTCTTGCATTGGTATTTTGAAAACACATCTGCCAACCCTCTGAAACACTAATCAAAGAGGGAAAAAATAAATTTTTCCATGGTTGAGGTAAGAAATATGCAAGTTTTCCATTATGAACATGGAAAACAAAATTTATCCATGAAAAAAGAACAATTCTATTGGCTAAAAGGAAAAAGATTAGTAACTGTTTAACCATATATCCTTGGCAATAGTTCTCAGGAACTAATAAATAGTAATTACCTGAATTTCTTACTTCTTTGACCGGTGTCTCTTCTGGCAATGTCGTGACTCCTCTACCTCTATATAAACTTTACACTTTGACCTTTGATGATTTGGTAAGAAATTAAATCATATCCACCATTCAAACAATATAGAACTTTCCTACAATACTAAACTATGTATCTTCCACACTATTGAAAATGTTGTCAACACAGTAAAACTAGCCACCTTCCAGCTCCTAGTTTTCAATACTGGAAGGTGACATGCAAACAAGGTAAAACAAAAAAATTCTAGTGCTTGAATAATATGAAGTGCAATAATACTTTTTAGTATTTGGGTCATCCCAACTATCATATCTTCCATGTTAGATAGTGTAAATTAATCATATTATACTGACAAAATGGTTAGTAAATAGTCGCTCAACACCCAATTTAGTCAACTATACAGCCATTCACTTTACCATCCACCGTGAATGTTGCATCAAACTTTAACCAATAGTACACTTCACATTTATTATGTATTTCTATATATTGGATGAATTAGTAATGCAATCTCAGAGCTCTTTTATAGAGTTTCTATTGGAATATTCAAATATGGAAAGAATACTTATGAGAGGGGGGGGTGAATCAGAAGTATCACACTTTAGCCAACAAAACTTTTAGATGGAAGTAAATTGCATACATGTAAATACATCAAGTAAACATGAAACTAAACACATGCATCAACAACTCATAACACTGGAATTTGGTAACCCAGAAACCCTCCAGGAATAAGAAGGTAAAACTGGGGTGGGGATGATACCCACAAAAATCACTGCAACAATATTGTTCAACCACTTTCGATGGTCTGCCCTGTTAAATTCTTTACACTGTATTAATAGTGACTTGGTTAGAGGCTTTACAAACACTTTACATGAAGTGTCACCCTGTTAAAGGATTTAAACACCTAATTAAAGGATCTACAAAGTAGCTATTAAGCTAACCTATCACCATAGGATTTTCATTCTAATACAATTGCTAGAAAGTATTAGGTATAATGAACCTGATAGATTACAATCCTTGATTGCTGAATGCAGGCACCTTTTCCACTTTCTCTGATCTTGATCCTTTTGTGATCTAATAACCCTCACTTCTAAAAATAGATTTCCTTGTGCACCCTTGTATGTCCACTCATACATTTACAATGAAATTTTGTCTTCCTTATAAAGACATTTGAGGATTTAGGGTTAGGTATGGATCTATGATCCATATTTAATCTTCATTTTCTACTTATTATTTGTACTTCTTCTATTGGTTGCATGCCTTCATCATTCTTCTTATTGGCTGCATGCAGATTGTATAGGAAAAATAAAAGATTTGATCTGATTATTAAATCCTTCGAGATTTACCTTATGTCGGCTTCAAAAATTGTTTGCATCATAGTTTGTGCAATTACAAACTCTTATGTTGATATTCTAAGTTACTCGGCTCCTGAAGTATTGCTGATACTTGGCACATGCTATTTCCTGGATAGCTCGGTACCTAAACAAAACTGTATCACTCGGCACCTTATGTTGCTCGGTACTTGTTAACACTCGACACCTTATGTTGCTCGGCACTTGTTAACACTCAGCACCTTATGTTGCTCGGCACTTGTTAACACTCAGCACCTTATGTTGCTCGACACTTGTTAACACTTGGCACATGAAGATCACTCAGCACCTGAAGTCTTTCCTAACTCGGCATGCATGGTGTACTCGGCACCATTATAGAGTGGGTAAGTGTATTGGCACTCAAATGTCAAAAACCATTATGAGGTTAACAATCTCCCCCTTTGACATGACTGACAAAAAAACTTAACTAACCTTATGAGTACATTTACTAATCTAATTGGTATATACAAAATTTTAAAGAAAACTTGATCAAAATTTGTAACTTATAATATATACCTCAAAAATTTTGTAACTCCCCCTGAGTTGATTGTGCCTTATCTGTATATCAAGCTCCTTCTTTGTATCTTTTCCTCCCATTAATTCCTCTCATAATATCTATATCTCTCCCTATTATGTCTCTTTTCTCCCCCTTTTTGACACTTATGTCAAAGAATGTTTAAGGGTTAAGACCATATTTTGTCAAAAATGTGTTGTTTACCTCCATAATCATCCTGAGAGTTGCATCCCAATTGTTCAAAACAATTTCCAATGACTTATACTAGATGTCAGTCTCGGAAGCAAGATGAATAAGTCCTTCTGAAGTAGAAAGATTTGGGTCTTTCTTGAGAATAGTTTCATCATATACTTTCTCTTTATGGATATCTCTAAATGTGGGGTAATGGAGGATTGGAGCTGTATTAGTTTGGCCTTGATATTAGTCTCATCTGCTATTAATACGACTATTTCTTTGTGAGTGTGAAGCGATTGAGAAAAATGCTTTTCACTTTGCACTAGATCATTTGGTAGTTGCATGCTTGAAATGTTTAAATTTCTTTCTAGACTCGGTATCTTTTGGCTTGTTTCTTGTGTGAAGTATGAAAAATCACACAACTTTTTGTACAATGAGAATATATTCTCAAGTACCTTTTTCACTTTGTCAATAAGCTTTGCCAATTCAACTTGTGAAAGTGCAATTTGACTTGATATTTTCTCATTCACTTTCCCCTGAAATTTTCTTTCTGACCATTCCATAAGTTTTGCATTTGTTTCTAGATCTTCATTTGTCACCTAGTCAACAATATCTATTAATTACTCCGTGATATGCTTTGACTCATCTAGTGATTGCACACTGAAGGCTTCCATAAAGATGTCTTTAATCTCATATAGTGTTTTCTTTTGTTTATACTCCTTCCTGAGTATCTCCTGTCTTTTCCTCCTATTCAGTGCTTCCTGCACCTCATTGATTTGATCAATGGTTATTGTTTTTGAGTCATAGTTTGGTATGACTATCTCCTCATCTAATTTAGGGTCTCCATAGTGAAGTACCCTTGTGAATCTAGTAGTACTAGATGTTGGTACAGATATTTGCAATGGTTGGTGTGAAGGAGTTCCTGAGGTAGGCAAATCTATTAATGTTTGTATTGCCTCCTATTCTTAAGGGGTTTTTACTGTTTCCTCCTCCTTCTGTCTACCATGATCAATTATTGTAATCTTGGGAAGTGCACCTTGTGTTTGTGCTATAGGATCAGATGAGTCTATCCTATTTGTTCTATTCCTTTTTCTACAGCTACACTTGGCTTCTGTATTGCAGCATCAACTATGCTTGTTGGCATTTGAAATTGACTACTAGTAGTTGTAGAGATGATAGAAGGTGGTTCTTGTGGATTCACCTTATCTTTGACTGTACTTTCTACTAGTTTTTGTAATTCATCTATACTGACCAATACTAGATCTGCACATAATATTACTTGTTGTGTAGATTGGTCAAGAATTCTTTTAAGATCTTTTGCAATTAATGGATTGATATTATGACCAAAAGTATTAGGAACTTTAGTAATAGTTACAGTGTTTGTAGGTGACATGGATGCTTGAGGAGGGCTAGGGGGTGGCAATTGTGTGTCTTGCACACTCTGATTTGGTTGCTTCTCTTGCTCAGCTATTCCCATTATATCCTATTTTTGTGTCTGTTCCTCCTCTCCATCTTTGTTTTCTTCTTCCTTCTTCTCTTCTTCTCTTTTCTTTTGTTCTTCTTCTTTCCTCTCTTCTTCTCTTTTCTTTTCTTCATCTTCTTTCCTTTTTCTCCTCTCCTCTATTGGTACAATAGCTTCTTCCTTGTATTCTTCTTCAAGAAAATCTTCAATCTTTTTGTACAAGTTTTTCCATGATTCCATTGTTCTTTGAAGAATTTCTTCCATCTTGTTTTGGAGTATGAAGAATGCCCTGTATTTAGGTGTAAACCTATTATTGTGCCTTTTGACTGCATTCTTTACTTGTTCCTTAGTCAAATCCGGCAATACACTTGCTAGAGTTGATTCCCTCATCTCTTTCTCCATTTTCAAACATAAATGCCATCTATCTTCTATAATTTTTGACAGTTCTTTTGGCAATTGTCCATCTAATTCAAGTGGAGTGTACTTGAACTGTGCCATCATTCCATAAACTATTTCTTCTATCTTATTCTATTCTTCTTTAGTAAATTTATTGAAATCAACTTTATTTAAATTACTTAAGTCACCATTTCCAATATTTTTACATAAGGTATCAACTGAAGAATGGCTTACCTTTTTAGATTGGTCTTCTTCATCAGTGTCAGGTTGAGCCACATATCTTCTTCTTTTCCTCGGCTCTTCCTATGTTTCCTTGATTTGTTCTTTCTTTGTAACTTCTTCTGTAGCCTTTTGAGTGGAGGCCCTTGTTTAGCTCGTGTTGTTGGCTTTTGAGGTGATGACGTGGTAGCTTTCTTTGATCTGGGCTTAGCTAGAAGGCTGTTCTATTGCCTTTCTCTTCTTTGGCTCAGCTTTAGTTGGTGCTTCCTTGGCTTCTTCTTCCTCTACACCTTCCTCCTTATCTTCTCCAAGACCTTGAGTTAATTCTATTGGCCCTTGTTCTTGCTCATCTTCATCATCACTGTCATCTTCTTCTTCTTATACTTCAGCCTCAATTTCTTTACCAAATTTCTTCTTAATCTTCTTTAATAATTTGTCTTTCTTCTTCAATGTAGAAGCAGTTTTTAATTCCATGTTTATCTTTGATCTTACCACATCATAAGTTCCAAAATGTGGAGCACTTTTATTTGTTTCTTCTGCTAATAATGCAGTTATTGTTATAGATGCCTCATCAATATTAATTTCATATCCAAATGGCCTTAGCCATCTTACCTTTGGTATTACTGCTTGAATATAGGTAAAATCAATGTCAACTAAGAAACATATATCATTGGTATGTTTTTCAATAAGGAAATTGGTATCCTTGATCTTTACTTCATGGATTTCTTGAAATCCTCAAAATAGCTTGTCATCAAGGTATCAAAATTTTCTCCCATTTGCTCTATATATTCATTAATTTGAGCAATGATGGTTCTGTCATTCCTCCATGCCACTTTGCCAAAAGAAGGAAACTCATTCTAAACATAAAGGAATACACAAACTAGGATTATTCCAAATTTGCATTGAGTGCCCTTTATTCTTCTTATGGTAGCTAGGTTTTCATTGATCTGTTGTAGTTGCAGTTCTACAAGATCATAAGTATGATCCTTTTTCACCAATTTGTAGCCTACATCTACTGCAATACATGGTACACTATTGAGTCTACTAGATTGATAGAATTTATGGGTGATGACTCTAACAACAAACTCAACTAGAGGATCCTTTATGGTGTGAATTGTCATTCCTCTTTTGTTCCACTGGGCACCAGTGTTCTTTTCAATAACCTCCTTTGATTCACTTCCCAGAGTTTTGTACTGATCTAGGGTTGGGTACCCTATTACTCTATGTATGATTTCTTTTGTCAATTTGATGGGAGAATCTTCTAACCACAAATTTCCACCATGAATTCTGCTTAGCACAAGTCTAACCCATTCTATTTTGAATACAGTGGGAAGGCTCAAAACTTGGGTTAAACCCTTTCTTTCAACGATTTTGAATTCATCTTTCAAGACTCCATCTACACACAATTTCTCATAAGCTTGTCTTATTTCCATGTCTCCTAGGGAACCTATCTTACAGTTGTAACATTTTATCACATCTTGGACCATTACAACTTTTGGGGGAATATGGGAGAGAGCTCCAGCTAGCTCATTTTTGTAGGCAACTTCAAGTATAGGATGGAAATCAGGTTGCTTGACCTCATTTAAAACTAATTGAACTTCAAAAGATTCTTTTACCTCAGTTTTCTTTGAACTTGATGCCATTTATGCAAGCTAGGGTTTTTACAATAAAAAGATACGAAACTGCATAGCTTGGCACAAATGAAAATACTTTGAGATTGATGAAAAATGTGTTGAATGAGGTTGTAATCTGCTTGAAACGTTGGATTCTTGCTATGAGGTCGCTCAGCTCTCTTCTTCTTTGCTTCTTGATCGCAATAATATACCCTATTTTCATCGCATTAAATGCTCAACTACCAACTCGGCTTGCAAAATATTTTCACTTTTCTCAATTTCCATTCGAGTTAACCAACTCGACATCAGTTATCAGCTCGATCGTTGTTAGGAGCTTGGCATGTGTTGGAGTTTAACTCGACATCCAAAGATATTCTGGAAACAACATTTAGATTTTGTCTTGACATCTTATTTCATGTAGGTTTATACTTTTCTTAGCTTCTTTGTCTTGGGACTGATGTGTGATATAGCTTTGTATATCAGTCCTGTGTACTTCTCATGCTTAGTTTGATGAAGTGTGATCACTTGACCCATTGGGTGAAGTGATCCCTCCACTTGATGTGTTGCACTCATCTTTCTTTTTCCAAGTCTTGTTCATTTGACCCCTTATCTTTTTGACATCAATTTTTTGTTTTCCTTTGTTTTCTTCAGTCTTGGGTGCCTTTGATCTTGTAGGACAGTTTCTACTGATATGACCAATTTTCAAACAACTGAAACATGTAGTTTGATTCAACCATCTTTTGTAGTTTCCTCTGAATTGTGTTCTTATGCAGTTCTGTGCTATATGTCCATATTCTTGACAATAATGACAGCTATATCTAGTATTGTAATCCCAATGATAATGACTTTCATTCCCTTCTATTTTTGCTAGTTGATTTAATGTCCACATAGGTTTTGATCTGCATTCAAATGCCCTATGTCCATACTTTTTGCAATTATAACAATGTCCATCAAATCTTTGAGTCCTTGTGACATTGGATCTGCAATTTTGTGTCATATGTCTTTGCATGTTGCACTTGTGATAGAAACTCTTATTTTTGGGTGTGTTTGATTGATTGAATCTTCTACTCTTGGACACATTTGTTGTATGCCCTTTCTTATTACAGTAATGACAAGTGGGTTTTGAATTCTTACCTTTTTCACTTCTTTGCTTAGCACTCTTTGATGACTCCCCAATTTCAGTGCTATTGTATCCTTGTCCTAATGTATCATGGGCAGATTTTGGGGATTTTAGCAACTATTCAAAATACTTGATAGCTTCACTTGACTTGTTGAGATTCTCTACTACCTCTTTTTCTCTGTTCAATTCATTCTGCATTTGTTCATTCTGCATCTTTAAAGTAGAGATCTCAATATCTTTCACATTGAGTTCATGATGAAGGTTCATCATTTGGGCAAGTGTATCCATCTGCATGTTTGAGATCCTTGTCAATTCAGTACATTTCTCTTCAAATCTTTTTGCAAGGTTTCTTTTGTCATTTTCCATCATAACTTTATCTTCAACTACTCTTTTCTTGTGTTCAGTGATTTCACATATCATTATGGCTTGTGACTCATGTTCCATCTTGAGAGACCTTATCTCATCTTCTTGAACTTTATTTTTCTCCATTAGTTCTGTTGTTGTTGCATCAAACTCTTTAGTATCTCCATTGGAAAATATGTTGGTGGTATCAATCTCCTTGTAGTGTATATCATTTTCAGCTATGGCTAGATCCTTCCTTTTTTTTTATGAGCTTCTCAACTTGTTTCTAAATTCCTCCAAGCTATGCAGAGCAAGTTGCGCATCTATCATCTTATTTTCAATGATCTTTCCAAGTTTGAAAGCTTCCATCTTTAGATCATTTCCTCTCAAGCTGTTAGACTTTTCCTTGTGAGAATTTGGATGCTCTGATACCAATTGTTGGAATATTCAAATATGGAAAGAATACTTATGAGAAGGGGGGGGGGGTGAATTAGAAGTATCACACTTTAGCCAATAAAATTTTTAGATGGAAGTAAATTGCATACATGTAAATACATCATGTAAACATGAAACTAAACACATGCATCAACAACTCATAACACTGAAATTTGGTAACCCAAAAACCCTCTAGGAATAAGAGGGTAAAAATGGGGTGGGGATGATACCCACAAAAATTACTACAGCAATATTGTTCAACCACTTTCGATGGTCTGCCTTGTTAAAGGCTTTACACTGTATTAATAGTGACCTGGTTAGAGGCTTTACAAACACTTTACATGAAGTGTCACCCTGTTGAAGGATTTAATCACCTAATTAAAGGATCTACGAAGTAGCTGTTAAGCTAACCTATCACCATAAGATTTTCATTCTAATACAATTGCTAGAAAGTATTAGGTATAATGAACCTGATAGATTACAATCCTTGATTGCTGAATGCAGGCACCTTTTTCGCTTTCTCTGATCTTGATCCTTTTGTGATCTGATAACCCTCACTTCTGAAAATAGATTTCCTTTTGCACCCTTGTATGTCCACTCATACATTTACAATGAAATTTTGTCTTCCTTATAAAGACATTTGAGGATTTAGGGTTAGGTATGGATCTACGATCCATATTCAATCTTCATTTTTTGCTTATTATTTGCACTTCTTCTATTGGTTGCATGCCTTCATCATTTTTCTTATTGGCTGTATGTAGATTGCATAGGAAAAATAAAAGATTCGATCTCATTATTAAATCCTTCAAGATTTACCTTATGTCGGCTGCAAAAACTGTTTGCATCATAGTTTGTGCAATTACAAACTCTTATGCTGATATTTTGAGCTACTCAGCTCCTAAAGTATTGCTGATACTCAACACATGTTGTTTCCTGGATAGCTCGGCACCTAAAAAAAATTGTATCACTTGGCACCTTATGTTGCTCGGTACTTGTTAACACTCAGCACCTTATGTTGCTCGGCACTTGTTAACACTTGGCACCTTATGTTGCTCGACACTTGTTAACACTCGACACCTTATGTTGCTTGGCACTTGTTAACACTCGGCATCTGATCTTCACTCGGCATTTGAAAACTACTTGGTACATGAAGATCACTAGGCACCTGAAGTCTTTCCTAACTCAGCATGCATGGTGTACTCGACACCAATATAGAGTGAGTAAGTGTATTGGCACTCAAATGTCAAAAACCATTATGAGGTTAATAGTTTCTCCTTTGTGCCTTGTTTTCTAGAATGGTATTAGAGCTGATGGTTTTGGTGATATTGGTGGATGTCACTTTGTCTAAAATTGCTTACAGTTGTGGATGCTCTGTTAAGGATGGTGCTAAAAGGAGGCAGCCATCAAGCAATCTAAAATTTTCTCAATCAAAGGAAACCATTGTTTCAAGTTAGTTTTGAAGCTACTAATTATATATCTTGTTGTATGTGCAAATCACCACTTTCTAAAATAAGGAGAAATAAGAAATCAGAAATAGTTACCAAAGTTTAAATCTGTTGACATGCTGAATGGTGCTGCCACTAGTTGAGCATTATAAGCTATTATCAATCATTGGATTGTTGATCAATTTAATGTCATAAGCATTCGGGGTGTTCCAATCAAAAGGCTCTAGAAGAATACTTCCCATTTTATTTTTATTGAAGTGTGAATCCAAGATCAGTGTGTCATCAATGTATTTCTTTAAGAAAGTCCTCAACCTAAACAACTTCATGTTTTCTGTTCTAATTTGTAATGCCTCCATAAGAATGCATCAAAGTCATCTTGACAATCTGCTTATAAATCCTCAAGGCAAGGGAGGTGACCACCATAGCTAGTGGTAAATGTCTTGTTTAACTTACCTCTTGGTGTCAAAATTAGGCCTAAACAAGTAGAACTCTCTTAGTTTAAGGATTTCCAATTTGGCACTTGCATCTTTAGCAGTTGCCAAAGTGCACTTGTATCCTCTACATGATAATGAGAACCCCACAACTTTTACCTTTTCTATGGAAAATACATTATGTACATCTAGGATTTACTTGTAGAACTCAAGCATGATGATTTGATCAAGTTATAATGTTGAGGTAGTAGATAGGGATGTCATTAGAACCCATACACATGGATATAGGTGTGTCACCAACTCTTTATGAACCACATCCCCCATGGCTTGATAAAGGTTTTCTCCTTCTTGGAAAATTAAAATATGGGGTCCCCTTGTAGGCATATTATTGTGTTGTATAGGAATGTACCATTAGCCTTGCAAAATATTGCAAAACATATTTCAAAATGGAATCCCCATGTGGTCTTTAGTC